>BROG01000036.1:1755000-2286821 GCA_030159075.1 Atrina japonica | reverse complement strand
TTAAACTCTAAGAGAACGTGAACGGGATATCCGTGATTATCGACGATGTTGCCATCTTCGTCTTTTAAATCTATCTTTAATTCCATGATGAGATCTCGTCTCAGTTTTAAAAACATGGGGCGTCCGATGTCTTTTTCGTACAACTCCGAAAATTTTACGTTTGGACACGATAGAGAAATGGCGACATCGTTAGAACTTCCGTCTTTAAAAGTGTATCCTCCATCGAGTACGTCTAGATGAACATTGAGTAGTTCCACCGGTTGCAAGTTGATGCCATTCGTGTAAATAGTCCCAAGTAAATCCACATTCCGACCGATGCCTAGAATCTTGCGAAGTTCTGGCGAAATATCCACGGGCACCTTGGTATTCAGTTTTAATCTCATGGTATTCTTGTCAAGTAACACCTTCTCGAAGTATTTAATTAAAATTCGTCGCAAGTCGGTAAATGTATACGATCCCGCGTTCACGATTTGGATTCTTTGTCTGTCACGGGGTCTGATAAATTTTATTTCGGCATCTTTCTTTATGTTATACATGCCATTCCAGAATCGATGAGACTTAAAACCTACGCACCATTCGCCGTTCGCATTGTCTATATATCGAGATAGTTTCACGGGTTTTCCTATTTCTGTAACGAGATGAAACATGTTATTTTTATAACTATTTTATTTTTTAAATAAAAGATGAATATTTACGAATACCGGGGGGATTTGGATTTGTCGTCTTTCGACATTTACGTTAATACGACTAAAAAGTTTGGCGCGTCGTTTGAGAATATTTTCGTTAAGTATAATAATCCAGACATCTTCGAAGATGGCACTCCTAAATATTACGACATGTTGAAACGGTGGTATCAACATTCCATAGAAGGATTCTGGCAGAATCAGTTAAATTTTGCGGTGTGGTGTGCTACAACCGGATGCGGCGTGACTTTAGAAATGGGAAACGACGAGTTATCTAAATCGTTCTTTCAATTTCACGTTTACTATCAAATCAGAAGGATCTTGAAGGAAATATCGGTTCCATTGCCTAGTGATCCCGATTTCAACAATTACACAAACGTCATAGATATTTCGGCGTATGAAAGAATTTGTCGCGAATTTGGCGTGCCTGTTAATACGGATTGGAAAATCAAGGGAACTATTTTTGGAAAGTATAACACAAAATGGTCCACGTTCATCACGAATCGCTCAGAGGGATTCACGATTCCGGGTTTAGCTAGATTAGACGCGTCCATTCGTGTTTTCGCTTGGGCAATTTTAGGTGCTCAAGGTCAAACTAGATCCTCAATTGTGGACGGTGGTGCTACTTCATTAGATGCGCAAAAACAGTTTTTAGTTAATGTTGAAGATGCGATTAATAGACCCCTAGATTTACCCGCCGATATTTCGCGTTACGAAAATTGATATGCAAATTTCAAACTAGACTTTGTCATTCATCCGGGGCTTTATATGTTACCGAGCAATATGGAGCTAAAAATAGATAAAAATATAGATAATTATAATAACGAAATATTAATCGCGCCCGAAAATACAAATCCGGGAACAAATATCGATCTTAACGCAAAAACATTCGCTCCATCTCCTAAACGAGTCAGGCCGTCATCTCCTAAACAACTGCAAAAACAAGACGATCACGAAGTCCAAAAGACTGCCATTTTTGCTCTATCATTATTTTCTTTTCTTCTCTTTGTCGAGTTTAGTTAACAACCAACTAACAACAATCATGCCCAACACCCACAAATATTCTCCCAACCACATTGCCGTTTTTCCGAGTGTAGACAAGATCCAGGAAACAATGGCACCTAAAATTCCCGGTAAAGCTTCTCCAAATTTAGTCGCCAATCTCGCGAGTAATTTCCCAACTGCGTCTAATTGTTTTTTGAGCCATTCCTGTAATCCACCCTTTGGAGGAAGAGGAGGTGATGGTGGTGAAGGTACAACTGTCGTCCCCGGAAGTAATAATTCTACTAAGAATCCCACAGTCATGCCAATGGCCGTCAGAATGCTGAAAATTGTAATACCTTGTTCCCCGAATAGATTAGCAATTCTTTCTCTCAATGGAATATTCTCGTCTAATAATCCCATTATCGTTTCTTTAATATTAGCGAGTTGAGATTTTAGCTGTCCTTTGAGAATGTCGATACTCTCATTCACGCCGTCCAATTGACCTCGCATCTTGGAGATTTCCCTCTCGATGCGTTCTCTGTCACCGGGATTATTTTCTAGATCTTCTTTCCATTGCGATAACATGCGTTCCAATTCCACTCTTTTGGCTTCTTGAGTGCGTAATGAACCGCGAATAGTTCTTAAACTCTTATCTAAACCCAACAATTCTCTCGTGGGTAATAATTCCTCGGCTTCCTCGCGAAGTTCTTGCAAATTACTCAATACGGCATCTACTCCATCCTCTGTTTGTTTTACTAGCGTTTCATCGCCGTTTAAAGCCTCCATTTCTATTTCTATTGCACTAGATACTTTTTCTGCCGCAGTTGTTAGCCGTTCTAATAAACCCAATTCTCTAACGAATTTTGTACCTCCTCTAGTTTTTAATGTTGACTTCGCGAGATATCTCCTAGTATCATTATCGTAATTTAATTTAATCCAATTTGCCTTTTCTTTACTATGTGCATATAAATTACCGTCCTCATCATATTTAAATTTTATATTTTCGTCGGGATTACCTCCAGTTTCCCTTTTCCATCTATCTACAAGTTCGCCAATTCTCAAACGTTCTCTTTGGGCTCCTTGAGGAACGATAGGTGGGGGTGGACCAAAATCGATAAGATTTACGTTATTATCATCATTGCCGATAAACGATGTCTCTTGTTCATCATCATTTGTTATATTTTAAATCGTCTAATTCGTGAGGTTCTGTCATTTTTAAAACGCTTTAAAAAATTTTATTAGGTATTAAAAAAGATGATGAATTACGGACATATTCTAAACCCCGATAGGAAATTACGTGCTCCATTCGGCGTAAAAGGTATTAGACAAACAGTTACAGTTTCTCATAATCCTTCTAATATTGAAGAAAACCAAACGTTAACGGTTCGTTTTCCTAATTTGAGCGATAATGATGTCATCGTTCCGAGAAGTACAAGATTATGTTTTGATATAGAAGTCGCTATTGAAGGCGGCGATCTCACTAACACGGGTGTTTATAATAATCTGGGGCGTAATATCATTAAAAAAATAGAAGTAAAACTTTCGGGACACACAGTACAAACAATTGACGATGCCGATAAATTCTTTATCTATAACGATCTTTGGAAGATAGAACGACGTAATATGGCTTATCAGGGAATACAGAATGATTTTCTAAATACAATAAGAGCAAAACCCAACAACTATAAAATATCTCTAGACGCAAATGAAAACAATGAAATTGCTGCGGCATTCGGCAATCGTTTTTGTATTCCCCTGGATTTTGAAATCTTAGAGACAAGCGAGCCGTTTTATCAAGCGGGATTACAAGACAAATTAGAATACATGCTAACATTTAATGATGCCAAAAACGTAGTATCGCCACATCCCGATGATATTGCTAAAGCGGTAAGTTATAAAGCGACAAACATTGCTTTGGGATTCGAAAAAATTACCGATGCCACTCTAGCTCGCAGTATCAAACAAAGATATAATGGAGATCATGCTTATTACTTCAATCAAATATTAAGATATCGCAAAACAACTATGAGTAAATCGGATAGTATTCTCAATTATCAAATTAACACCCCCGCAAGATCTCTCTCGGGTATTCTATTTCTCTTCAAAGATATTTCTAAAAACGATCCCGAAAAATTTTATAATCCTAGAATCACCAAAGTAGAAACAACTATTGAGGGACAGCCAAACCAACTATTCTCTGCCGGAATGAGGCCATATCACCAATTTGAAGAAATTAAAAAGTTTTTCTCGGCTTCTCTAAATCGCGAAAATGTTACAGAATTAATTGCCAAAGAACTAATATTAAGCGAAATAATTCTAGGAAAATATCTCAAAGATCATTACGCTCTCTGGCTAGATTTAAGAACTACCCCAGAAAATCATCTACACGGCACTGGACGTAAAGTTCAAAACATTAGCGAAGGTGTTTCCGTCAGAATCGAGAGAACTCCAGAAACTGATACTGGACTCAAAGGCCTCAATGCTAATTTACAAAACTTCAGGTCACTGTCACTCCCATGTTTATAAAATCTGGGTCAAATAAGATGTGCTGAAAGATCAAGATAACAAAATATGCAATCAAAAGTATAGGTTGCCGTTGCATTTCTACTTCAAATTTTCACACAACTCGTAGCACTGGAAAATATCTATTCTCGACCCCTCCCTTTCAATTTTCAACTCCACCCTATAATTTCCAAAGTACTACCAATATTCATGTAATCACCTTAATTTCACTTATTAATGGCAAAACTAATTTTTTCATTTAATGTCAGATCTCTGGGCTCATTTTACCCTCCGCACAACTTTGGGTGTCCAAAATGTCTGCGCCCATGTTGTAAACAAAGCAGGTGTTTTTCCTACTGATCCATTGGATGTTTATATTTTTGTAGTAAAAGATGGGCAGATTAACATGTCAAACGGTCGTTTCGCGAGTGTTATATCTTAAAAAAATAACGTCATATAAAAAATGTACATTAGACAACCTCATTCCGCCATGATTGTGGGTGCTACGGGTTGTGGAAAAACTGAATTTGCTTTAGATCTATTAGAAAATGAATACAAAGATTTCTTCGAACACATTGTGATCCTATGCCCTTCGATCGATTTCAACAAAACTTACAAATCTAGAAAATGGATTGGTAATGATGTCAAAAACCAAAAAGACAAACTCGTCGTTATCGTTAATCCTGTGACAAAAACGGGAGAAGAGAGATTGCAGGATTTGTTAAGATTTTTTTATAACAAATATATGGGAGAGTCTACATTGTATATCATAGACGATTGTTCGGCTACGAGACAAATAAAAAAGAAAGCAGATGCATTTTTCGGGTAGACATGCTAATCAATCTGTGTGGATATTAACGCAGAGATATAATAGCGCGTCAAAAGATTTTCGTACACAAATAAAATGGGTTGCATTATTTTTTACCAAGGATAAATTTAGTTACAATGAATGTTTAGATGAAAATGATGTAGTTCCGGATGAAAAAAAGACATATCTCAAATATGAATTATCACAACGCAAACATTCTAAACTAATCTTACGAACAGAACAACCTACTGGATACAAGTTTATGCAATAATTTTTTTAATATCGCTCGATATGATATTAGCCGTAATTTATATTTTTGTAAATATAAATTAGTATTTGCGGGGTCTTCCACATGTATAAGGAGGTCCTCTATACTTTAAATAATAATAATGGCTTCTTTGTTTTCTATTATCACAATAACGACATCTGGTATGAATTTTAAAATCTGACATCCATAACCCGCAGGATTCGCAAAATAATAAAGGACGAAATTCGCGATTTTTCATATAGTGATTATGAATAGAACAAAAAATAGAATTCTTAACGATCTTATGAGGACATGGGCCTTTACGGACTTTACCCGTATGAATGGGCATCTGACACGATGTCACCTCTTTGGGTTCCATTCCAATACTAAGAAACATTTGCTGAAAAGTCATTTTTTAATATGTGAAAGTTTATTTATTATATTTTCATTTTTTCAAATTTATTATATTTTTCATTTATTAAAATACAATGCTGTCTATTCATCTATAAAATTAGTCAAAACGTCGGGGTCGTTTATGTGTGGACCAATTATAGATCCTACATCATCCATTACTTCCATTATTATAGCTTGAGTAAGTTTATGTTGAATAGATTCTGCTAATGTTCCTATAAATATGCCTTCTATTTTTATGCCAGCTACAATTTTACATTTTTTCCCTACATAGTTAAGGGGATCATCTTTTAATAAACCCTCTTCATTTTTAAAAAATTCTGATTTTATTTCTTTTTTACTGTTTAAAATTAATTTTGGATAAATTACAGGAGATTCCGTTTCTTCATCCGCATCAGGCTTATATTTTAAAATTTTAAAATTTTCTACGTCTATGGATTTAGTTCTTCCTTTTTTTATCTTAGGCATTAAAAGATTTACTTTTTTTCTAAGTATAGATGTAATTTGTTTAATCACATCTATAAATTGTTGTTCGGCGTTAGTAATACCTTCTCTTTCATTAAAACAAATTAATGCTAAAGAATAATTAGAAGGCGCAAAATCTTTGTTTTCATAAATTCCAGGCGAAAATAATGGAGGAGTTTTTATTAGAAGTGGTCCTTCCCCAGATGCATATTTATATTTAATAGGTATTTTCTGATAATGAACGGGTTTATCTGCCGAATATACATCTCCTATTATTAATTTGGTTTCGTCAAATTTTTTTGGTGTAATGAATTTAGACATTTTATATTTTAATTAATCATATTATTTCTTATGTTATTTTCAATTTTATTTATTTATTTATTTATTTATTACATTTGCACATTTTTAATTAGTCATATTATTTATTATGCCATTCTCAATATTATTTATTATTTATTATTATTTATTATTTATTATGTCTTTATATTAATCATCTGCACATTTTCAATCAGTCATATTATTTATTATGCCATTCTATTAGTCACATCCATTAATTTTGTCGTGGTTGCAATTAACCTGGTAAAATAGGAACCTACGCGGTTGGATTTGCACCTAAATGAAAAAGATGAACTTAGGTACAAATTTATGCCCCAGGATCGGCATATTACAACACACACCTGGCAGTTAAAAGAATAAATTATTGTTATGAGGTTTGATGGGTGCTTGGTTACTAATTATTTGCACTTGTTGAACTTGTCTGAATCTTTCTGGAAGATCAGTTCTTATACCCCGAGGGTATACATAAATCCGATACCTGGTAATTGTAATATTTCAAATGGTCTTATTGACATAAACAATGGACATTTATTTTGATTTTTTTTTTTGCAATACTATATTCCATACTTGCGGACTACATAATTTATCTCCTATTTGCTGAGTTATCTCCTCTTTATAGTGGGTATCTTGTAATGACGTATTTGGACAAATTATTTTTCAGCTAAAAAATCCTTATTCACCTTACAGACCTAGGTAAAAGTTATATATCTCCTACGTTAATTTTTCACGTTTTTAATTATACTGTGTTCTTCAGGCTGTTTAATCTTTTAAACAAAAATGAAAATGTAGTTTAGTACATTTGGTTGAATAGAAGATACCCGTTCTAAAGAAAGACAACTCTTGCAAATGGGACGTTATTCTGTGTTCTGCAAATAGAGAATAATTGTTATTTTTCATCAAGATTTTAGCTATTGTTGGGCATCATTTTGTCTTATGAGCTTCTATGTGATATTCTTTCTTCTATCTTTTCTTCACTAAACTTATTTATCAGTGATATGTTATTAGAAATGAAGAACGAATCTTGTTTGCATTTCCCATAAGGTTGGTCAATAGATAAATGTATTTTCCACCAAGATATAGTCTTAGATGTAGTTTGATGGTAACATTGGTCACAAGTTGGATCATGAAAAGGCAACACATCTTCATCCTGAATGCAATACAAGTGGATTTATCAGTCATTTTATGCATTTAAATGAAACTGGGGACTCATCCGGAGTGTGACCGGTCAACAACGGATGCTTATTCCTCCATGGCACCTGATCCCATATCTAAATTTCTAGAGGTGTTCACCAGATTTGTATATCCTTCTGCCAGTGGTAACATAAGTAACGGACACACTGTCAATTCGAGGTTTTCTTCTTCTTATGGTCAAATAAAAATTCACCGACTAAAAGTCCTGTATTGACTCTTTGAAGTAGATGCACAAATTTTATTTACAGCAGCCGTTTTGCAGATTGCTTTAACACCACATCACATATCACATCGCTTGCTGGAAGACAACTACATTTTCAGTCAGTGACAATTTAACAGTCTAAGTAATAGTCTACAGATTACGGAGGTCCCGGGTTCGATTCCGGACCGGTTCATTCATAAATTGTCTAACAATATACTTATTTTTTTGAAAGACATTATATTCCATTTTCTTGTGTGTACCTTTTTGTACATATATAGAATCATATTATAATATTAAGCAATACTTTTCGATGAATACTGTAATCATCGTTATGGAAGGGGAGGGGGCTTCAAAGTTTCCAGTTTTGAAAGTCTCCTTTTTAATGCAGTTTTTTTTTCAGTAACAAAAAGTGGACTATTATTAATAATATAAGGGGCGCTTGCTATATGTACATTAGAGTGGATACAGTATTTCAGTGGTTGTTGATTTATGGTTGAAGAACTTAATTTTTTGTTAATTTTATGGGTTTTTTTTTTCAAGGAAGAAAAGATAAAAATAAACACGTTTTGAATTTTCAATATAGTCTAGTTTATTTTGTAATTTCAGACATATTTCTGTGGAACACTTGCTTACAATTTTCAGTCATTAGCGGCTGAGTCTGTAGCTCTTTTTCTTCAGTGTGCGACAGGAATGCAAAGTGCTTCACCGATGCATTTTTAATGAATAAAATTGCAAACATTCGTTTTCAAAAACATGAACAAAGATGACTTCTCATTGTCTTGCATCAGAAAATATTCAGTCCAACAATTCTAGTTCTCTTTGTATTTAATGTCAGCGCAATGTTCTAGCAATGGCATCTCTTTTTACCATTCCTTCATTGTCCATCACGTGAGCAGCAGGTAAATTGACATTAAAATCGCCATCATTAAAGAAGTCACCTAATACATCCTGTTCCAGAATGCAGATATTATGAAACACACAGCAGGAAATGAATTATAATGGCGTTGTGAAACATTAAGATGTCTCTATAAGGTGTCATTAGCTATCTTACACGAAACCCCCGATCACTTATCAAGTGACCGTGTCCAAAGGTTTGTAAGCCACGGATGCGAGTTGTTGTAGAACCCTAGAGTCATTACAGCTATGATATCTCATATCTTCGTGACAAACAGCTTGTAGTATCAATGAATGAAACCTTTTTTCATAGCTTTGACGTGGTCCTTCGGAGGTCTTATTTAGATGTGAGTACTGTCCACTGCACCCAGTACGCCAGGAAATTTGGGCCTTGACTCAAAAAGCTGTGACTATTGACTGAACATCACCATCCTTTGGCCAGGCGATGTATTTCTTTTGCAGACATCTCATACCACATTGAATACAACTGGTTAACTTGCAGCTTCTAACAAGGTCCAATAAACATGTGGGTACGTTCTTATTTGCATATATATATATATATATATATATATATATATATATATATATATATATATATATATATATATATATATATATATATATATATATATTGATTGATTGATTGTTTGCATCATGTCACAATCACAAGAGGTTTGCAGTCGATCATCACGGCTGCTTCGTTTGGATAAATTAATCTGGTCAGGTCATTAAACCAACAAAGAGTATCTTAAAGCTTATTTTATGCTCTTTTAATTGTATATATGATTGGAATGGTATTTCTTATTTTAATTTTAAGTACTTGTTTTTAATTACAGTTCCCTTGAGTGGCTTGACCTAATTCCCGCCGCTTGAATATATTTATACTGCAGTAGACCTTGTTATTCAAAACATTACGTTACGGCATGACAGATTTTATTAATATTCAATTCATTCCGTGAAAATAAAAAAAAAATCACAACATATACTGAGGAAATGCTTTTAGTACATACAAGTTTTCTTTTCTTCGAATGAATCTTCTGAAAATCGCAGGGTAATTTTCTGATACACAAGACGGAGACGGCTATCGATAAAGCGAAAGTGAAACAAAGTCATCGAAACTTGAACTGCGAAACTCCACCAGACGCTCAACTCCTCCGGTCCCGACTGAGCTAAATACATTGCAATTGTGTGGTGTTCGCAAGCAGTGCAATTTCCTTTGAAAATTATGACGTTTTCGATGGCATAAAAGTTTACAACGTGAAAGTCCTTAAAGGTTCCTTAAAAACAACTAAGTACTGATTGACACTACAATTTTATCTTCTGTCATATAAACAACTGAAAAATCCGACATAGTGATTCCTAAATTTGCCATTTAAACTGTAAACAAACAGTATAGGTAGCCCTGTCGTCGTAAAACAACGGTCCGGATTCGCTATGATCTTTCCTATCTGTAGCTTCATGTGCCCGAAATCACTCATGCATATTTTTTTTTATTATTCATGAAGCCTCAACCAGTGCGAGTAAACGGTGCTCGCGCATTCGTCAGCTAATAAGATCGAGGCTATTTAACAATTTCAGAATTGTATTAGATCAACGGACTTTCCGATACAGAGGTGTTTACCCCTTTTTGACACTTTCAGTAATCATGATGATTTTTTTCAGTAATTTTGGCCATCTGTCAGTAATCTCAAATTTTGAACATATATTTCGACACAGACCTAATTTCATACATGAAACATCCAGAACTGTGTGTCAAGTCAGCATCTAACAGTTACAAGACAGCTCAAAAACAAATTTTATTGAACAAATAAAAATAAACATGTGTTAATTGTAATATCTTCACAAGTTAACAGTAAACAAAAATATAAGAAAAAAAATCAACATACACTCACTTGTCTGAATAGACCCCCCCTTTTTCCTTGAAAAAAAACTATGTCCAACCCTAAAAAAAAAATTCGGCAGCACTTCCCCTAGGAAATAGGCTTTTTTACCCCCATTCCCACGTTTCCAGACCAAAAGTTTGGGATTGAGAAAGAAATTGAGATGATGTGGGGCAGATTCATTTATAAGAACAGGAACCATACACCATCTCGACCTACAGATAGAATATATCTATACATGTATTATATAACATACCTTGGGCTATTTTTGAATCTGGAAACATTATTTTTTAAATCCTTTGTTGAATGTGTCGGCTGCAGATATAGGTAAATCTAAATTCTGCTATCAGTTCACATGTCAAAACTTCTGCCCTGGTCACAGCCCTCTTGTGAGACATTTCTAATTCTTGTGTATTGTTTGTCAAAAAACAGACATGGACCTGTTTGAATTCTGTAAACGCGACAGGTCCTTATGGGTTTTTGATTCAACGTGCCTCGAGCAGTCGTTTTTTCCCGGCATGTGCACATGAAAAATCCGATGCACAAATTGTGCACCTTACGTAGTAGTCCCCACGTTGAGATTTTGTAAGGAAAGGCCACAGTTCGTGATAGCTAGTTTTAAATCTTTGCAACTCCTTTTTTCTTTTGGGTGGCGTCTCGACCAGAACACGTTCAACATCAGAAGCGTCTTCTGCTTTTCTTTTAGCAGACATCTTTCGGAGGACTCATGTAAAGGTAAGTCCAGAGAGACTCCGAATAACGGAAATCATAATCAAACTGGTGTTTGAATACACCAAATAAATATGAATTATCCCAAGCGCTTCAATAACCTAGGGAAAAAATAATTTTTGGCACAATATCGGAAAAGCGTAATTTCGGAAAGTGAATCCGTAATGCGTATTTTAGGACTCAAATCCGGAATAAATACGGAAAATCCGGGATGGTAAACACCTCTGCCGATAACTTCCGTTGTCGATCACAACTGCTGTGATTGGATAAATTGAATTATAAATATCTATTAGCTGCGAGTAATTTCGGGTACACGAAACCACGGGTAGGTAAGTGCATAGCGATTCCGGACCGTGGTTTTACGACGATGAGGGCGCCCATCTATGTAAACATCTATGCACATTCGGGGGTTCTAAATTTCTTTGTTTTCGAAACCAAAATCAAATCGCCAAAAGCCCGAAAATTATAACGACCCCTTTACCTTATATCCATATCACCTGGTGAGCTGTAATGTCGTCAAAAATTGAGTAGAATCGTCCGCAAGATTATCAAAACGTTAATCCGCCTAAACAATACCTCTGTCAGCAAAAGTACTTCTGAAGCCTTTCCACAGATAGTTGTATGTCAGTTCAGTACCAAACGGCATTATGGTAAGTACCTTGTTGGTAAATGTATACCTTCATAAATCGATGGGCACGAGTCAGCTAAAACATGGGTACGAGTCAACAAATTCACTTAGGTGCGAGTTGTGATAGATACGAGATAACAATAATCTATATGTTGACCTTAATTCATCTAAGGTTGCCTTGGATATTACGCATCTTGTCGTTACGAGTAAAAATCATTTTTAATCTTCAGTCTCAGATTACTAGTAACAAAGAATCACGTTAGCGTATTTAATGGGAAGATAATAGATTTGTATAAACACTTTGCAAAGCATTTTGCCATTTAAATCAAAATTAACAACATTTGTTTGAAAGTCCGCAATATTACGAAAGTTTTCGAGTCGGGGTGGCTCAGTCGGTAGCGCGCTCGACTCTTGATAGTGAGGTCATGAGTTCAAGTCCAGCCGGCGACAGTCTAGTTTCATGTCCTGTGGGTGAGACAGTAAAAAACCGAAGTCCCGTGTCACAGTAGGTGTCGGCACGGTAAAGAACACTCACTGCTCAATGGTCGTAAGCGCCGAGCATAGGCTAAAATTTGAAGCCCTTCACAGGCATTCGGTGACGTCTCATTATGAGTGAAATATTCTTGAGTTGGACGTTAAACAACAACAACAACAACAAACAAACGAAAGTTGTCTGAATGGGTAAAAGAGTTTTTACTCTCACCGCAAAGCCAAATTTACTTTTAAATAGAGGTGAGAATGGTTTGCGTGGGAATCGAATGATAAATGTCCGAGTTCTGCCAAATTGAATATCTGGATCATGAGGACCATTTTTAGGAAGGTGGTACCAGAGATTTTCAGAACGGTCGCCATATTTATAATATGCTTTGAAAAAAAGTAATCATGTCATTTACCGACGATAATCTGCTTTTAGGAACCAACTTAACTGCAACAATTTTCCACTAATTACAGGCTTCCAAAAGGCGATGTCAAGCTGCAAATAAAGTATACTTCAATACAATGAGACGTACGATACAGTGGGACCGAACTATACACACATATTTCAACGATATAACTGGAATGTGTGTATATAATGTAGCAATACAATGCAAGGATCCAAGAAGGTTAAGGGGCCTCCGTTTCCGAGTGGTTAGAGCATTGCGCTTTAAATCACACGGCCTCTCACCTCTGGTTCGAATCCCGCTAGGGTCATTTCGAATTAAGTGGGAAAGTTTGCCAGTTTTCTTGCGGAAGGTCGGTGGTCTTTACCCGGGTAACCGGGGTTTCTCCTCCGCCAATAAAACTGGACGCAATCATATGACTGAAAAATTGTTGAGCATTGCGTAAAACAAAAAATCAAATCAAAAATCCAAGAAGGTTGTGTGTGTGCCTCTGACCTAGGTGTACCGTGACCAGAGTGTCTTAATACTTGTGCGAATCGGTAAGCAAAACCCTGACTTAAAATATGAAGGCACACACCCGACACTTTAAGTTTTCTAGTGTAATTTTTAGATTTATGCAAAGTTTAAGGATATTGGATGTGTCCATTTTTATTTTTTATTAAAGAATCAGTGACATTTGTAGAAAAAAGAGGTATTCTAGAAAACATCCAGTTATTGTGGACCTAATTCTTGAAATTTTGAAAACTAAAACTGTTAATTTTATTACAACTCAAATGAATAAGAAATTTCGTAAATACCATAAAATAAATAGAAAGCATTATCTGAGAATTCTAAAATTTACAGGGCCGATTATGCTTGTTACCCAATCTGGTTCTTTAATACATTTGTTAATATTTTCATCAATTTTCTAAATGTATCAAATAATCAATTATTTATTAAATTTTAATTTTGAAGTACCAATTACTACAGACTTAATACCATGTATAACTGAAAATAAGTTATAATTTGTTCAATGAAATATGAGTAGTTCTATTAAAAATGTTTCTGGGGCGTGAGCACTCTCCCGTATAAAGCCTCAGATTATTTAAAGGCGGCTGACTCCGCAAATCCTGTGTCACGTAATATAAATATTATGATACTCGCACATCGAGCGGACGAGATGTCAGCTTAACATTGATTACTTATTTAAGCATATAGGGGGATTTGCAATATTAAATTATTTGACTTATGGAAATGCTGATTTATGCATATTAGAAAGAAAGAAGATTTATACTTTACCTGCTTAATATACATCGTCGAGTCTTCAAAAATGCAATTCACTTTCTACGGAGAAATCGATGCTTACCTTGTGCGCAGTGACGTACTTCCGCTTTAGGTAAATGATCGAGAACATTTACAATTTAATGGCATTTGTAAGCAAATGTGATCAGTTTATAATCAAACAATGAATCAAAATTTTCATTACATTATAGATGGGATTAATTAATCGGATCTTCATTAGTTGCCTGGCACTGTATTTTGATTGGCTTAATGAAAAATATCAGTTTACATTAAAAATATCCGTGAAAAATAATGCAAATATTTCATTGATAAATCCTATAAAAATGTAATAAATACGAATATAAGATTTTTTATGCCTGTATATAGCTTTTATCTGTTATTGTACATCAAGAACAAGTAGTAAAAGTACAAAAACTATAAAAAAAAAATTTAAAATATTACTTGCAACTTCAGAATTGACTCAAAACCTTTCAAACTTCTACTAGATCTCTTATTTACAACTTTTGTCACAAATTTTCACAAATTCTTTTGTCAAGTTTCATTTCTTCAGTTCGGAAATCAGACACACTTCTGATCACACCTGACTAGTTACTGTGTTTAGAGACCACGTATACTAATGGTCAGAAATCCAACCTTGAATTGTATTCTATTCGGGACTTATTTATTACTATAATATTATTCACCATTTCGGCCTGTTCGCAAAGGGTTAGGGTTAGGGTTAGCGTCATTTACCGCTCTATAACTTAAGAGCGGTAGTAATGTATCCTAAGAACGGTAACCATATCCTAAGAGCGGTGTTATGTCACTTAAGAGCGGTGATCATATCCTAAGAGCGGTGGTATCGTATCTTAACAGCGGATTTGGTATCCTAAGAGCGGTAATGATATCCTAAGAGCGGTATAAATGTATCCTAAGAACGGTAGAGTATCTTATGAGCGGACCAGGGTTATCCTAAGGAATCTTTAAGGCTCTGGACCTTTTTTGTGAAAGGGTTTACACTGTAAGTAAGACTGACCCCAAGTGAGCGGAATTCAGAGGTACATTTTGGTATCAAGAGGGTTAATGTATCTGCATGCAAATTGAAATGGTTAGAAGCTTTGTTACAAATATGGGTGATTTTCAACTTTGACACTTAAGTTACCCCAAGATGTGGTTGAACAAAAAGAAACTTGGCATGTTGGTACCCCTATGTAATACCTTTAATATGCCACAAGTTTCAACATTGAAACTGCAACTAAAAAAATTTAAAAAAAAATAGAAAATTCGACTTTGCTAAAATGTTTATATGTTCACAACAGCACCAATGAACCCCAGGGGGGGAGCCAATGAAGCTAACAATTTATTACTGCCTCTATGGAAAAAGGGATCCAGCATACTATTTTTACCATTAAAGCGACCTAATAAAGGAGCTATGGGCCCAAAAGTATGGGGACTCCCCTAGATAAGTGTTACATTCAAATGAAGTTTGAATTTTCTTTAATTTTTTGTATTTTTTAAAAAAAAATTTAGGGACAATCTGATACCATGAGTGTGTATCTATCTATGTCCCCTACGATATACTCTAAGGGTATTTCAAAAGGACCTCTCATAAAGGAGCCATTGGGGTACCTTTAGACCCCATATCTCCCTCAAAGATTTTTGAGTATTTTTTATAATTTTTATGTGTATAGAGGTGACATAAGGCTATCTATTGATGTAAGTTTTGTGGTCATCTGGCATATATAAGTGAAAAAAAATAATTTTTAAATTTTTTTGCATTTATGAGATAAGTTTCGTTTAAATTTTTAACAATTTTTTTAGGGACAATCTATAAAACCTATGTATGTCCCCTACAATATACTCTAAGGGTATTTCGAAAGGACCTCTCATAAAGGAGCTGTGGTGCCCAAAGTAAGGGACATTCATTCATTGAACTTTACTATAGAAAGTAATGGGACAGGATGATTGGGGTACCTTTAGACCCCATATCTCCCTCAAAGATTTTTGGGTATTTTTTATAATTTTTATGTGTATAGAGGTGACATAAGGCTATCTATTGATGTAAGTTTTGTGGTCATATATAAGTGAAAAATTAATTTTTAAATTTTTTGAACCATGCATTTATGAGATAAGTTTCTCATCTGAAGTTTGAATTTTGTTGTAATTTTTTTTGTAATTTTTAAAAATTTTTTTAGGGACAATCTGATACCATGAGTGTGTACCTATGTATGTCCCCTACAATATACTCTAAGGGTATTTCAAAAGGACCTCTCATAAAGGAGCTGTGGTGCCCAAAGTAAGGGACATTCGTTCATTAAACTTTACTATAGAAAGTAATGGGACAGGATGATTTGACCCCATATAAAAGATTTTTGGGTATTTTTTATAATTTTTATGTGTATAGAGGTGACATAAGGCTATCTATTGATGTAAGTTTTGTGGTCATCTGGTCATATATAAGTGTAAAAAATAATTTTTAAATTTTTTGAACCATGCATTTATGAGATAAGTTTCGTTCATCTGAAGTTTGAATTTTGTTGTAATTTTTGATTTTTTTTGTAATTTTTAACAATTTTTCTAGGGACAATCTGATACCATGAGTGTGTACCTATGTATGTCCCCTACAATATACTTTAAGGGTATTTCAAAAGGACCTCTCATAAAGGAGCTGTGGTGCCCAAAGTAAGGGACATTCTTTCATGAAACTTTACTATAGAAAGAAATGGGACAGGATGATTATGGTATCTTTAGACCCCATATCTCCCTCAAAGATTTTTGAGTATTTTTTATAATTTTTATTTTAGAGGTGACATAAGGCTATCTATTGATGTAAGTTTTGTGGTCATCTGGTCATATATAAGTGAAAAATTAATTTTTAAATTTTTTGAACCATGCATTTATGAGATAAGTTTCGTTCATCAGAACAATCTGATTCCATGAGTGTGTACCATGTATGTCCCCTATACTCTAAGGGTATTTCAAAAGGACCTCTCATAAAGGAGCTGTGGTGCCCAAAGTAAGGGACATTCATTCCACTTTACTATAGAAAGTAATGGGACAGGATGATTGGGGTACCTTTTTATCTCCCTCTTTAAGTTGTGTGGACCATATATAAGTGAAAAATTAATTTTTAAAATTTTTGAACCATGCATTGATCATCAATGGACTTAGCATTTTCTATGTAAAACATATGTTGAATACCCTTTGCCTTTGGACCCATATCTCCCTTCAAAGACATGGCTAGGACTTGATATTTGGTATACATGTAGTATGTAAATTTAGTGGTCATCAGGTCAAGGGTTAAGAAGTGAGGTGGATTCAAAATTTCAAAATTTTAACATAGGAGGCAATGGGACGGGTGGACCTCCACACCCTTTTGGGGTATTTAATACCATTTATCAATAAATAATACAAGTTTTGACCATTTAGTTTCCTTAATTAGATAATGAGATGGGCAAAAACATCATCAGGGACTTGGATATGAAAAAAAGTGACCACTTGTTTTTGGACTTAGAATTTTTTATGTAAAACATATGTTGAATACCCTTTGCCATTGGACCCATATCTCCCTTCAAAGACATGGCTAGGACTTGATATTTGGTATACATGTAGTATGGACCTAGAGCCACATGCTATGCAAATTTGGTGGTCATCAGGTCAAGGGTTAAGAAGTGAGGTGGATTCAAAATTTTAACATAGGAGGCAATGGGACGGGTGGACCTCCACACCATTTTGGGTTACTAAATTAAATTTATGAGTAAAATTTAGATGTTTTGACCATTCATTTTCTTTATGTACATCACGAGATTGCCAAAAACATAAAGAATGGACAGCTAAGACCATTGATAGGGGAAAAATGACCATTTTCAATATGACATATGTAAAGCATAGGTGAATTCGACAAATAACGCGTTACTTAAACACTTCTAAAAAGTTTTCTAGATAATAAAACTTGACATTTTATTCTGTAGCAACATTTTTAAAACTTAAAATTGAATTTCACATCCTTTTAGAACATTTAAGAGCCAATCAGCTGTGTGGATACCCCTTATTCTATAACAATCTATATTACAAGTATAGCTTTGATTTGGACCCATATCTCCCTTCAAAACCATTAGATTTACTTCATATTTGGTATACATATACATGTAGTAGGGACCCTGGGCTACATTATCTGATGACGGAGGCGGATTCAAATTTCAAAATTTTAACATAGGAGGCAATGGGCCGGGTGGAATAGGGAACCTTTAGAACCCAATATCTCTCTCAAAGATTTTTAGTTTTTTTTAATATTTTTTATGTGTATAGATAGGACACTGGGCTATCGTTTGATATAAGTAATGTGGTCATCTGGTCAAATATAAGTGAAAAATTAATTTTTAAAAATTTTGACCCATGCATTTATGCACTAAAAGGGTGACCTCCACACCAACGCAACATCTTCAGAACTTAAAATTGAATTTCACATCCTTTTTGAATATATAGCGACCCATATCTCCCTTAAAAACCCCTTATTTGGTGTGCATGTAGTAGGGACCCAGGGCTACATGTGTGGTCAGTTTGGTGGTCATAGGGTCAAAGGTCAAGAAATAAGAGGCATTCAAAATTCATAAATTTGACTAATTTTTTTAGCCCTATGAAGAGGTAGGCTAAATGAGTTGAACAAAATCTATTGAGGCTTAACCTACTGACTGGGTTCTATGAGAAAATTTAGTCCTCCTCCTTCACAATTTTTTTTTTTTGACGTTAGGGTTCGCCCCCTTCAAGGAATTCTAGAAACTTGTGACTGAAATATGTTGAAGATCTCGTGAAATCTACCAAAATCCACCCATAAATAAGCCAAAGGTCCAAAAACGAAACTTTAATTAACATCGAAACTTTTCCAGGGTTAGGGTTAGAAAAAGGGTATGTCACTTTAGACCTTAATATCTCACATTGTTGGAAATTTGCTATAATCACCAAAAAGAAGAAAGAATAAAGGGCATTATCCTGCCATTTCAATAAAGGTCCCAAAAAGTCATGTGAAAAAAAAACAAAAATTTCACCGTGATTTTCAGTTTTGGTCAAAAGCGGTAGTAAGTATCCTGAGTTTGGACGTTAATAACTTTTGACTGAAAAAAGTTTCGTTACTCCAGGGCACACAACTTCAATTTATCCTCTATTGACCCTGAAAAAAATCAAAATTCGATTTTTGGCTCGTATCGACTTTGGCTTAACTATCTATAGAAAATTGATGGTATGTTTGACCAACCCAGTTCATCATCATCATCATCAAAAGTCTCTCTAGAAATGCTCTCTCTCTCTCTCTCTCTCGCCAGGGTCATCCTGACCCCTAAAGCCTAACCCCGGACTTAGGATACTTCTCTCTCTCTCTGGCTTCTCTCTCTCACTACTGACAGCCCACACTACCACGTTTCTTTACGACCCACAGCGCTACATAATGACTCTTACAACCCTCAATCGTGACAACGTAACAGCGGTGCGGAGTGTCGATTATGTAAATACGATTTGCTCTATCTAAATCTCTTTCTCTCTCTCTCTCTCTCTCTCTCTCTCTCTCTCTCTCTCTCTCTCTCTCTTATGAATTTTTTTTAGATATCTGAATGTCGTCAAGATGACCTTTTTATCTTATTATACAACGTTAATACTACAGCGGTGATTGCCGATGAACATAGATAACGAGTGTTGTATAAATACCAACGTTACCATTTTAACGACACGCATTCTGTGTCATTGAAAATTACTGATTCTTCATTGTTTTGCAGTAAAATATTAAATTCAAAACCACTTGTAAAACGTAAAAGCATTTGGATGTAAATGGTACATGTAATAATCTGTAGACTAAACAAATAATAGTTTTATCATGAAATATATTTACAGTAAGTCCATAAAGAATCAGTCTCATAGGTAAGTCGAACCTCGAGGAAAAGAATCAAACGCCTCATTTTTTGTGTACTAGCATTTTTTAACTCGGAACACCTTTTGGTTATTCAATCAAGTTCAGGTTTTAAAGGAACGTGACACAATACACTTTTCATATTTGTACTTTAACCTTAACAAGAAGAATCATGGATAAACTGACTTCTCTTGGTGTGGGTAAATGTATCGCTATAGGATGCACAGGGGTATTTGCAGGAGCCGCTCTCTACATCAATGTGGTGGAAATACCGGCTATTTCCCAAGTTCAAGATACTAAAATAGTTTTGCAGTTTTGGAAAGAGGCTTTCTCCAGAGCCCGGCAGATGCAGGTAAGTTAGGAGAAATGCACATGTGCTCGAATATAGGGATATCGTATTCTGATACAATCCCTTCAAGCATTATATATATATATATATATATATATATATATATATATATATATATATATATATATATATATACCGATACGCATGTGTTATGTAGGGATAGTGTCACGGTATCTTTCCAGTCCGTAAGTTAAGTGTGATTTATGTTTCCTCTGGTGATTGTCAAGACATGACTTGGTATCATTAAAAATTATCTTATTGCCAACGACTATTGCAGTATAGATATGAAAGCGGGTGCATGACCCAAATAATTTAAATGTGAACAAATTATACGCAGGCGGTATCATAGCTGTAAAGATTTTATCCAGAATAAACAAGTTATTTAACTTAAGTAAATTGATTTCATTTCGCCACAGCTATATGTAACATGATAATATTCATCGAGTGTGCATAAATAAACTCGTATATACTCTGTACAAACCTATAAACATTCGTAAAAGCCACTAATCCTGAACGCTTTTTGCTTAACAGAAGTTATTAGATTTATTTCAACGATTTTAGATGATACGCGACTATGTTTTATTCAGGATTGTTTGGACAACTCGCATTGAGTATCGATACGTGCACATTTCTATTGACTGAGTATCATATATCCGTACGATGGCGCTTGTAGTTTTACTATTTCAGTTGAAATGCAGTTTACAGAAAATTTGAATAAACATAGAGAGTAATACATTGACCTATATTACCCCCACTTTTTATAAAAGCAATTCTGGATGTTGTATAGACTTTGTACAACACAACTTACTGAGTATTGTCCGCTTTGCATTTGGAGGACGAAAATTACACCAAATATCAAGTTTGCCTTACGACAAACAAAACTTCTTTGCAGTACTTTTAAAATATTCTTGTATGGACTTTGCACATATATTTCATTACTAAATTGTATCATATACAAATGTATATACACTACGAAATAATATTTTAATCTATTTATAGTAAATTAGATCATCTTATTGTACTGTAAAAACTCTCTCTCTCTCTCTCTCTCTCTCTCTCTCTCTCTCTCTCTCTCTCACACACACACACAATGTATATATACATTAAACGAAACAAAATATATTCACATCAATTTGTTTCAGGGTAAATTAGTTCTGTTAGGAACGTTGTCCTCTGGGATCGTCTATTACTATAGTTCCACAGAAAACAAGTGGTTATGGATACTGAGCTCAGGCTTACTTTCAACAATGTTGCCATGGACGCACCTAGTGATGATGGGGGACATTAAGAAATTACATAAAGACGATGTGATCCAAGAAAATGGTATGTAGTTGACCATATCTCGCTAATATTCCTGTAGTGGTACGTCTGGTAACGTGGAATACCTACTCCTTCATGACACCTGATCTTACCAAGAGGTTCGTGTTTGTCCATTTTTACCAGATCTGTATCTAGTGATTTATACCTTGGTATACGAGACTTTTTAATATTTCGTCTTAATTTTTTAAAAATATTTGTCTTACCAGTCCTGTGTAAACACACATAATGTACCGTGAAAGGATAGAGACTTAAACGTTGATTAAAATCTAAAAAGATATATCTCCGTCAAAAATTTTCACATGTGCATATATTACCTAAATTGAATGAAATCCAATAAGATTTCATTTGTTGGAGAGAAAATTTGATTTGAATTTAGGTCACCAGGGTCTTTGTCTTTTGTCTTGCAACGGATGTAATAAAGATTCTCACATTTTATATGAAAACCACAGGGCAAAATGTCGTCATACATTGATATAATTTAAATCTGGTTTTCGCGAAAATTAATTTCGTTAGAACTGTCGCTAGCGAAAATGAAATCATCGCGTTATGATGTATGATAATAGAAAGCGCAGCTCGAATGGGCCTAGTGGTAGAGAGAGTGAACAGGAACTAAAAATTCATACAAAGTACTATCAAACTATTTAATGTGTATCAGGTGAGATATATAGATGTACTGTCAAATTATGTGTGGAAACGCCATTACTAACTACAATGGTCACCGCCATCGGCGCTCTCCTAATCATATTAATATGAAGAAATGGGGATTCAAAAATACCTCGCGAAAAAATTTAGAACTTGTGTATCGCGAAAAATAAAATTATACAAAAATTTTCAGATTTACAGTAAAACATTTACAGGGCAATGATATTGTATATAAAAACCTCAGATACCAAAGTGTAAATCAATAGAATGTCCAGGACATAGATACAAATCCGGTAAAAATGGACAAACACGGACCTCTGGAAACCAAGAGGTGGGATCAGGTGCCATGGAGGAATAAGCATCCCTATATTATATTATTTCATCACCAAGGTTCCTATAATTATAATAGGGTCTCCGAACGATAACAACATAACATAATGTTTTGACAACGTTATAATTTCTCTAATCATTTGAATTACTTTTATTTTAATAGGAGAGTCCTGGGTGAGACAGAAGATAAGCCAATGGAACAGAAGACATATGTTTCGTACACTAATGTCGGGTATCTCTTTCAAGATTATGCTATTGGCATTGCATTTAAATCAGTAAAATATTACGCAAGACCGAAAATGTTCTACGTACACTCGATTGAAATGTTCAGGACTATTTTAAGTATATGAAGACAGATCATGACGTATTTGTGAGGATGACCCAGCCATGAAATATTAAAGAATAGTTTGTGGATATTGGTGAGAAGAAAAAGCAATTGAAACATGACAATAAAAATATCGAAAGAGCCAAAGAATTAGTTATTTTTTTATAAATAATCAATTTTTACATACATGTATTCTCGAAAGCATAATTATATATCGATTTTTCCGATAAGAATTTGCATTTCTTTTAGAAATATCGGATAATGGAACTCTAAAGAAAAGATAGACAAAGCAGCAATAGACCATTTTCAAGTTGTCCGATTCCGTTCAGTTTCGTCACAATAGTTTGTACTTAGACTAAGTGACGTCATCTGAAAGTTGGGCAAGGTCGGTTATGGTTATGTGATATTTTCATTGACGATATTCGGCGATATCTTATTTCACTTCATCTGCGAGGAATTAATTTTTGTTAAATTATCTCTCTTGTAAATATGGAACGTTTCATCACTTTCATGTAATCTAATTTTCAAGTCTGGCACATATTACTTCATTATATTCATGCCTATGGTCATAGAGGCGATGAATAGCTTATCCGGAATATAATGATGCCCTATTTTGCTCTTTGAAATCACACTCTATTATGACGAATCGTGACGTAACAAGACAACTCGAAAATGGTCTATTGATTTATAAAGTGATGGTTTGTATTATGTATGATGACTTGAGAAAAGTAGTCCCGTATCATTTGTCTACTTCGACGTGTATTTGTAGCGATGAAAGTAAAAAATAATACAATGTTTTACATCTCTTTAGATTAAGCCCATGATATTTTTGTAATTCAAAGTTTGTTTCGTTTTGTTGTAATAGACCCTTTCACGATAACTGCGGTCCTACTAATCTAACCTGCGCAATTAACACTTCCGAGTGGTCGCAAAACGTTTCGTACCCAACACAAATCATGCTCTATAGACTTCAAATCGACAGGGGATGCTTACTCCTCCATGGCACCTGATCGCACCTTTTGGTTTCCATTGTCCTTTTTTGCAGGATTTGTATCTGTGTCCTATACATCCTAAAGATTAATACCTTAATCCATGCAAACTTGGTTATTTCCACTCGATCATTCAAAATACTTTTTAAATTTAGGGACTATGTTTTTGCTTTATGATATTTTTTATGAAAAATGTAGCATTCTTATTTATCAAATCTTGACAAATATCTTCCCAAGTCACGTCGCTCCTAATACACCATAACAGATTATATCACATATATAGCGGTCACTGGTGGCAACATCTAGCGCCGATCTAAAATTTCACTTAAATTGACCCGACAATGACCCCTGACTTTAACCAGTGAAAAGATTCGTGGCAATGCCTGCACGTCTTCATTTTTCCGTGTTTACGTACTTTCCCCTCTTCTATCTTGCGGTAAATGCGTTATCGATTGTTGGACGCGTTCTAATTGGCTCATACAACGGTTTTTGCGGCCAATGGAAATCGAAGTCAAAATATACAGGCCAAACTATCGAAGTGGATCTGAAAACCTTCAATTGGGAAGATGCTTCAAGCTAGGACAATGAACATGTAAAATTTGCACACTAATGTGTCAAGACAATTTAATTCGTCATGCAGCAAATGAAGTTTCAAGAAACATGATAATTTGAGATAGCCATTTTATTATTGTCAATATTGACATCCTGTTGCATACTAGATAATCATAATCTACAATAAATGAGTACAGTGGCATATAGTAATGACAAATAATGACAAACTCATTTTATCTCTGTATCCTCAAAAATGGACCACCAAATTTCTGAACTAAGTTTGATGACTTCAAAAGAATAAGAAATATTTTAATTTCTTTATGAATATTTTAAAAACCAAAATTACGGTTTTGTTTGTAAAAAAGAGAGCAAAATAATTGCTCAAGACGACCCCTTTGTGTTAATAAGACTTGTTGAGCTTAAAACTTTCACCTCTAGTATGAAGTTGTTTATTAATATCATCTAATGGAGTTGTTATTTATGTGTTTTTGTTTTTTACCTGATGAAAGAAAATAATAATAATAATAATAATTATTATTATTATTATTATTATTATTTTATTATTATTATTATTATTGTAAGAAGTGGCAGCAGTAAAAGAAGCAGTAGTACCAGCAGCAGTAATAATAGCAGTAGTATTAGTAGAAGAAATTGTAGTAGTAGTATTGGCTTCAGTTATAATAGTAGTAGTTGTTGTTATTTTTGTAGTAGTAGTAGTAGTGGCAACAGGAATAGTAGTATAAGTAGTAGTATTAGTCGTGGTAAGTGTAATTGTAGCAGTAGTAGTATCAGTGGCTGTTGTTGTAGTAGTATTGTCAGCAGTAATAGAAGTATTAGTAGTAGTTAGCGAGTTGTAGCAGTAGTTGTAGTAGACGTTGCTGCTGCTGCTGTTGTAGTGGCAGCAGCAGTAGTAGTAGTATTAGTAGTAGTGGCAATAGTAGCAGCAGTAGTAGTAGTAGTTGATGTATTGTTGTTGTAATTGTAGTAGTAGTAGTATTAAGTGAGTAGTAGTCGATGTAGTGTCAGCAGCAGCAGTAGTAGTAGGAGTTGTGAATAAAACAGAATGTAATAGCAAACATAACTTATATATCAACTGATAATAATTCCTACTTTTTAATTCATTGTCATGTGATCAATGTACTTCTGAGGACTTTGAGTAACATTCTCGAAACATTCATCCTATATATAAAATTGTGTGTATATACATATTTTGAAAACAGTCGGTGGGTGTGGTTCAATCACCCTGGGAACAAGAAACGAAACAGTAGGCAGATGGACATATCTCTGTTGGAACAAGATAATAGACAAAATATTTGCCACAGTTCTTTACTTTGATCTCAGCTCTCCACGAACATTGTCCCAAACGACTTACTGTACAGACTTTAAGGGAGTGTTCAATGCCGTCGTTTTGAGGAAGTGGGTCTGTATAAAAGACAAACACAAAAATCACTTATATCAACGTATCAACAGTAAGGATAATATATATTAATTTGTAATTGGTTAATTTGTATATATGCACATCACACTAGATCTGACCATTTTCACAAAATATATAAGATTTGTTTTGCCTGTGTATAGACATTTGTTATTGTACAACAAGTACATATAGTAATAGAAGAAAAACATTTTTATTTAGGGGGGTTAAAACAGCTAATATACAGTCAGATATACAATATCGGGACAAATACTATCAAACTGTCACATTAAACAAGATATTATAGTTCATATAATGATATTATGTGGAGCAGGCTCCAGCATGTCTGGAAAACTAGACGACACGACATAAGGCCAATGAGTAGGTGATAAAGGGATGTATCTACTGAGATGTAGAAATTTGACAGGGTAGTCTAAATGGTGGTTATCTAATTGTTCGTAAAACTGAAACCTTTTGTGGAATATGCTATATTTAATGCACGTCCTGTAGGTAACAGAATAAAAAGCATAAAACTTTTTTTCTTAAAATTCGAAGAAATAGTTATATTATCAAACCTTCAAGCCATATTGGCATTCTTGTACCACAGGTGAATAACTTCGGAGGCTTGGTGGAAATGGTTCTACCCATTACTTTGTACCAGCGTTTCTCCAAATTCCGATCGCAGATCATTACATTTGTCCTCGAAGTACTGCAACTACGTTTCCCGGCCCTCGCTTTCATATTCGGTAAAGGTACATTATTTTTGCAAGGATCCGTCTTCCTCTTCTTATTTTTGGACCAGTTGACACCTTCAGATATACGATAAATATATAAATTACAGTTGATGCTTTTCAATACTCGTGCATACCGATCTTGAAATGGTTTACAATCACATGTCAAATAGTAACAAAGCAGACTCGCAAAAGTGAAAGTCCCGCGACAGACCGTCACCAAATTACGGGAAAAGAATATCATGATGCTAAAACAGTTAATGCGAACTGTAATTTGAAAGATCGCCCGTGTTGGATCATCGTCATAAAACCACGGTCCGGAATCACTATGCTCTTTCCAAACCGTGATCTTCTGCGACCGAAATATCTCGTAGCTAATGAATATGTAAAAGGAGCAGGTGTTGTCCAATTTATCCAACCACAGTAGTTGTGATCAGTAATGTAAGTTATCGCATAGTCTGCTGATCCAATACAATTCTGAAATTGTTTAATAGCCTGTATCTGATTGGTTGACGAATGAGAGCACCGTCTACTCGCGTTGACTAAGGCTTCGTGGATTACAAGAGACCCCAGATGGATCTTGGCGACCACCATCGAATGTTCTCCATTTGGTCTATGACAGACTGTTCTTTTCTCTTATTTTGTGGCTCAACAATAAATTTAGACTAAAACCTAAATATCTGTAAAGTGCTTTCTTACAAGATTATAACAATACCAAATATAAACTGCTATAAACCTAGATAGCTTAACCATACCTGTCAACCCGTGACTCGCTGGTCCTTGCTTTGATATCAAATGCAGCAAAGTGTAGTAAGTGTATATTTCAGGGGTATGGCAATACTTCCACATACACTGCGTGTACACAATGTGTTATCCCATAACAATCATTAATATATATATATATATATATATATATATATATTTATATATATATATATATATATATATATATATATATATATATATATATATATTGAGGGTTTGGTTTGAGGGTGGGGTTGTGAATTTTTATTAAGTTAGAAGTAAAAACTTATATTTTGGGGGAATTGCAGGACCCCCATATACATCACTGAATGTGTTTTCCCATAACAAGCAATAATATATATGGTTTAAGGATGGGGCTATGAACAGTTTTTAAGTTATAAGTAAAATTATATATTTCGAGGGTGGGGCAGCACCCCCATATGCACAACTAAATGTGTCTCCTAATAGCAATCAATAAAATATATATTTAAGGCAGGGCTGTGAACAGTTTCTAAACTATAAGCAGAAATATAAATTCCAGGGGGTGGGCAGGATCCACATATGCACCACTTAATTTGTCTTCCCATAATAATCCAAAATATATATGGTTTAAGTCTGGGATGGAAACGGTTTTTGAAGTTATAAGTAAAAAAATATATTTCAGAAGGTTGGAACCGGACCCCCATACACCACTAAATGTGTTTCCTAATAATGATCAATGATATATATGGTTTAAGGGTGGGGTTGTGAACGGCTTTTAAGTTATAAGTAAAATTATATATATCATAGGGTGGGACAGGACCCAAATGACCCCCTATACACCACTAAATGTGTCTCCAAATAATGGTCAATAATACATTAGTTTAATGGTGGGTCTATGAACGGTTTTTAAGTTAAAAGCAAAATATAAATTCCAGGGGTGGGGCAGGACTTGCACATGCACCACTAATTGTGTCTTCCCATAACAATTCAACATTTATATGGTTTAAGGGTGGGGCTGTGAACGGTTTTTAAGTTACAAATAAAAATATATGTTTCAGAGGGTGGGGCAGGACCCCCATACATCACTGAATGTGTTTTCCAATAACGATCGATAATATATATGGTTTAAAGTTTGGGCTGTGAACGGTTTTTTAAGCTATAAGTGGCCAGGACCCCCCAAAGATCTAATAATCATACACCAATGAATGTGTCTACCCATAACAAACAAGAATATACATGGCTTGGGGTAGACATTAAATGGTTTTCAAGAAATACATAATTGTCAAAATCCAAGATGGCCGCCTGGCGTGATCCTACCCTCCTGAAAATGTACACTGAACAAATAAACCTCAAGCAAAACCTATATGTCAAATTTCATAATGATTCCTTCAGTACTTTCTGAGAAATAGCGATAACAAGAAATGTTTAAGGACGGACCCTGGACGCAGAGCAATTTGAAATATGCACGGTTTCAAGAAGTACCAATGAATAAGCAATCCAGTATAATATGACAAATTCGATACTATTTTTGTCCAACATTCATAAAAAATTACCACCGCCAAATATCCTCGATAATTTGTCCAACAGCAGACAAACACCAACCTACATCACATAGCACCAAAAACAGGTCTGTCCGTAACAAGAAGGTAAAGACGAACATACTCGATTTACATAGTAATTTACTGCGTGCATGTATGTCATGTCAAAATTATAGATGTAATCAGTAATTATAAGGCTCACTTCCGAGTTAAAATTTTATATCCCCAATCACTGTGATCCCAACAATCCTCTTAAATAAAGCAGGGTCATTCATGCAAAAATACAATAATAATCCAGCATTTGTAGCACAATATGCTTAGAAAATTTAGAACTTTTAAACAATACAAATATTGTTGATGGACAATCAATAGAAATAATCCCGACCTCGACCAGTCTTTTTAATCTTACACCAACGCCTGGACGATAGCATAAGTTCTCCTCAACATCTATAAGCTAAACCTACATATATATCAAAGTGTTTCGATATATCGTGAAGAGAGAAGTTATTCATTATATTTCCATAGATAATATACAGTCAATTCTTAACCATCATTTGTTATTTAGAATTTATCATGGCGGTATATCGACTTTGGCGATAAATTGAAACTCTTGCAATTAGAGTTACCAATTTTTTAATCATAGATATACAACAATGTATTTTTAATGAAAAGAAAAAGGATCAGAGTTTACATAATGTAATTATCTTGTTAATTTAAGTTAATTTTATTTTATAGCTGTTTAGCTTAACATCGGTGATCTCTAGTGACCGATCAGCGGCTTCATTGACGACGATTACATATGGCGGTGTATCGAGATAACTGACACTTTGAAATGGACGTTTGTTTCAAAAATAGAGTTGCGGATGGTGTTATAAAGAGATTTTCATATAGCAGGATAAACGTATCTGACAAAAATGTGGCGTTATTAGGAGAATGGCGATGAAACGAGTGGCGATAATTCGAGAATTGAGATGTCATCAGTTTTATGTAAAGTGTCACTGACGTGCTACGGACTGATATTGTTTGTTTCTTTGTCTGTTTATTGTTGTTTGACTTATATATATATATATATATATATATATATATATATATATATATATATATATATATATATATAATGTAAGTACTTGCTTTATTTCATTTTATTCCTGTGTAGCATCTTATTCTGTGGGTTTGTTATTCATGTTACTTATGGACAGATCGTGTCGTAAATTAGGCAATATCTGTATCCATGTCGTTGGTTACATAGTGCATATGTATTTTGTATTTTGACTTGTCTCTATTTAGACACTTCTGGATAAACATTGTCGGTATTTTTGTGCTTTGTAAACATAATGCATATAACTTACTGTTGTTTGACTTCTTTACTTTTTCTGAAAGATAAAAATATTTGATAATCACTCTCTAAGTTGTGCAATTGAGTATATACAGGACAATTTTTTCTAATTTTCTAAAAAGTATTCGCATCTGGATCACTGTATAACGTACTTAACTTTGCTTGTTGAATATGTAATAGCAAGAATGTATTACAGAAATCCATTTATACGACTGGGCTCTGTACAGTAAACAGTCTTCAAGTTGACACAATACCAATGTCAACCCTCAAGTCATTCCAATGGACAGACACCACCCAAAATTTTCCAATAGGCCTCAATGCTTATTTACAAAACTTCAGGTCAATGGCACTCCCAAGTTTAAATCTGGTTCAAATAAGTACCCTGTGCTGAAAGATAAGTATTTTTATAACAAAATATGCAATCAAAAGTATAGGTTGCCTTTGCATTTGTATTTCGAATTATCACTTGTTTACAACTCGTAAAATTCCGCATCAAAGAAAATTATCTTTTCTCGTGTGAACCCTCCTTTTACGTTTTCAACCGTCAACCCTATAATTTGCAAAGTACTACTAATATTCATGTATCTTTTCATCACCTTAATTTCACTTATTAACGGAAAAACTATTTTTTCATTTAATAACCAATCAGATCGCTGGACTCATTTTACCCTCCGCACAACTTCGGGTGTCCAAAATGTCTGCGCACAAGACGAACATACTCGATTTACATAGTAATTTACTGCGTGCGACGATACATTGCATGTATGTCATGTCAAAATATAGATGCAATCAGTAATTATAAGGCTCACTTCCGAGTTAAAATTTTGTATCCCCAATCACTGTGATCCCAACAATCCTCTTAAATAAAGCAATGAAGATAAAGTGAATCAAAAACAGGGTCATTCATGCAAAAATACAATAATAATCCAGCATTTGTAGCACGATATATGCTTAGAAAATTTAGAACCTTTCAACAATACAAATTTTGTCGATGGACAATCAATAGAAATAATCCCGACCTCGACCAGTTTTATATATATTATGTAAGTACTTGCTTTATTTCATTTTATTCCCATGTAGCATCTTATTCTTCGAGTGTGGGTTTGTGGGTTTGTTATTCATGTTACTGTGTGTGGTAAAATGACAGTTCTGCGGCACTTTGCACTCTATGACCCCAATCGTACTAAAATTTCTCTCGTCTAGTGGATTTAACCGTACTGGGGAATTCCCCGTCTTACCTGAGGGGCAATCGAGCGCGACGCAACAGTCGTGGGTATTGAAATGACAGAATAAATTAATTTCTTTTCGTTATATAAATACCGGTTTTCTGATTATGATTTGAATTATCTCCCTTTACTATTTACCTGTACGATAGAAATTTCCACGTGAAATACAAGATTTTTCAGCGTAATGTGTGTTATTCAGGTATCTGAGCGGGTTTTCCTCATTGCGAGCTCGTTATCGGAAGGAAAAGGATATATGTTTTATAGATAGATCATATTTTGCCAGAATGTCAGATTCTGAAAATATTTGCCAAATACAGAAAGTGGTTCTAATTTTCGTAAAGATAATTCTCGCCAAAAATTACGAATTTCCGTCTACAACTGCTTTGGGGGCACTCAATTTTAAACTGGGTGAAACTCTGGACAATCAGCGAAAGTGATAGTGGCTGAATAAGTTTTCAGAAGATTCTACATTTAAAAAAGAGGATTTTTCTTTTTCTAAAAAGGGAAATAAGATTCAATTTTGTTCAACCAGGAAAGAGCACGAAATTTAGACTTAATAAAGAGAGAACTGTCACGTGGTGAGTTGTCAAATTCTATTTCAAGAATAGACTCTGAAATATCTGTCATAAAAGATAGAACTAAACTTCTCAAAATATCTTACCATCATGGCTGGGATACAGTCAAGGAATATACCGATAGTCCTCTTGCTGATGATTCTGAAGATGCTAGCAAATTACGAGCTGCTACTAACAGAGCCGCTAGAAAGCAAAATCCCTATCCTAATCAACAACAAAATTAAATCCAAGTATTGGCGTACACCTTCAACTGCATCAGGATTTTTCGATGGTATACCACCGCATCAGTTTTTTTCGTGGCCCTGGAAGAAATATCCAGACAATCTACAATCCAAGACAAAACGGTCCACAAAACACCCCACATAGTAAAAGATCCGTCATCTGCTATCTGTGTCGACTCCCGGGTCATTTCTTCAGAAACTGTCTATACTCAAACCAACCCTATCAACTACAAACCACAACAAAAGTTGACGAGTCCAAGGGAGGAAATTCATTTAAAGAATGAAGTTGAGTATTCTTGTTTATATTTATCAAAAAATAAACAACATGAATATGAAAGTAGTGCACAAATCTCGAAAGTTAAAGGTAGACTGAAAGAAAAGGTAGCAAATTCCTTTGTTTTAGATATAATCAAATACCGTTAAAAATTAGAATTTCGTTGTGACACAGGCTATTTATTTTCCAAAAACAATCAGTCAGCTTTGGCCCGCCATTCTTTTGTATATAAAAATTCTACACAATATTATTAATAACTTGAAAGTTTCAGCAAGACTAATGGCGTCTTTAGTGGCTTCAATAATTTCAATAAAATTTGCATATCGTCCTGTATGTCAAATGTTCACAAGACATCTGTATTCCTGTTTAAATAACAGGTTAGATTTGGATAGCGTCATTCAGTTGTCTCCTTAAGTTCGTTCAGAAATTTCATTTTGGAATCAAAATTTGAATAATTTATCTCCTAGAGTAGTCTCCCTTTGGTATCGTTCGCCCGAGCAGATTGTTTATACTGATGCCAGTGATTTCGCTGCTGCGGGAGTAGTTTGTGATTCATTTGGATCAGTATTTCGTGTTATGTGGAATTCTTCAGATTAATTGAAAAGTTCCACCTTTAGAGAATTAAAGGCAGTTTGTTTGGCTATAGACGTTTCTCTACAGTTTTGAAAGATAAATATGTTCAGTTGTACACAAATAATCAAAAAGTAGTGAGAATTTCTAACATAGGTAGCACTTCCTCACACTACATGATCTAGCTTTTGAATTATATTCCAAATGCATTTTACACAATATTGATTTAAACGTATCATGGGTTCCTAGTTCTTTAAACTATATAGCCGATTTTTATAACAAGGAATTTGATTTTGACGATTGGTCAGTTTCTTCAGCCATATTCAAGTTTTTTTTTTAATGTAAATGGGGACCATTTACAGATGATTTATTTGCTTGTATAAACAATTACAAGGTACAAAAAAAAAAAAAAAAAAAAAAAAAAAAATTATTATAAATACTGGACTCCCGGGTGTTCTGGTGTTGACGCTTTTTCATTTACATGGGAAAATGAAAATTGTTGGATTGTTCCACCAGTGAAATCTATAATAAAGTCATTAATCATGCTCTGCATAACGGAGTTTCTGGTTGTATTGTTGTACCAAAATGGAAGTCTGCTAGTTTTTGGCCGAATATTGTAGATCGTTCTGATCAATACAAATATTTTATTAAAGAATTTATTGAGTATGATAAGCCACATAATTTTTTCGTAGGCGGGTCAGATAAGAAAAACGTTTTGCTCATAAACGTTTCAATAGTAATGTACTTGTCCTACGAATTATCTGTTAAAATGTTTTATGTGTATATAATTTAATATTTATATACAGGTACGTACATATAGTAGAAACAGAACTGGTTTATGACTGATGTGCATTTTATTTACATGCTTTTGTAATGTATAATAGCATGAAATAACTGATTTCACAATGTCGGTAAATAACATATTGATTTATTGTGAACTGATGATTAGTTTGTCAAATATCAGTACATCTGATAGATTCGATTAGTGAAAAAAAAAAAAAAAAATGTATTTTGTTTTTCTTGAAATGGTTATGTACAAAGTGTTTGATGAATCGGGGATATGTGCGCACAGGCACATATGGCCTTCTACATGAACGATTTTGGATTATTTCTGTTATAATTATATGATGCATTAAGAGAGACTGAGAATCAGGCATAAGTGCGATAATACATTTATGGCCTTTTGTATAATAATATATAAATAATGTATGTTTGACTGTCATTTATACTTGAAATCATAAGATATTTACATATAAAATATATATGATTACATACAATATTCTACTGATTTATATTTCTTAGAGGAAATATACTTTACATTTCAGAAGTTATTTAAACAGGGTCATTGGAAGGAATTGAACACTTACAAAATCACCAAAAACTGGAACACCTTATACAGACGGTTCAAGAATCTGTTGTCAATGCAAGATCTTCTGCGTCTAATAATAATAATAAAAAAATATATATATAATTGTTATTTTGAAAAATTTTCCTCATGGTGCAAACGTTTTTTCAATTTTCTCACCTGCCGCTTTCTGTTGCTCATGTGACGTTATTTCTAGGCAGTTTAATTCATCAGAGTTTCTACATTGGTTCTGGATTTGTATTATTATAGTATTAACTGGTTCCATAAGATTTATTTGAATGAAAACCCATGCGATAGTTCTCTTTTACCACTCATTTTGGAAGGAGAGAAACGATTTTTATCTAAACCTATTAGTAAGAAAGAGCCTATTACCGTAGAGATTCTTGAAAAGATAGTGAATATTTGCAATGTTGATCTAACTGATGGAAAACGTTTGAGAACGTATTTTATGTGTTTATTGGGATTTTCGGGATTTTTTCGTTATAGTGAATTGAGTAACATTCAAATGAAGGACATTGTTTTAAGGATATACATGTAGAAGTAAATATTAAACAGAGTAAAACCGATGTATATCGCAGAGGTAATACAGTAATTATAGCTTACACAAATAATTGTTCTGAAGAGTATTTGTTCAAAAATATATATTTCTGCAGAAAGACAAATTCTTATGCTCTTTGTACAAAGAACTGTCCCTTTTCTTATACTAGAGCTAGCGAATTTTTTCTTGGTATATTACAAGAAATCGGTGTTGATTGTTCAAAAATTTTCTTTACATAGTTTGAGGAGTGGGGGTGCTACGACTGCTACTAATTCTAGAGTTCCAGAAAGATTAGTTAAAGCTCATGGACGTCGGAAGTCCAATCTTTCTAAATATTGTTATGTGAAAGACAGTGTAGAAAATCAATTTTTAGTTTCTTTAAATTTAGGTCCATAAATCCATTTGCCGTTATCTTTGTTTTTTGCGAAAATATAACGAGCTACACATCCTATATTTGTGTTTTTGTTTTGTTATTTATGATTAGAAAAGATAATATTTATTTTCGGACTTAAGGGAGAAAATAAATTAATTTCTTTTCGTTATATAAATACCGGTTTTCTGATTATGATTTGAATTATCTTCCTTTACTATTTACCTGTACGATAGAAATTTCCACGTGAAATACAAGATTTTTCAGCGTAATGTGTGTTATTCAGGTATCTGAGCGGGGTTTTCCTCATTGCGAGCTCGTTATCGGAAGGAAATATGATATATATGTTTTATAGATAGATCATATTTTCCCACCCTCCCTCCCTACAATATCTTATTTATCTACACTTAAATAGCACATGACTATACATGTATATGTATATATATATAATGTTAAATATATTTCATGTAAATCCCCAGGTCTAGATGAGGTTCGATCATCTATAGTCCTGAGATAATGGTCTGCACTGCCATCGAACACAGGTTTCCAATGATTAAAAATTTAATTGGTTTTTCCTGGGCGGGCTAACATGTCGATGAAGGAGATTTAGGGGGTAAAATTATGTTATGACATAGTAGTTGTGTGTATTGTTTTTGATGTGTTCAACACGATTGTTAAATAACAGAAGATGTATACTCAATATTTTTGGCATATGTATTTGCGAAAATATAACGAGCTACACATCCTATATTTGTGTTTTTGTTATTTATGATTAGAAAAGATAATATTTATTTTCGGACTTAAGGGAGAAAATAATAAACTTGAAATCGCGTTAAGAAAATTTTCTATATATAAAAGCATGAACATTCTGAATGGGTTGAGAAATTTATTTAAGACAGGTAAATGGGGGTATAAGAAAGTAACCGAAGCTGTTTGGGATTATGTGAGAGGAGCGTCTACGGAAGAGCAGACAAGAGAGACCATCAGACAAAATTTACGACGGGCGTTGAACGAGGAACTCGAGGAAGCTTCTACCGGGATGCAACGCAAGTTAATTAGATCTCGATATAAAAAAATTCTACAGGCGGATCTTGCCAAAGGCGTTCCCCGGGTTGAAGAAAAACGAAATGGCAGACAGAATTTACGACGGGCGCTGACCGAGGAACTCGGGGAAGCTAGCTCTACCGAGATGCAACGCAAGTTAATTAGGTCACGATTAGAAAAATTACTAACAGGCGGATCTTGCCAAAAATGCGTTGCCCCGAGTCGAACAAAAACGAAGGCAACGTCGTGAGTCTCATCTCGATTTAGGCGATAGTTTTCAACACTTCTATACGCGAGTTAAAAAAAAAGACGTTCGCAATCATATACATCGAGCAAATCTCAGAGCCTTGTTAGAACATTTCAAGGACGATTTCTTCTCTAAGATTACCAACGAACTGAGAAAAGGTCCCATAAAGATCCAACTTCAAGTGGAACAGCGATTCAAGCGAAACATCTTAAACGCTGGCTCGCAAGTCATCACAGCAACTCCATAAAAACTCGGCAGCACCCGATCTTGAGAGAAGACGAAATCGAAGACGTGTTTAAACGCATGATCGAAGAGTTGATAGATTCGCTCTATAAAAACCGTTCAGGCGGGTTCGGGGTGGGTCATCGACGACGCGCAAATGATTTATTTGAATTTTTACCAAGTATGAGCCACCCTTAGGATCCTCCTATTTTAAGTTGCCCCAGCAGATTGCGGATAAGAATGCCGTTATAAACGTTCAAAACGAGGATCAGAGATGTTTTATGTATAAGCGTATTGGCGTGTTTACATCACGAGCGATATATTAAAGATAGTCATAAAAGACCTCAAAAAGTATACACCCTTCATCGAGCGACACGATTTTCGATTGCATCGATTATCCAAACGCCGTTAAAGCATATCCCCAAATTCGAACATCGCAACGGACTCACCATCAACGTTCTCGGGTGGACGGAGAGTAGAGGTTTCTTCCCTTATTACATATCGAAAAATTTTCACGACAGGGAAGTTAATCTCTTGTTGTTAGAAGGTCCAGAAGACAAGTGGCACTTCTCTTGGATCAAAAACAGATTGGTTTCTTCCCAATCAAAACATGATGGAAAATCATATCCGTGTCTTCGTTGTCTTAAAGTACTATCGAGCCAGGACGTTTATAAAAAGCACGCAGCCGATTGTCGTAGCATCAACAATCCAGCCATGAAACCCGTCATGCCCGAGGAGGGGAAACACTTTCTAAAGTTTAAGAATTACGGTCACAAACAACCCGTACATGCCACGATCTACGCGGACTTCGAGTGCATCATTTCACCCCTCAACGAAGAGGCGGGAGATAAAACGATAAAAACGTCGCGTCATTACCCATCGGGATACTGTTACGTCGTCGTTTGGAGATCGGAGAAGGGCGTCGATAAGATCGAAGACCCTCGACTCTATCGCGGGGAGAATGCCGTGAAACATCTTTTAGATAGTTTGCGACGAGAAGAACAAAAGATCAAGGGTCATAACAAAAAAGAGCTCCACATGACCGACGAGGACAAGAAAAAGTTCGAGGAGTCCAAGCGATGCTGGATCTGCGGAGACGAATTCTCGGGAGATCCCCGTAAGTGGCGTTCTCTGTGGGCTCGGAGAAAGAAACTTCTCGAGGAACGGGAAAAATTACCCAGTCTGTCGTCTCTGGAACGCGACATCGATCGCACATCGGACCCATGTGATTTATCCGATCTAGAATGGTATCGCGATCGCCACGAGGACATAAAAACCGAGATCGTCAACATCTTGGAAGACATTAAGGACGGGAAATTCGATCTCGTCAAGGTCAGAGATCATTGCCACACATCCGGTAAATTTCGGGGTGCAGCTCACAACAAGTGCAACAGGTTGCTGAGAAGGGCGAAGCACATCCCCGTCGTCTTCCACAATCTTCGCGGTTACGATTCCCATCTGATACTATCGGAGATGGAGGTGGACGAGTCCATCAACTGTTATTCCGACGAATCAGGAGAAGTTTCATCAGTTTCTCCGTCGGTTCCTTGAGATTCATCGACAGTTTTTCCAGATCTTATCGTGCGGTCTGGAGACGTGAGTTAAAAATCTAGATGATTACTACCCCCATCACGAAATCCATATTCGAGGACGTCTCGCTCCTGACGAGAAAGGGGTCTATCCCTATGAATACATAATTTCCTTCGATAGGTTTAACTAAACCCGTCTTGCCGTCCAAGGAAGCTTTCTACAGTACGTTGTCCGGATACTCACATCTCTCAAGTGGAAGTACAATCACGCTCAAAAACCGTTTGGCGCGAACACGGATGTAGGGATATGGGAAGATTACCACGATCTATATCTGAAATCGGACGTGGTCTTGTTGGCTGACGTGTTCGAAGAGTTTTCGCAACATTTTCGTTAAAAACACGAGTTGGATCCGTGTCACTAATACTACTACACGGCGCCCGGTTTGGCCTGGGATGCTGCTTTGCTTACCTCCAAGATCGAATTAGAGTTGCTCACCGACTACGACATGCATTTATTTATCGAAAAGGGGATCAGAGGTGGGATCACGTACGTTCCGCAACGTTATTCTAAAGCGAACAATAAATATTTGGAAGAGTAACGATCCTGATCTACCTTCCAAGTACATCATGTATCTAGATGCCAACGCGCTCTATAGCGAAGCCATGAGTCATCCCTTACCCTGTAGAAACTTTGAATGGGTCGATGGAGTGCCAGATCCGTGTCATCCACCAGAAGGAAAGGGATACATCCTCGAAGTCGATTTAGAGTATCCGAAAGATTTGCACGAGGCGCACAACAATTATCCTCTCGCTCCGGAAACGCTGAAGGTTGATCCGAACGATCTGTCCGCGTATCAGAAAGCGCTGATGGAATGAGTACGAGATGCGCGACACGGTCCTAAAAAGCTCGTGCCCAATCTCCGAGACAAGAAGGAATACGTCGTGCACCACCAGACGTTTAAACACTCTATCTGGAGCTGGGAATGAAACTGACGAAAGTGCACAGAACGTTACAATTTTGACGAAGAACCGTGGCTCGCGAGCTACGTCCATAAAAACACTCTATTGCGTCAACGCGCTAAAAACGATTTCGAAAAGGACTTCTTCAAGCTCATGAACAACGCCGTGTTCGGGAAGACCATGGAGAACAAACGGAACAGAACCGAGTTGAAGATCGTAGGCGCGAACGACAGAGATAGAAAGATCCAAAAGATGACCGCTTCGCCCTCCTACGACGGGTTGACTAAAATTAACAACAGCACGGTCTTTCTTCACTTCAAACCGACGAGCGTTACGTTGGACAAGCCCATCTACTGCGGCATGACGATCTTGGATCTGTCGAAGAGACACATGTATGGTTGGTATTATAATCACCTGAAGGCGAAGTATGGAGACGAGTGTAATCTATTGTACACCGACACGGATTCCCTGTTGGTCGAGATTCGGACGGACGACGTCTATCGGGACATGCTGGAAGACGAAGATGAATACGACTTTTCCAATTACGAGGTCTTCCACGGAGATGATAAAAACAAAAACAAGAAGGTGATCGGCAAGTTTAAAGACGAATGCAAAGGAAAACCCGTCAAAGAATTCGTCGGCTTGAGGCCCAAGATGTACGCCACGTTGATGGATGACGATAGCGTTTCCAAACGAGCGAAAGGCGTGAGACGATGCGTCTTGAAAAACGAGATAGGCTTTCGCGATTACAAGGAGGCTCTCTTTCACGACGTCAAGATGTCGCACGAGATGCACAGTCTCCGGTCGTTCAATCAGATCATCTACGAGATCAGACAAGAAAAGACGACGTTAGATCCCCTGGACACCAAAGTCTACATTCGGGAGGATCTCGTTCACACGTATGCACTGACATAAATAATTTTATTATCTACGCAGATAATAAAATTAATCAACCACCAGCAACTCTTCTCGAACGAAACTTCTCTGAGGAGAGGGTTCCTTCAGGTAATAAACGTAATCCACCCTCCAACTCGCCAGGCAGATAGAGGTATCTGACTTTGTTAAACGGACCCACCGGCGATCGAACTTTGGTGGAAGGCTTTATCGCTTCGGGAGGTTCGGTCTCGTCGTTGATCACCTTCACGACGTCCGGCAACCGCTTCACCCATTCTCTGTTTCTGTCCTCGGATCTCATCTCTTGATCGTATTGATAGCTGAACAGTCGTTCTCCCAACGTTCTATTGAATCGCTCGACGATGGCCTGATCGCGATGAACGTCGACCCGTCCCCTTCTTATTCTCGCGCCGTGTCGAGCCATGAGTTTGGAGACGGCGCCCATGAATTCGCGACCGGGATCGACTTGCAGTAACTTCGGAAACGTCAAACGTCGTTCGTAGATCTTTTCGAAAGCGTCGGCCACCTCTCGACTGTCTTTTGGTCGTCAGCGGTTCCGCTTCTTTGTACCGAGTGCCCACGTCGACCACCGTCAGCGCGTATTTATACGTTTTCCCTACCCCACCTTATCGTGCGGTAGAAACAACAGATCGGCCTGGTGGATGTCGTTTTCTTCCACGTGTTCGAATCGGGGTCGCACGATCTTCCGAGGAGCGGCAGATAGATTTGCCACGCGTCTTGCTTTTTCAGGAACTCGAACGCCTCCTTCTCACTGACGTTGGCCGCCTTGGCCAATTTCCCGATGGCCGTCTTTCCCTTCCAATAGTGATTGTAATAGATCTCGTCCATTTTACTTTAGGCGACATATTTTTTAACGCCGTAGAACACGAGTCCCGTCTCGATCAACACGAAGAGGATTTCCTTATCTTTTTGCTCTTTCGAGGGTTGGTAGAAATCCCTCAACGTCGGTTCGGGAGCCATCGCCTCTTCGTCCGTCATCCGAGAGTAGAGTGACATGGCGGCGTCCACTTCTTTGTAGGTGTACAGCGCGTGTCCTTCTTTTTTCAGTCTCTCGTTTAAAAAAATCTAATCGCTTCGTGCGTTCGTGATTCCATTGGTCTCTGGCCTTGGTTAGTTTTCCATCGCCTCGTCGTTTGTCTCTTCTGCTCCTCGTGGTTCGAAAATAAAAATTGCGATCCGGAAAACGCCAAGGCGTTTGACCAATGCACCGCCTACCATCATCGCGATTGTTGCCATTTTATGAACGGTTTATTTTATTTCATGATATCGGCGGGAATGATTCCCTTCTTGACCAACATGTCCTTGGTGTATTCGGCGACAGCAAATTCGGCGAGGATCGTTCCGAAGTCCTTCAGGTCTAGATCCGTCTTGGGCGTTGGCATCTTAAAGAATTTCTTGATAAGTTGCGCGTATCCGATGGCAATTCCCGTAGTGACGGCGGCGTGATACGCGGTGTTGACTAAATCTTTTTTTCACTCATCCTTTTTATAAATACGAGAGAAAATTATTATAAGTGGGTGTCACCGTATATAAACCTATTTTTAAACGTCTTTCGCGCACCTTATCGATAGCGTCGACCACTTCTGCCATGTCATCGTCGTTATTCCCTTTGATCTTAACAATGATAGTACCGTCATCGTCATCGATAGGATCATCAACGTATATAGTCCTATCATTAATCATTCCAGATATCGTTTGTACTAGCGTTGCCATCGTTATTATTCACATTGCTACGGATCAACGCCATATTGACGGCGGTGTGGGATGAAATTCTTTCGCACATCCTTTTTTTTTTTAATACGAGAGAAAATTATTTATAACACATTTCATGGGTTGGGTTTCGATTCTTGAGGAGGTTCTGGAATGACTTGGGGTGAGGGTTTTATTTGATGTAGACCAGAATTCCGACAACGCGAGTCCACCCCGCTAGCCATTTCCAGCTATCGTTGCTAATAGCATTGCTATCGTTGCTAATAGCATTGCTATAGCATGGCTATCGTTGCTATTAGCATTACCATCGTCGCTATTAGCATTCTTGCCCCATCGACGTTGGGCACCCTTCTTCCCCGCCTCCTGACGTTTTGGATTCTTCTTCTTCTCCTCTAGTAATTCCTCCGGGTTCATCGTGTTTTTCTATATCGTCAGATTTTTTAAATCTGGCAATGTGACAACTGGTCGTGGCGGCTATGCTGAGAGGTGCTAAATACGCGCCGTATTTGTAATATAAACTACAACACACTTCGCCTATGGCCGCGTCCAAGAAGGGATCTTCGTCCAAATCCTCGATCAGTTTGGGTTCGTCTTTGATGTCGAAAAACTGTTTAAGTCCTAGCGAATACAGACTGATGAGGGAATTGGCTATCGATTTGGCCATGCGCATGTTCAGTCGAGCGTGTAACAGACGACTCAGGGCTTCGACCTCCTTGTCGTTCATCTTTTCCAATTCGGAAGTCTTTGCCTAAAAACTGACGCGCGCATCCGGAACCGACGATGGTCGACAGTCTGTCTTTGACGGATACATCCGTGCCGGGTACATCGTTCCCTAATACGTCGTCCACATTCATCGTTTTTAATAGAGATACATTTTTTTTATAAAGACTGCAAAAAGTTTTCCTCAGCCATCTTTCCGTTCGGTGATAACGTTCTAAGCGTAAAATATAGAGTATCGCGAATAATACGAGCAAAATCCATAAAACGATAAACGATAACAACGCGAACACCATCATCTCGGTAAAACGTTTCATCTTTATTTATAAAAATCTACGGTTAACGCGAAGTGGATTTTGTTTACGAGGTCTTGGAGACTGCTTGCGCAAGTCCTCCGTCTCTTGGTTCGACTCTTTTTTTTGGGGTCTCGTGTTTAGAATACAGTTTGTCCTTCATCTCGCGATACTTGGTCAACTCGTGGGACACGGTGGCAAATACTTCGTCCGTGATCTTTCCGTCCTCGAGCGCGCGACTCACCAGATCCGAGATCGAGTTGAGTTTACTCTCCGCGAGTTTGACGATCTTGAGGTGTTTTTCCGATTTTTTCAACAGTAATCGTGTGATCCCTTTCATGGCCAACCCCCACCGCACCTACGGTCACGGCCATTGATTTGAGAGGCAAGCCCGCGATGGGAACGAGAAATCCGAGTCCTCCGACGACGACGCCTCCCGAGATGAGAGCCGCGTCGACGCCGTCGTCGCGGTGTTCACGATTCGCTTATATTTTTTATGGACGCTCTTCCGCGTCTCGATCTCTCGCCGAAACGTCTGTTCGATCTCGCCGATGCGTTTGAGACGATAGTGTTGCGGATTCGCTCTCTAACGTCGGGTACAATGCAATTTTTCTCTTTACTCATTCTTTTCCCTTTTTTTAAGGGGAATTTTTTTATATGTCGAGAACGACGACGCCGTTGACGGTCCCCGATTTCGACCCTTTGTTCACGCCAAAGTTGAGGACGTCGCCCGACGTCACCCGCAACGGAGGATTCAACGTGACGACCTCGCAGGTCTTCGTCTGAAAGGTCCTGTGTTCCACGTCGTTCATGACGAGCGTCACGTTCAGTTCCCCCAAGAGTCCGACGCGAAAGACGTGACCGTCGAACAACATCGTCGTGCCCAGCGGCGGGCCTGAGTTGTCCGTTTTTGTTCACGTCGAATAGGGAACGTGTTCATGATGCGACGGTTTTTTGGCCAACGCGGTGATCTCCTCTTTTATGTCTTCCAAGAGTTCTTCCCTTTCCAAGTCTTCGTAATAGAATCCCGATCTAGACATTTTTATTATTTTTAGATTTTCTTAAACTCTAAGAGCACGTGAACGGGATGGCCGTGATTGTCGACGGGACGTCCTTGCTAGTCTTTTAGACGTCTCGTTAATTCCGATATGCGATAGCGTCTCAACTTTAAGAAAACGGGGTGTTCGACGTCTTTTTCGTACAACTCGGAAAATTTCACGTTGGGGCACGGCAGGGACATGACGATGTCGTTCGCCCTCCCGTCTCTGACGCCCTCGGCAAGTTCGTCAAGATGAACGTTGAGGAGTTCCACCGGTTGCAGGTTGATGCTATTGCTTGGGGAGATGGTCCCGACGAGAGACACGTTCTCGCCGATGCCGAGAATCTTGCCGAGTTCCGGCGGAATCACCACCGCCATACCACCGCCCTTACCGTCGATTCTTAATCTCATGGTGGTCTTGTACAGGAACACCTTGTCGAAGTATCTCGCGAGAATTCGTCGTAGGTCGGTGAACGTGTACGACCCGGCGTGCACGACTTGGACTTTGAGTCTCTCGCCGCGTTTGGCGTAGCGTATCTCCACGTCTTTCCGCACGTTGTACAACCTGTTGTAAAAACGAACGAACTTCACGCCCGCGCACCACTCGCCGTTCGCGTTGTCGATGTATCGAGAGAGTTTCACGGGTTTTCCGATTTCCGTCAACATGTTGTTTTTATATAACTATTTTAAATCTTAACTAAAAAAGAATGAACGTGTACGAGTACAGGAAGAATCTGGATCTGTCGTCGTTCAACGTCTACGTCAACGCGACCAAAAAGTTTCGCGCGTCGTTCGAGAACATCTTCGTCGAGTACGACAACCCGAACGTCTTCGAGGACGGCACCCCGAAGTACTACGCCATGCTGAAGCGTGTGGTACCAGCATCCCATCGAGGGATTCTGGCAGAACCAGCTGAATTTCGCAGTGTGGGGCGCCACGACCGATGCGGCGTGACGCTGGAGATGGGGGGAGACGACAACCTGTCGAAGTCGTTCTTCCGGTTCCACATCTACTACCAGATCAGAAGGATCCTGCAGGAGATCGCCGCCCCCTTGCCCAGCGACGCCGACTTCGAGCACTACACGAACAACGCCGACGCGTCGGCGTACCAGCGGATCTGTCGCGAATTCGGGGTGCCGGTCGACGCGGACTGGAAGATCAAGGGGAACCATCTTCGGGAAATATAACACGAAGTGTTCCACGTCGGAGGGATTCACGCTTCCGGGTCTGGCCAGACTGGACGCGTCCATTCGCGTCTTCGCCTGGGCGGTCTTGGGGTCCCAAGGCCAGACGAGGGCCTCGATCGTGGACGCCGGCGCCACGTCCTGGACGCCCAGAAGCAGTTCCTGGTCAACGTCGAGGACGCGATCAACCGACCGCTCGACCTGCCCGCCGACATCTCGCGCTACGAAGACTGTCTGAAGTACGCCAATTCCAAGCTCGACTACGTCGTCCATCCGGGACTCTACATGCTGCCCAGCAACATGGAGCTGAACATCGGCAAGAACATCGCCAACTACAATAACGAGATCTTGATCGCGCCCGAAACCACGACGCCGGGAACGTTCGCGCAGGACAAGCCACCGCCTCCCATAGAGATCACACCGCCGTCGCCGCCCATAGAGATCACATCGCCGCAAGACGATCTCGAAAGTCAAAAGACGGCCGTTTTCGCTCTAGCGTTACTTTCTTTTCTTCTCTTCGTCGAGTTTCGTTAACAACCAACCGTCGACGACCATGCCCAACACCCACAGATGTTCTCCCAACCACACGGCCGTCTTGCCGAGACGTCGACAGGATCCAGAAACGATGGTGCCAAGATACCCGGCAACGCCTCGCCGAATTGGCGGCCAGTCTCGCGAGCAGTTTCCCGACCGCGTCCAGCTGTTTCTTGACCCATTCCCCCAGTCCGCCCTCCTTGTTCGGAGGAGGAGGAGGAGGCGACGGAGAAGGCGCGACCGTCGTCTCCGGAAGGAGTAATTCGACCAAGAATCCCACCGTCATGCCGATCGCCGTCAGGATGCTGAAGATGGTGATGCCCTGTTCTCTGAACACAGTGGCGATCCGTTCTCGCAACGGAATATTCTCGTTCAACAGCGCCCTGATCGTTTCCCGGATGGTGGCGAGTTGCGATTTTAGCTGTCCCTTGAGGGCGTCGACGCTCTCGGTCGCGGCGTCCAATATGACTCGCGTCTCGGCGATCTCCCCCTCGATGCGTTTCCTGTCGTCGGGATTATTTTTGAGATCTTCCTTCCATTGCGACAACGTGCGTTCCAACTCGACTCTCTTAGCCTCCTGAACGCGTAATTGACCGCGAACGAAGCTTAAACTCTTATCTAACCCCAACAATTCTCTCATGGGTAGTAGTAATTCCTCCTCATCTCCTTCTTTCGTTATTTCCTCGCGGAGTTGTTGCAAACTAACCAATACCTCATCTACTCTGTCGTCTGTTTGTTTTACTTGCGTTTCGTCGTCGCCTACATCCATATCTCTTTGTGCAGTAGTGACTATACGGTCTACCTCCCTTGCCGCTTTTCTTGACGGAAGTTCATGTTCTAAACCCAGGGCTCTAACAAATTGTATACCTCCTCTCGCTTTTAACGTACTTGCTGATAGAAATTTCGTAGGATTATGTTCATAGTTTAATAAAATCTCTTTATCACGCCAACTTGCATATAATTTATCTCTGACGGATTTAAATGTTACGGTTTCATTTGATTTCCCACCCGTTGCTTTTTCCCAGTCGGCCACGAGTTCAAGGGTTCTTAGCTCTTGTTGTTGCTCTTCTACCCCTCGTATAGACCCCGGGGGAAGCTCGTGGGGAGTATCTGGTAAATTAAAAATATCCCGCGGGTCCGTATTTTCATCCGCAGGCGGGGGTTCGACGGTAAACGATGTATCTTGATCACCATCGTTATTATCAGCCGTATCATCGTTCCCAGGAAACTCAGGCAGTTCTATATTTTCATCATCCATTTTTAAAACGAGATAAATTTTTTATTGCACAATAAAAAAAGATGATGAATTACGGACACATTCTCGATCCCGATAGGAAATTGCGCACACCCTTCGGCGTGAAGGGCATACGCCAAACGGTGACCGTTTCCCATAATCCCTCGAGCCATCGAAGAAAACTAAACGTTGACGGTTCGTTTTCCCAATTTTGAGCGACAACGACGTCATCGTCCCCAGAAGCACGAGACTATGCTTCGATATGGAAGTCGCCGTGGAGGGAGGCGATCTCACTAAAAACGAGTGTTTATAATAAATCTGGGACGTAACATCGTCAAAAAAATCGAGGTGAAGCTCTCGGGACATACCGTTCAGACCATCGACGATGCCGATAAATTCTTCGTCTATAACGATCTTTGGAAAAAAGAACGGCGTAACATGGCCTATCAGGGGATACAGAGCGACGATCTAAATATGGTAAGAGCAAAACCCACAAGCTATAAAATACCTCGCGACACTAACGAATACTACGAAATTGCCGCGGCGTTCGGGAATCGTTTTTGCATTCCCTTGGATTTCGAAATCTTGGAGACGAGCGAACCCTTTTATTCAAGCGGGGTTACAAGATAGATTGGAATACATGCTGACGTTTAACGATGCCAACGCTCGTCGTCTCGACGGACCCCGACGATGCCAATAAAACGATAAGTTTATAAGGCGACCAACATCACTTTGGAAATTCGAAAAAATCACCGACGTCAATCTCGCTCGCAGCATCAGACAGAGGTACAAGGGAGACCACGCTTATTACTTCAACCAAATATTGCGATATCGCAAAACGACGATGAGTAAATCGGACGGCGTCCTCAATTATCAAATCAACACCCCCGCGCGGTCTCTCTCGGGCATTCTGTTTCTCTTCAAAGATATTTCTAAAAACGATCCGGAAACCTTTTATAATCCGAGAATCACCAAAGTGGAAACGACCATCGAGGGACAACCGAACCAACTCTTCTCGGCCGGAATGAGACCGCATCACCACTTTGACGAGATTAAAAAGTTTTTCTCGGCGTCCCTGAATCGCGAAACCGTCACGGAATCGATCGCCAAGGAACTCGAGATAAGCAACATAACGCTAGGAACATATCTCAAAAACCATTTCGGTCTCTGGTTAGATTTACGAACGACACCCGAAAACCATCTCCGCGGCACGGGTCGCAGGCTACAAAACATCAGCGAAGGTGTTTCCGTCCGAATCGAGAGAACGCCAGAAACCGATACCGATCCCTTGGTCGTTTACATCTTTGTCGTCAAAGACGGACAGATCAACATGTCGAACGGCCGTTTCGCGAGCGTCATATCTTAAAAAAATTAAAATCCTATAAAAAATGTACATTAAACAACCTCACTCCGCCATGATCGTGGCGCCACCGGTTGCGGGAAAGACGGAATTCGTCCGCGATCTGTTGGAAGACGAATACAAAGTGTCTTCGAGCACATCGTGATCCTGTGTCCCTCGATCGAATTCAACAAGGCCTAACCGATCGAGAAAGTGGATAGGAGACGACGTCAAACACCCGAAAGACAAACGGGTCGTCATCGTCAACCCCGTGTCGAAAAAGGGGGAGGAGCTATTGCAGGACACGCTGCGGCACTTTTACGATAAATCAAGGGGACGTCCACGCTGTACATCATCGACGACTGTTCGGCCACGAAGCAGATAAAAAAGAGAAAGCGGACGCCCTGTCCATGTTGGCGTTTTCGGGGAGACACCGCCGACCAGTCCGTGTGGATATTGACGCAACGCTATAATAGCGCGTCCAAAGATTTTCGCACGCAGATCAAATGGTCGCGCTCTTCTTCACCAAGGACAAGTTCAGCTACAACGAATGCTTGGACGAGAACGACGTCGTCCCCGACGAGGAGAAGAGACGTCTCAAGCACGAGCTGTCGCAGCGCAAGCACTCCAAGCTGATCTTGCGGACGGAACAACCGACGGACTACAAGTTTATACAATAATTTATATCTTTGTAAATATAAATTAGTACTTGCGGGGTATTCCACACGTCTGGGGAGGTCCTCTATACTTTAAATAATAATAATGACTTCGTTGTTTCCTGTTATCGCAAGAACGACATGTGGTGTGGGGGGTAGAATCGGACATCCACAGACCGCACGATTCACAAAAATGTCAAGGGACGAAACTCGCGTTTTTTTTCATATAGTGATGGTGAATAGAACAAAAGATCGAATCCTTAACGATCTCGTGAGGGCATGGACCATCGCGGATCCTTTTCACATGGATGGGCATCTGACACGACGTTATCTCCTTAGGTTCCATCCCGATGCTGCGGAACATTTGTTGAAGAGTCATTTTTTTATATGTGAATTTTTGTTTATGACATGATAAATTACTTATTTATCATCGTCGTCTGAATTAGCCTCGTATTCGATTTCATCTACCATCTGGTTAGGTAGCTGGCTTACCGTAACTAATTTCCTAACGGCAACAATATCCACAGACGGTTTAATGGATTCGTTTGAAAAATCCGATGAAACAGAACTAAAATGTCAAAACGGTAATAACCTTGCAAGCTTTACCTATGTAATCCGATGGTTTTAAATCAACCATTCCTCCCTTCGTTTGTTTCATGAAGGTCGTTTCTATGTTGTCTTGATCCATTTTGAGTTTTGCATAGAAAAGGTTATACTTTTCCACCTCTTTTAAGAGCGCAAGATCGTCGACGACGATGGGCTTCTTTCTGCCATTCTCTTTAAAAAAAAACCCTGTGCTTCTGGACTTCTTTTCTAATCAACTCTTCAATCTCTACGATGACCTCCTCAAACTGTTCTTGCTCATCTTTGAACTTATCATCGTGATCGAAAACTAATGATATCGTATAGGGCGTATACGTATCACTCACTCCATACGATAGTAAGGTGGGAGTTTGTATTCTAAGCGGTTCATGAATACAGCAGCTGAATAATTATATACTATATCGAGGAAAAAATTCCCATTTTTACCTTTTTTAGGTTTCTGAATCGTCAGCTTATTTATATCAAACTGATCAACGTTGATTTTACATGCTTTACCACTCGTACCCATTTTTATTTAGTCATATTATTTCTTATGTCATTTTCAAATTTATTATTCTGTCATTACAATACCCACGACTGTTGCGTCGCGCTCGATTGCCCCTCAGGTAAGACGGGGAATTCCCCAGTACGGTTAAATCCACTAGACGAGAGAAATTTTAGTACGATTGGGGTCATAGAGTGCAAAGTGCCGCAGAACTGTCATTTTACCACACACATGTTACTTATGGACAGATCGTGTCGTAAATTAGGCAATATCTGTATCCATGTCGTTGGTTACATAGTGCATATGTATTTTGTGTTTTGACTTGTCTCTATTTAGACACTTCTGGATAAACATTGTCGGTATTTTTGTGCTTTGTAAACATAATGCATATAATTTACTGTTGTTTGACTTCTTTACTTTTTCTGAAAGATAAAAATATTTGATAATCACTCTCTAAGTTGTGCAATTGAGTATATACAGGACAATTTTTTCTAATTTTCTAAAAAGTATTCGCATCTGGATCACTGTATAACGTACTTAACTTTGCTTGTTGAATATGTAATAGCAAGAATGTATTACAAAAATCCATTTATACGACTGGGCTCTGTACAGTAAACAGTCTTGAAGTTGACACAATACCAATGTCAACCCTCAAGTCATTCCAATGGACAGACACCACCCACAATTTTCCAATAGGCCTCAATGTTTATTTACAAAACTTCAGGTCAATGGCACTCCCAAGTTTATTAAATCTCGGTCAAATAAGTACCCTATGCTGAAAGATAAGTATTTTTATAACAAAATATGCAATCAAAAGTATAGGTTGCCTTTGCATTTGTATTTCGAATTATCACTTGTTTACAACTCGTAATATTCCGCATCAAAGAAAAATATCTTTTCTCGTGTGAACCCTCCTTTTAAGTTTTCAACCGTCAACCCTGTAATTTGCAAAGTACTACTAATATTCATGTATCTTTTCATCACCTTAATTTCACTTATTAACGGAAAAACTTTTTTTTTTATTTAATAACCAATCAGATCGCTGGACTCATTTTACCCTCCGCACAACTTGTGCGGTCTCCAAAATGTCTGCGCCCAAGTTGTAAACAAAGCAGGTGTATTTCCCAATGTGCCAGTATACAATTATATTGCTTGTGTGTTTGTAAGCCCGATTTTCGGTGATTTGATTCATGGCTACCGGAGATGTTGTAGATATATGGAGCCTAGTGCATTAACATATTGGTATCACATTTAAGGGGCGTTAAAATTCATATTATATATAGTTAAATATTTGCAATAAATTTACAATAAATGGAAGACGCACAGAATTGTACTTACTTATGGCCTTTTTTTGTCTTCTTTCTGAAATATAAACGGAATTAATCATGTGACACCTGTGACAAAAGCTGCTTGTATTAATCTTTGGGCTTACAATCATTCAATTCTGGTGGACAGTGGACAAACACGGACCCCTGGAAATCCAGAGTTTGGATGAGGTGTCACGGAGAAGTAAGCATCCCCTGTTGACTGGTCATACCCGCTGCGAGTCCACAGTCAAAGTCAAATGAAATTAATGAGAAATTAATCCTAGCCACGATAATACAGACGACTCAACAACAGGTAATTTAACATTTAATTTAGTGAAACGGACCAATTACAAACAAGCCCATTAATACCGACCGTTAAGTTGTTTGCGGAAACTTGACATCTTACGTGATTGACGATATACTTGAGATATCATAGTGCCACAATTCTACTTTGTAGATACAAAAAGAATATAGGTTCATAACTGTAAACTTGATGAATATTGTCTTCTTTTTTCCAAAAAAGGGATCTCAGAATAGTATTACAATAATTACATATATTGCAGGGCATAAACCTATTATGAAAATAGAATATTAGAATAAAATAATTAAAAATAATATATACAAACCAAAGCAGTATGCGGAAGGACACGATTTTGTAGGACTAAGAAAATACACATTGAATTTTCCACAGTTCTTTACTTTTATTTTTAGGCTCGATGCACAATCCTCTTTATGGGTCACTTGACATGCCGTTAACGTATGTTCTCGTGTGTCATTAAGTGGTAGATTTCCTAATAGAGAGTACAAAAATAAGAAATAGCATTGGTTAAAATTCTGAGATCTCATTTCGATCGATTGATTGATTGATTGATTGATAGGTGTGTGTTGAAACAGATATATCCTCATTGAACACTTTTTTATATGATCGTTTCAGTCAGTTGTTTTGAAATTGGATGAAATATCTTGTTTTTCATGGTCTAATGATAGAGTATTCGCTCGCAAAAAGACGTTTCATGAGCTCGTATCAGGTTTAAAATAGACATAGGTAGAAACTCACCTTATTTAAGGCATTCAGTTTGATTTTTTTCCAGTTTGAATAGTTCTTAAACTAGGCTCAACAATTTTTCAGTTATATAGCGATGGATAATTTTTAATGGCAGAGTAGATAATCCGGTTATAATATATCTTGGAATAAACCAACGGCTTCCCGCAAATTATTTAGGGAAACCTCACAAAAATCGAACTTGCGCTGATCAGAAGTGAGAGACTGCATGGTTCAAAGCGCCATTCTCTAACCAAGCACTCAGTACTTGAAGTTGGCATCATACGACTGTACAACATATAACCTACACCTCTTGTCACATAAGATATCGCACGTGCATATTAATGCATTGCGACTGTCTCTAACAAAAGTTATGATACTTCTAAATCAATGGTGGAACATAAGGTAACATTGAAATATCATAGGGACATGAGTAATAGAAGCGCGCATGGGTGTGTTGAGTTGAAATGTCCACCCTAGTGGCAGGAATCTTATCTGCCAGGGATTGGACTTTCAGATTCCTACCACAAGGTTTAAGATTTTAATTCCTCTCAACAAACATATGCTTGATTTTTTTAAATACATGTTTATGTGCGTAATTAAAATCTGGCATAAATACTATTCACCGCATTCTCATACTATAGAAGTCGTAGGAAATCTACATCATAAAATCGCATTATGACGTCATTACGCTTGTTACTTGTTTATACCCAAGGGATTGACAAGAAAATAATTCCAAATAAAAACATAGGAGAATAACGACATAGATTGTCAAGTTGATTACAAAATATTCCTCGAGTGATAGAAATCTAGATCTCCAAAGGTTTATCCACTCAAAACACCAATATATCATGATAATATTGTCGCGTGTTTCAAATACATGTTTATTTATGCAAACAAAGCATCATTACAAAGAAGATTTATGTCATTATATTATAGTATTATGTTTATACTGTAAGGTGTGGATAGAGAAATTTCTACCTAGCAAAACGGTAGATATACTAGTCCAATGTGCTAGATAAATAATCCTGAATTTGGACTGGCATCCATACAAAAATGCAAAGTTTCGTGATCATATCCCATTTATATTTTTATTCCTCGATTTTAAATACCAGTTTTCATTTAATGATACAAACAAAAATTATAAAGTAACGTTAGCACTTACCTCTTAGCCAGATGGGAAATATGGTGCCACAGCTACCTATTAAAGGAGGTGTAGTTACTATATCACCTTTTTTGTATCTGTACCATCCCGGCTGTAAATATGCATCGCAAATCTGTGCCCTTTTGTTGGACTTCTGTTTCTTTGACAATGTTCTTCCTTTTTGTTTTGGAATAGTTGTATACGTTGAACATGGGTCTGGGTTCTGTATCGATACTGCACATAACATACAGTGTTATAAATATTTACATACATAAAGTATTTTATTGTATTACATGTCGTTAGTTTCTGTGTAAATTAAGTTAGTTTTAGTGCTGATTCTGGTTATATTCAAAGTCATTTCACAAGAAATCGTTTGTGTGTGTGTGTGTGTGTGTGTGTGTGTGTGTGTGTTAAATATGGTAATGTTTAAATTCATTTGGGATGATAAACCCGGTAAATTAAAAAGAAAAACATCTGTTCGTAATTGTGAAAATGAAGGATTAGATATTTCAGAAAATTATGACATAATTATAGGATAAAAAATGCGAATAAAAGATTTTTATAGATTGGTGTTTGGAAGGGTTTATTAATAGTTCAAAACTCTATAAAATGTTAAAACCAACTATATAACATACTATGGTCTAACAAATGCAATTAAAAAAGAAGTCGGTGAATTTTTGCTGTATTTTCCCATTTCATTATTAAATCGACAGTAACAGCATGTTATTAAACTCTTAAAGATTTACCCGTTGGTGTTTTGGTAGTAGAAAGTATACAAATCTAGACATAAGCTAGTACAATGTTTCAAATCATCAAAATAATAAAGAAATAATTTCTAGAAGACTTATAAATTAACATCTAAATTTTTATGTCAAAATACCTTGTAACTTTCTATAATCAACAAAAACAAACTGCTACTAAACTGAAGTATAAGTGTGTGTGTGTGTGTGTGTGTGTGTGTGTGTGTGTGTGTGTGTGTGTGTGTGTGTGTGTGTGTGTGTGTGTGTGTGTGTGTGTGTGTGTGTATAAAGAACAAGAAGTATGAGTTAACATTACAAATATTTTACTTACAATTTTGGTGTCTTTGTGGAACTGCAAATATTTAAAGATAGTTGTTTACTCTGCATTAATATTAGAAAGCATTTAAGGAACGAATACGCGTTGAAATCAACGGCCAGAATGGCCACAATGACGTTGCTCACTTGGATAAATTACAAATGGCATGTGCAATGAGAACAATGTGTATGTGTGCTTGTATTTTTATGAAATGTGTATTTATTTCAACAAACGCAAGAAATTTCAAAATTTCATTACTGGTACTTTAACAGTTCTCAGAAGATTTTTTATAATTTCTCTTAAAATCTCCCTTATTTCACGGCACACAAATATGAAATTCTATATAGTAAAAATTTACCTCAAGATCCTTTAAGATATGCAAAGAAATAATTTGGGGGAAATTTCAAAGACGTCGTGTTAGAGTGTCCCCGATTGAAGTGCGGTGCCATTTTCCTAACCTGTACTGTAACAGATCCCGGACGGTTACGTTTAATGATTTTTTTTAGGCTCAACAAAAAGTTATTTGGACAAATTTTATGTATTATTAGGAATGAGCAATTCTATATCAATATGTTTTGTTTGAATTAAAACGTTAATAATCTTATTTTTTCTCATGTCGTCATGACAGCACTTCCCCCAACGCATGAAAATGAAAGTTGGGAGGAACACAGATAAACTGACGTAACAATCTATTAAAAATTATTGTTTTGAAATTTCTGACTGCAGTACATCTCTTTAGATTGTATAAGCAGACGACATGTAGGAAAACCAGAATTATCATTCCAGTGTATTTTCCTTCTAATGATTAATACCATGATAGACACAACAAATACATGAACAAAAAGAACACACACAGAATCTCATTAAAAAAACATTAGTTTTAGTGGACTATATTGATGTGAAACTGTAGAAAAACGGTTATGAGTCTGAATCAGCATGTTCGCTATAGGTCATAATATAGTATAGTATAGTAAGTATGAATATATTGGTTATTTTAGCAAATGTAACATTATAATCCAAACTTTGCATTCATTTTGTTATGAATGGTCGTGACTTTATCATGTAACGAACACCAAGTTTAAAGTTTAGATCCAAAACAAATTAAATTTGTTTTCGGACTTGGTACCATAAATAAACAATCATGTAGAATGTTATTGCGTTGCAAAATATGTAACATGCTTTGCTTATAATATATAGGTCTACCAAGGTAAATTTGGCAAGTGTTTACAGACACAATGGGTCTAAATTGAATCATAACAGGGGTGACAGATTTGTTTTCGGCAACAAAAATATTATAGTAATAGTGATACATGAAATCACGTGTTACCTTTGCATTTCATTTTTTTATTTTAAAAAAGCCGTATTGTTTTCGTTTTTAACATAATCCGGATGTGCCACTTTACCTTGGTAGACCTGGAGTATTTTTAGTTTTAAAGAATATTCAAAATAATGTATATAAATGATATAGTACATACCAAAGCAGTATGCAGATGGGCAAATTTCCGTTGGTTTCAAAGAGTAAACAGAGAAGGTTCCACAATTTTTAACCTTTATATTCCAAGTCCTGGCACACACATCACGAGGGTATTTCATACATACTCTCAAAGTGTGTTCTCTGCCATCTTGAGGAGGAGGTAAATCTGAAATAAAGTATTTATTTCATCAGTGTACCCTATTTTTGTTGTTGTTGTCGTTGTTGTTTCTTTTCATCCAGTATGCTTTAGGTGACGTACCACAACTTTTGACATGTGCTATGAACAGACGAAAATGCAGTGAGGGTTGGTTTACGTGTCACTGGGTTTTATGTCTTATCCCAAAGACCGGTGACTTTCACTACGTATGACGAGCGTTTGGCGGAGGAACAGTCACTACCAAATTTATAAAGTCTTTGGTATTAACCCGAGACCTTCCGCTTGTTAGTCAAAATCTCCAACCACTAGACGATTGACCACAAGCGGTCAATGTACCCGATCTGTAATTCCGCTTCTATAGACAATTATTCTTTGATAATTCAGATTACATACCTATGGCACGCCAAAATCACATTTATGAATTAAACTTAATTTTTCTCAGTTAAACTAGCTTCTTCTCGAGAAAAACTAGGTTTAACTCATTTTTGTGATTTTGGCGCAGTTAAAACTGGTTTTTCTCAGTTAAACCTAGGTTTTCTCCAGTTAATGTGGGTTACTAAGAAAAGCTAGGTTTAACCGAGAAAAATCTAGGTTTAACTGATAAAAACTAGGTTTAACTCATTAATGTGACTTTGGCATGCCATACATACCTGCTAACCAGACCGGATATTTGGTTCCACAGCTTAGTCTTCGTGGTGACATAGCCATTACACTGCCATCAGATCTATACCACTTTTCCTCCAGATGCTTATCGCATATCTTCTCAGAGGAGCGGGTTTGTCTTTCATGCATATTTGTTAAATCGGTGTAGTTATTGCACGGGTCGGGGTGAATGTCTGTGTAAAATATAGTAGAAATTAAGAAAAAATTATAAAAATGGAAACACTTCCCTAAAACAACATCAATCATTATCATACTACATTTGGTTAAGAAACAACTTTCAATGACGGCAGTTTTTACCTATGCATAAAATATAATATTACCGGAAATACGTGTTTTTCGGAAGGTAAAATATACTCTCCAATACTTTCACTTTCGGTTTTGCAATTACAAAAACATGATCGACGTTCATGAAAAGCCACTTTGGACCACCGTAGGGAATAAATGATTGTGAATATTTCGGACAAAAAAGATTTATTTCATTTGTGAAGGGCATGTGTAAATTACTCAGAAATCCTTGAATACAGCTGCGATAAAATTAAAAGGTGAGTGCCAATAGTTTTTATTTAATCAACAAAAAACAACTGGACAATTACTAAATAATTTAGACTATATATTTTGTTAAGGGACCACGTCTTTTTTATTAAAAAAATGATAAAACTATTGAAAGTGTTAACATACAACACCTTAATTTATAAAGTAAGTGTTTATAATCTAAAAAATCAATTTATTATCATTTATATATCATCTATATTACGCATACGTGCACTTTTTCGAAATTTATACAGACACGCAATTTTAATAACCTATATTTCCATGTAAACAAACGAGGCCCGAATTTTGAATATTGTTTTACGCCACGCTCAACAATTTTTCAGTTAAATGATAGCGGCCAGTTATTACGTTTGATGTTAGTAACATGCTCAACATGATAAACGCATGTTTAGTTGTTAAAACACTCAATATTAATAACCTATGTTTACATGTTAACAAATACACTTCCAATGCTAATAACTTATATTTATATGTTAACAAACACATGTTAAATGCTATTAGCTTATTTTAATTTTTATTTCAATAAACACACACTCAATGTTTAATACCTATTCTAAAAGTTAATCAACAAATATTCAGTGTTAATAACATATATTTACATGTTAAAAGGATACAGTTACATGTGAGTTGGTAACCAACCAGCATGTCTGTCATATAAACCAATCAGCATGTCTGTCATATAAACCAACCAGCATGTCTGTCATATAGACCGACAACATGTCTGTCATATAAACCATCCAACATGTCTGTCATATAAACCGACCAGCATGTCTGTCATATAAACCGACCGGCATGACTGTCATATAGACCGACAACATGTCTGTCATATAAACTAACCAGCATGTCTGTCATATAGACCGACAACATGTCTGTGATATAAACCAACCAGCATGTCTGTCATATAGCCAACCAGCATGTCTGTCATGTAAACCAACCAGCATGTCTATCATATAAACCGACCAGCATGTCTGTAATATAAACCAACAACATGTCTGTCATATAAACTAACCAGCATGTCTGTCATATAAACCGACCAGCATGTCTGTAATATAAACCAACAACATGTCTGTCATATAAACTAACCAGCATGTCTGTCATATAGACCGACAACATGTCTGTGATATAAACCAACCAGCATGTCTGTCATATAAACCAACCAGCATGTCTGTCATGTAAACCAACCAGCATGTCTGTAATATAGACCGACAACATGTCTGTAATATAAACTAACCAGCATGTCTGTCATATAAACCGACCAGCATGTCTTTCATATAGACCGACAACATGTCTGTCATATAAACCGACCAGCATGTCTGTCATATAAACCATTCAGCATGTCTGTCATATACACCAACCAGCATGTCTGTCATATCATATAGACCGACAACATGTCTGTCATATAAACCAACCAGCATGTCTGTCATATAAATCGACAACATGTCTGTCATATAAACCGACCAACATGTCTGTCATATAAACCGACCAGCATGTCTGTCATATAAACCGACCAGCATGTCTGTCATATAAACTAACCAGCATGTCTGTCATATAAACCGACCAGCAGGTCTGTAATACAAACCGACAACATGTCTGTCATATAAACTAACCAGCATGTCTGTCATATAGACCGACAACATGTCTGTGATATAAACCAACCAGCATGTCTGTCATATAAACCAACCAGCATGTCTGTCATGTAAACCAACCAGCATGTCTGTAATATAGACCGACAACATGTCTGTAATATAAACCGACCAGCATGTCTGTCATATAAACTAACCAGCATGTCTGTCATATAAACCGACCAGCATGTCTGTCATATAAACCATTCAGCATGTCTGTCATATACACCAACCAGCATGTCTGTCATATAGACCGACAACATGTCTGTCATATAAACCAACCAGCATGTCTGTCATATAAATCGACAACATGTCTGTCATATAAACCGACCAGCATGTCTGTCATATAAACCGACCAGCATGTCTGTCATATAAACCATTCAGCATGTCTGTCATATAAACCAACCAGCATGTCTGTCATATAGACCGACAACATGTCTGTCATATAAACCAACCAGCATGTCTGTCATATAAATCGACAACATGTCTGTCATATAAACCGACCAGCATGTCTGTCATATAGACCGACAACATGTCTGTCATATAAACCGACCAGCATGTCTGTCATATAAACCGACCAGCATGTCTGTCATATAAACCGACCAACATGTCTGTCGTATAAACCAACCAGCATGTCTGTCATATAAACCAACCAGCGTGACTGTCATATAAACCCACCAGCATGTCTGTCATATAAACCAAACAATATATGTAGATCTGCCATGTAAATCATACAACATCTGTAGATCTGCCATGTAAATCATACAACATATATAGATCTGCCATGTTAATCATACAACATATGTAGATCTGCCATGTAAATCATACAACATATATAGATTTGTCATGTAAATCATACATCATATGTAGATCTGCTTTATGAACATAACTACTTGCAAGGATAATAGTTTTTGTTCTTTGTTATTTTATATTCAACATTTACATTTAATTCTCATGCAACAAACTGTTGTGGATCAACAGGCGTTCGTCATATTTACTTACTTGTGACTTCTTTATGCTTATACAGAACTTCTTTGCTTTCCGAGATACCTTTAAAACAAAAACTTAATTTTTAATGAAACTAATAACACTGATAACACTTTCGATGAAACTAATGACTTCAGACACTTGACTTGACAGTAATAAAGTAGTTCCAAATTATCATTACTGTAAACAGATCTTGTCATGGTCAGGCTGTCAATAGTCTTTAGCCCATCAAACCCTGTAGTTACATTTAGACTCACCCAGATCAATATCTAGCATGGTCCACAGTCATGATTCAAGAGTAAACAATGTCATAATGCATGTAAAATTATTATATTTTTTTTATTCTAAATCATACACCCCTGAATTCTGACAGTGGATCTAACATTTCTATGAAATTTACAGGTCAAAATTTGACTTCAGGGATTGATGACTTAAAATGTATGTTAGAAAACAACTAAAATACATATCCGCTTATCACTCTGGGATGAAAAATCCTTTTTCTTTTCCTTTTGACACATATGAAACTAATGGGACTGATTTATGTACCACGTGATAACCGATAACGTTTGTGAGGTACTAGTATCTCCAATGGTGATGGAGCGTAACTCTACGTAGTCTTCCCGCTGAAATGACGTTAGCGCCGAATATCGTCCTACTATCACTTAAATAGACAATAGTCCCGCACAATCGTTATCGGTATCACATGGTACATGATTTAGTCCCATTTATATAGTTTAATTGCCTTTTGTTTTGTATTCATGGCTGAGGATGGAAACGGATTGCCTTAGTTATCATTTTAAGGTCGACACTTTATAAAAGGTGTGATTCACATAACAAGAGACCCAAGAGTGCTCCTATGACCCACATGAGAACCATCTATACATATGAAAAGAAGACCAAGAAGAATATGTACATGTAGGCTGATCTGGTCAAGAAAAATGAATATTGCAGTTTTAAGAAATTAATAAAAATATCTAAAAATTACATTTCATCAAAATTATTGCACAAAAACATTTCTTCACCTATCTAAAAGTAAAACACATTAAATGAATACATCATAGTGAATGTTAGGAAATAATAAAGAAACGAATGAAAATGTTAAAGTCTTAAAAGATCTCAAAAACACGTCAAAATTAATATTCCGATTACTATGAAAAATACAAACTTAAATCATACATCCATGTAGATTACTCTGAAACAATTCGTTTTTCAATTCATGCAGCGGTTCTGGAGAAAATGATTTTTAAAGAGGGGTACCTTTTGGGACCTATTTTGCTCGCCCTGGATCCATCCCTGGGCCATTCTGGCTGAAAACTACAAACTTGGAAGAGAACTTTGAGCACTTACTTCCTGTGAAGTGTTTGTCAAAATCCCTTTAGTGGTTTCAGAGAAGAAGTCGAAAATGTGAAAAGTTTACGAACGGACGAGGCGTGATCACAATAGCTCACTTGAGCCTCTAAGCGACGCCAAAATATCCCATAAACATTTTGTTATACCGTTAAATATATGTATGTGTGTTGATGTTTTGTGAATGTCATGTCACACCTTTGTTTTCCTGTATTGTATTGATGAAAGTTGATTTAAAAATAAAGAACTATCAAAAAATGTTACAATCTTGAAACATATTTTCTATCTATAAACTTTCAGTCCGTTATAATAATTTAAGAAATTGTACTTACCTTTTTCCACTTTATTTGGAGCTGTAATGGAAATCATACTATATAATAACATTCAGCACTTTTTATATAAAAAAATCTATTCTGTAAAAACAACCGAAGGGAATTATTCAATATGAAAATTAATAAAACATATTATCACATGATAGATAGATAAATAGATAGATAGATAGATAGATAGATAGATGAATGGATGGATAGATAGATACATACATACATAAGTAGATACATAGATACATAGACAGGTAGATACACAGATAGAAAGATAATGACGGAACAGTGTTAGAGTTTTGGTTTCATGTTTTAATGTTTACATGAAGTATTCTGTTACCTCTTCAGTTTTCCCTCAAATATTTAGACTATCACAAGGCTATATTTAAAATGTTTCGAAAACGACAGTGTATAACGGAACTCAACAAACTGTTACATACTTAAGTGCTAAAGGTTAAAGGTGAACTAAAACATTAACTTTAGGTGACGGATAAAGAAATAAACTCAGAGGGCAAAATATGAAATAAAGTTATACTATCTTAAAACTGGTGCGTGAGAAATTGGCTTTCCAATTTAACCGCTTCACAGTAAACGTGTAGTATTATAAATTGATAGCCTGGTGCCATACCATGTTGACAGCCAATGGTGGCTCGACATATTGGTATAGATTAAGACTAAGCTTGTTATACATACGGACGCATACAAACACCCATTTGTATAATGTATGTATCATGTTGAATATATTGAATATATTGGTGCAACACATTGGATAGCCATAGTGCTGATCATTTGACTGTCTAAAATTCTTTTAAAACCTCTTTGTTAACTTGCATACATCATTAAAGTTAGATAGGTAGGCAGACTGATATATGAATAGTCAAATTTTACAATTGAATTAATATATCCTTTATATCAATGTATTTATACTTACTAAAGCAATATGCTATTGGGCACGCTCTACTAGATACGAGATAGTAAACATAGAACGATCCACAGTTCTTGATTTTGATAGGTAGCACAGTAGAACATATTCCAAGGAAACTGTTAACACATGCTTTACGCTCATATTCAAATCCGTCATTCGGAGGAAAGGACCCTTAATAAAAAATAAAACATTTAATATTATATATATATTATTACACATTCTCGAAGTCCAGAACAACAGTCAAGATATCAGGATATTCAAATCTCAGGCTAGGACCAATTATCCGGATAATATCACGTTTGGGAAATTCATAGCATTATCGAAATAATTACAGTAAAATACAAAGACATATCAACAAAGTATGTATGTATGTAGGTATGTAGGTAGGTAGGTAGGAAGGCAGGTAGGTAGGTAGGTAGGTATATATGTATACATCGCACCTGCTAACCAGATTGGGAACATTGTTCCACATGACCAATATGCAGGTGGTTTCGTGGTCATATTGCTTCCTTCTGTTCTGTACCAACGATCACCAATGTACCGATCACACAATCCTTTAGAGTCCCATGAAATTACATTGCTAGGGTTTCTTGTAGATAGGTTCGGTAATGTGACGTAGTTAACACATGGGTCGCTGATGACACCTACAATGAGTAAACTTCGAGGAATATTTCGAGAAATTTATCATAATTTTGAAATTCACTTGAGAGAGAGAGAGAGAGAGAGAGAGAGAGAGAGAGAGAGAGAGAGAGAGAGAGAGAGAGAGAGAGAGAGAGAGAGAAGTATACCTTTGGTATATCTGACAGCGCAGTACAACCATATCATCAGATATACGTTATGTTGTTGTAACAACGCCATTTGTCTGAAAGTAAAAAGTGGGACAGTTTATCAGATATATACCCATATAAATGATAAAATTATTTTTATTAATAAGTAAGTATAGAAAAACTTACCTTTTCCTTCCCCCAATTGAATGAAAATCTTTATATTTTGTCTTATTTCTCCTGCGCTAAATATTGTGTTTTTGATTTGCCGAGATTTGTTGCGGATATAAATTTCACCATGAACTTCTCAAATATCTTTATAAACAAACATCTGTCAGAGGATGAATTCAGCTTTTTCATTTCATTCATTTTTTATATTCAAATGTTTCATTTAACTATGTCGACCGAGTTCTACAAAAAGATTATATATATATATATATATATATATATATATATATATATATATATATATATATATATATATATATATATATATAGTTAAACTTGCTTTAGTGACCACCTGTGTATAAAGACTACCTGCTCGTAAATACCCTAATGGTATCATTTCTATAAAGACCACCTATAAAGACTGGATTTGCTGTATCCGTCAGAGGTCTCTATATACAAGTTTCACTATATATATATAATATATATATATATATATATATATATATATATATATATATATATATATATATATATATATATATATATATATATATATATATATATATATATATATGATACGAATTATATAAGGCACCAGAATGACTACGGACACGGACAAAGCTAGAGTCAAATTTTCGGAACGCACTGTCCCTACTGTTAACAAATTCCGTTTTATTCTATTCACATTTGTTTATTTCATTCATTTTTAATTATAACTTATAGTTTAGATCTCTACTAACATTTGTTTGATTTCGATCTTGATTATCATTAAACATGTAGCTTTCCATTTGTATTCCGATTGTGTGTGGGTACGTTATTGCATGTGAGTGTGTGTATGTATGTGTATTTATGTTATTGTAATATCGCAGTCCTGGAAAAAGTCAGGTTCTCCCGAAAATTTAATTTTGTGCATGTCGTTAGTCATTATGGTGATATATATATATATATATATATATATATATATATATATATATATATATATATATATATAGATAGATAGATAGATAGATAGATAGATAGATAGATAGATAACTTATTCCTGTTAACTTATACAATATATGAAAAGAATTTTGAAACATGACATTACAAATATGCATTATGTCGCTGCGCGCAGTATATTAATCCGCAATGTCCAAGGTCTTTTTCTTGTATCAGACTGCCCATATTGGCTTTTGGTGCCTATGAAGGGAAGCTTAGTGTTTGGCTGCTTCCTAAAATCAAAGATACGAGCGGATGGCAATCGTAAGTTTTAATGAGGTATAATACACTCAGTATATTGAATACATTTTAAATCGGTAGTTTTACAAAAAGTAATTAAAAATTGGGTCAGACATATGGCCTAACGTGAGTAATGATGGCCTATTTATTATGCAACAAACTATATAGATCAGCGATATGATTATAAAATCTCGTGCTTATAAACACCGTTTCATCGATATTAAATTTCTATGCGACAGGCCAGTATTATACCCTTACGCTATACCTCCTATCAGTAGACTTAAATTTCTAGGTCAGTACGTGTACATGTAAAACATTTTCCCAATTTCAAAGACTGCCGCGAGTTTCTCGTCAGTTCAGATCACGTGAATGAGGAATGACGCAACTTCTATGTCCAACTTCACGGACAGATCTTGCCAATACACAGTAAGAGAAACTTTACCAAAACTCATTTGCATATTAATCGTGCCCAAGAATTGTTAACAGTCCAGTTTATCGCTTTTAATGTCAATTCTATCACAAGAGTATAATGGTAAAAAATAATTGAAAAAAAAACATTTTAAAGCAAATTTATAATATCTTAAAATTCATAAAGGACGCTGAACTGACCTTTAATAGCATTTATTTCAACAAGTCTTGTAGACCTATATTTTTCAGCGAATTGTTACTATATTTTCGTCATTTTAAAAAGCAAAATATACGAATAAATGTGTGATTTGGAAGTTTCAATCTTGAAGTTGAGTTTATGTTGCTGAAATGCACATACATATGTAATTTTGCATCAATATAATGTGTTATGAACCCCACACTGCAAAATGTGCTTTGACTTGTTCCCAATAAACAATTTAGCATAACATAACTGCGTTGATGTTCCATCAACTCGTAAAAATCGCTGACAGCACTTAATAAATATAAATTTTATTTTCGTTTACACTGACAGACACCACATGCGCAAACAAATACATTGAACAGACGTAGACTATGACTATAGCCGGCTTTATAAAAAGAGAAGTAGAATTCATTTGTCGTATAATTGTGAGATATTTATTTTAAACTTGTTTCAGCAAATGTTTTTATGACGAAAGGAAAATATATTTCCCTTTATTTAAAATACATGTATTTCAATGATGGATTATTTTGATTTATTACAGACGGAAATCTTATGGTAGAACGCTCGCAAATGAGCATTCATTTCCTGGGTACAAGGGGCATTAGTTGTGTTTACCCCCAAATCTTATTTTCATTTTGTTTCTACTTTTACTTCTTGAACTTGATGTACAATAACAAATTTCCGGATATACTGTAGTTTGATTTCACATGTACGTATACTACATAACAATTTAATACTTTTTATTTTTCTAGTCAAATAAAATACTCTGATATAAATCAATTTCATCTGTTTCAGTGTTTGCCTTGCCATCGAAGTTGCAGTAGTAGTAGTCTGGTGTTAATAAGAACCGATCATGTAGCCCTCCTACTTACCAATCAGTTTATTTATTTCACACACCTTTGCGTATAATGAACATTATATATTTGGTTCCAGCCTGAAATGTATTTCTTACTTACTGCGATGAAATTTTAAATGAATACAGATATGGATTTATAAGAAAAATTGATGTGATTTAACTCATCAACCCCGGAAAAACGATGGACTCTTCTGTAAATCAATGACTTAGACCAGTCCAAGACGCAATTTTGATTAACATTTAACAGACAGATTGGTAGAGTATTGAAATTTATTCATGCAACGACCAGAGATTACATAGCACAGTACATCAAGGAAAAAGTCACAATATGTTTTTTCCTTTCGTGTATTAAAATTCAATTTATAGCAATGTCCCAGCTTTGCCTTCATTTATGACTTATACATGATATAAACTAAGACAATGTCTTGAAAGAGAGCGCAGCTAGTTCTTTCACACATGCGGTAAAACACATTCATCGGGGGTGTCTGCAACAACTATCCCGCAAAATAACATAACAGTTAAATCATGACGTCAAATGTAAAGAACATAATTTGCAGTTCCGGTGTAATACCATGAACTTAATCGGCAAAACGTTTGCTAGTACAAAAGTTAAGTACCTTGTTATCAAGCGTCCATAGAAGATGATTTTAGTGTGCATGGTTAAAGTAAATAAGACTAGTATAGTACTGCATTTTGGGTAATTTCTTTTCATTAAGTTCGGTCATTCGAGCTGTGTTCTCTAATATGAATTAAGGCATTGCCTCGAAGCGAGCACAGCTTTGCCATTGTAAACATCGTAATGTAACATTAAATGCATCGAGTTAGGAAAATCACGTGGTTTAAACTGTTGCAGACAGTTTTGCATCCAATCAAGATGTATGTACAGCTCATTTCTATCCCTTACCATAAAGTGCTCACTTCGCACTTGATTAAAATCGTACTAAAATAGTTGCCAAATTATTACGTAAGGCGTATTTGACATTGTTTATTTTAGAACAACAAATTGTTGGCTACCCGTCATGTCTAGGCTGTTTCTAATCCGGCTATTACTAGATCGGGTTGTCAACAAATGTATAATTCAACCAATCAGATTAGACATTTACGGCAGGAATGTTTCTAGGAATTCTGGTACCGTGGTAAACTTTTTGAATCCCATAGTACACACTGGAGGACCGTAAATGGCGCTAAAAAGTTGAAACATTTCTGCAATAAAAAAGCTCGCATATAAATGTTTCAGACACACAGAATATTGTTTCGTGTTTTTACTTCATTTCTCTGTATACATATATTCTCACTGCCTCATTGTTCCAAATTGAATTACATGTATATGCCTTAGTATTCATTATCGATATCAGCGTTGCAACCATTGCCCAATTAGTATACATCATCGCTACCATCGTTGTAACCATTACCGCATTAGGATTAATAATCGTCGTCATCGTTGGAACCATTGCCAGACTCTTCGCCTTCATCAATGACGTCAGATTTTGTTGTTTTGATTACAATAAAGTTCCATTCGTCATATCCCAAAGAATTGTTCGCTAAACATGTATAGTTTCCAAATTGGTCGTCCTCTACCACCTTAACTTTCACTTTAAATAACAGTCCACTGTCTTCGTGAGAAAATTCATAATAATGTTCATTGGTTACTTTTAACTTGTTATCTGTATTGTTCTCAAATTTATAATAGGTCTCGTCATTTACTTTCCATTCAACATAGTACGGTTTTGGTACGGCGTCTATAATACACACAATCTCAACATAAGTTCCTGTTGTTATGGATACTGCATCATAATACGGAGTTGTAAGCGGGATATCACTTTGTTGTATCGATTTTAGAAATATGTATGGCGGATCTACAAAAATAAGTCACAAATTAAAACGTTTCAATAGGACAACTTTCAGTTTTGTTGTATCTTATATGAGGGGAACTGATTTGACTGGAAATACTGTTTACAGGGAAATTTTCGCTCCCGTTTTATTTTTTGCTCACTTTGTCCTCTTCGTCAGTAGGCAAATTCCAAACGGTAACTTCGCAATAAAAACATATCATATTTCATCACCGATAGAAATAGCTGATTGTTTAACACGTAACACAACGTTTGGAAGAGTATTATGGCAAAAATTAACACAGGGTGAAAATAACGTTATATACAGTAAGTTTTAAGTGATATATATATATATATATATATATATATATATATATATATATATATATATATATATATATATATATTTATATATATATATATATATATATATATATTTATATATATCGTATAAGTGGAAATTTTATCGATTTTATGATTTAAAAAAGAAAAAAAGGATGCCTACGATGAGAGAATTTCTTCAAATGAAACTACATGTATAAAGATACTTGATACAAAAATGTTTACAGTTCGTGGCGAAACTATAAACACGGAAATAAAGGCATACATATTACAATTATGTTTATACTTCGTGACTAAAATATACACAATCGAATAAATACTCACATGTTAAAATAATGTTAATACATCGTGATGAAATTATAAACATTGACATGTATACGGTTTGTGGGAAAATCATTAACATTTGAATAAACACATGCCTGTTAAATGATGTATATATTGTCCGTGGTGAAACTTTAAACATTTGAATTATTGCATACAGAGCCTTCGTGATCGAGTCGTTAGAGCATCGAGATTTAAACAATAAATACCTCACTTCTGATCAGCGCAGGTTCGGGTACCGCCGGAACCTCTGCTGATTTCTGTGATAAAATTTGCCAGTTTACTCGAAAGGCCGATGGTCTTATCCCAGGTACATTGTAACCGGGTTCTCTCCTCCACCATCAGATACTGACCACCATCATATAACTGACAAATGCTGAGTGCAACGTAAAACACTATTCAATGCAAGGCATACCAACAAACAATTCATACATGTTACAGATATGTCTGTTTGTGGTGAAAGTGAAAATACGGGAATAAATCCGTGACGTAATAACGAACTCTTGAATTAATACATGTAAGTCAGAATAATGTTTTGCTTCGTGACATAAATTAATAAACACATGAATTAATACGTGCAAGTCAGAAATACATGTAAATGTTTTGCTTCGTGTCAAAATTATATGGATTTAAATTAATACGTGTAGTCACAAAATTCTTTTCACTTCGTGACGCAATTATAAGAATATTTGAATCAATACGTGCAAGTCAGAATAATGTTTTTGTTTCGAGACAAAATTATATTCACTTGTACTGAATACGAGAAAGTCACCATGATGTTTTCACTTTGTAGCGCAATTACAATACATGCAACTCAAAATAATGTTTTTGCTTCGTGACGAAACTATAAGCACTTGAATGAATACATGCAAGCCAGAATAATGTTTCTGCTTCCTGGCGAAATTATAAACCATTAAAGGAATACATACATGTTGCAATAACTTTTATACTGTAAGTGACTGTTGTGTTGTCTGTGAATTTTACTTTGCATTTGTACTTGAACCCGCAGCTTCGAGATATGTTATAGATTCTGAGCGCAGATCCTGATATTCCAATATATTTATCTGTAAAAATGAAGTAAAATTTTATTTTTGCAACTTTAAAAAAATTCTTCTTCGTCTATCTTCTTCATCGTAGTGTATACATTATAAACACTTGCACTGATAGTTATTCTTCTAAAAGATGGAAGTACATGTATTGTACATGTAAATTAACAGATCTATCAAAACAACCGAGTTCTAGTGTTATGACAAAGGCATTTGCAAAGCAATATAATATTTGATTGTATGACTGAGAGCTTAGTTTAGCAAATGGTGTCTTCATATGTTTTTGGCAATAAAGCAACGTTTGTGTAACACCTATCGAGCACGACAAATAACATTTGGTATTTAATATGTTATCATTGTAATTAATTGTGATCACAGAATTAAGTGATACTAGTGAAAATGAAGAAAACAGCAACGGATTTTCGAAACTCCAAGTCCATTAGAATATGAAAAAATAAATGTGATAACATTCTCAACATGAAGAACAAATGCAAATCCCACACAGGATGGCACCAAGTTGGGGATGTGTCATCGTCGCCTGTTAGCACGCCACACCAGTCGCAAATGTTCGATGGAAACATCTCGTGTTAGATAAAAAAAATTCAAACTCGATTAAAATGCCTTCAGTTGGTTTACAAGTAAATATGTAGTTGACGACAAACACAGTTTCAACACTAAGCAATTGTTGTATATGAAATGATTCTATAATGAGCAAACCCGGGTAATTTTGGTATCAACTGTAAGCTGTTGATTTGGACACTGAGAAGTATTTAGAAGACTTATTTACCAGAGTGTTCAATGTCTTCTATAAACCACATAACAGTTTGTTCCTGACGGTCGGAGACGTTACACCACAAAGTGACATTATTGAATTCACTGACCTCTAAACAGTATTGATCGTTTGGTAATCCATAACTGTAATAGAAAGTTAAGTCAATTTCATAATTCATTTTCATTAACGTTTTTCAGCACTATAATTTTGGTATTATGTTTATAATATTTGGAATATACTTGTCAATAACATTTATGGAGATGATATAAAGCTAAAATGAAACGACTATATTTAAATGCACAAGGAGATATAATTAAATATTATAAACATAATACCAAAGTTATAATGCTCAAGGCGATCGTTTCTATCAATTTGACTTCATCAGTTGAGCTCCAGTTTTAAACATATTTTCTAAACGTAAAGTGGAATAATACAAGGTCAAATAATAAATCTAAATGAATAGTCAAATCCGTCTAACAGTAACCACTGTAAAAATTACCATCTTAGCTTTTGAATAATTAAAAATTTAGATAGTGTTATCAGTGTCAAATATTACTTTAGTATAAGATTATCAGCTGGTACCGAAATACTCGGTACTAGGTTTACGTAACAATCTAATAAAAATCTATTTCTCGTCGCTATAGTTTTCTGATATGTCACGTAGAGGATCTACTGAAGCCTGCTACGTGTCACATGCGAGGTGTGTACTGTTCGACCAATGACAAGATGACATGGTCTTGAAAGTTTATCGAATGGTAAAGAGATGTAATTCATTTTTATTCATGATTCAACAACCACTATCGAAACATTGTAATTGATAACAAGGTCATTATACCGAATGTAAAATTTGCGAAATGTTGAGATTAAACGTGATTTCTGATATCTTTATGGCAACAAATTATCAGTAGGTAATTTTCCCTCTATATGAAATATTCATATGTTGAACACGCCCTGGAATATCTAATCATCTACTAGATATAAACAGCATTTTATACTTGTATATAGAGGGATATTACTACTTTAATGTGAAAGTTGACAATAGGGAAATCAAAATCATCGGGTTTGTCATATAGCTTGGTTGATAATTTCCCTCCTGTGTGTATAGCAAGTAAAATGTCCAAGTAGGAAACGTATGTATTAGATTCTGTGGTAGCTTTAATTTCTAGTTAGTTGGGATATATCACATTGTAATACGTATTATTATTATTATTATTATTATTAGTTGACAAATATTTAGATATTTCTAAATATCAAATCAAAGACCATGGCATTTGTAAAAACCAGAGTTGACTTAGAGGCTGTGTATCACAAGTCACAATACATGAAAAAAAAAATTAAAAAACAGGTATTTATATTAAATATTATTGTATATTTTCATCTCTTGGGCAACGTTATTATTTCGCTGCAAGATAAAAAATATTAATGCAGTGTCAAATGAATGTGTTGGGTGAATATATCTCTGTAGCCGAATCTAATGCTCTATTATCTCTTACCACTTGGCACTGTCAAGTGGAATAGAAATTTTTACCTGAACCTTGATTATATAATAATAAGTTTTACCTGTTACAGGAATGACATTTACCTAATACAAGTCTGACTGGTTCCTGATACACTTATGTTCAGGTAAAAATTTGGTGAAATGTTATCTGAAAACGACTCCATATCCTCGGTAAAATTTGTTACAGGTGCCGCTGTTAAATTCTCATTTCCGTCACTGGGGAATAAGCCTATTGAAGTAGTGTTCAATGTCGTATTCGTAATAAGATTCATATTCGCTAAATCATTGGGGCTTGGTATGCCAACTGCAACTGCAATAGAGGTATAAATTCTCATGACAATACAAATTAAATATCAAGTAATTAAAAAATTCTCATTTCGGTCATTGAGCCCCAAACGGTAAAGTGTGAGTAGCTGTTGATGGAGGTGGACGTGTTTTTGTGACACTCTCAAGGTATGCTTGAAATGTTGAAATCGATTTACGCTAAGATTGTACCGTATGTTATTATGACCGTTCCGCATTATGTGTTTAATGTTCCTTTTACGGATTTGTGGTAATATGAAGGGTAGAAACAACAGCAAAAGCAACAACAAGAAATGTAAGACCCGGACTTCGGACAGCAGTGACCAAAGCGATACGAGTACTAGTAATATGAACTGTACGGTGAATGGTATTCTTAATACAACGCATAATATTCTATATGGTACTAGTGAACACAATGAGTTATCAACTGTCATTCGAATAACGTCAACGCCTGTATAGGCTAACAATGTTTAAGATAGTGATGAAACCCACAAGAGCACCACACCACCCTGGGCTGAAGCACTTATGAAATCCGTCCGATGGCTTAATGTGAAACTCGATGATGTTGTGAAGCAATTAGAGAAACTGGAAACTGTAGAGACAAGGGTAAATTCATTTGATGAGAAACTCTCAAAAGTGGATAAGGATATGAATACCATAGCACTTGTGATTATCGAAAGTCTAAAGAAAACAACATAAATGGTCACCATGGTATCTGACCGAACTGACAATATAGAATTTCAAATGGCCGACATTGTCGATCGGATTAAAGAACTAGAAGCCAAAAAAACGAGAAAATGAAGTGTGATATGGTCGACATAAAATCACGACCCATGAGAGATAATCAGATCTCTTAAATACCAGAAGTCAACAACGAAACACCTGAGGTAACGGAACGAACCCTGCCTGATTTCATGGAGGAGAAGCTACGGATGAGTGACCAACAGTTAGAGAATATCAAACTCGATGGAATACACCGAATTGCTGGCCACAATACACCCAGGGCGATAGTCGCCAAATCTAATGAGTATAAGCAAAAACAGGACGTGAAATCGCGATCCAAGGAACTCACAGGATCAGGTTTTTCATAAACGATTAGTTTCCACCGGAATTGTATGCACAGCGCAAAAAGCTTATGCGAGTTATGAAGCAGAAACGCGATGAAGGATGCCATGTGCGTCTGACAATAATATAATAAGCTGTATGTTAAACATGTACTATACAAACCGCCTATGCCACCGTGTAGTCGTTCAATTCCTGAATAGGACAGGGAGGAGGCTGGACCCCCTTTTACGCATTATGGGTTGGAATGTTAATAGAAACATCCAACAGAAGGTATGTGGCAATGAATTTGTAGAAATCATATGTGACAGTGATATTAATTTTCTCTCAGAGTGTGACTAACTAAAGATACGACCATCAACACTGATTTATTATGTGACTTTGAATGTATGCAATTCCCACGAGTTTTGGAAAGTTCATGGGTGGTTTGTTGTTATTATATCGGGAAAGCATTATTCCTTAGGTATCATTTATTAGATGTGTCCATGATTCAGTTTTATGGTTCAAAATTTCTTCTCCTCGTCAAACAGATATTTATATATTTTTTGCTTATATATCACACGAAAATAATGCCTACTATAACTTGTATAATGTAGAAAACGATATAGCTGAATATTCTAGTATTGGTAACGTAATACTGGCAGCTGACCTAAACTGCAGAATTGGTCACAGAACTGATTTTATTGAAAATAATCATGTACCCGAACAAGTTGTAAATAGTTTTTCTGATTTCTTTTTTAATATGATGAAGGTGTTATTATGTCTCAGAGACATTCTGAAGATAGTACTGTAAATATGCTTTGTAGACGTTTGACTGAACTATGTAAATATAGTGGTATGAGAATGTGTAATGGTAGGAAAGCGGGTGACTTGATTGGAAAATTAACGTTCTTTAATCACATTAGGTGCCAGTGTAATCGATTATGTTTTAGCCGAGAAAACCCGTTTTGAAATAGTCTCTGATATGAATGTTTGTGATTTTAATACGTTCTCTGAGCATGCACTTATATTTTTTGCATTGATTGTACGAAACATCGCGATAGATTACCCGATGAACCTTTTGTTAATGATTCCTATATAAAAGTCAAAAAGTTTCGCTGGAATGACGAATATATAAATGATATGAGGCATGAATTAAATGAAATGTAAAACAAGATGAGTTAAAACACATTGTTAGCTCTATTTGAAATAATGAATTCAGTGGAGATAACGGAGTGGAACGATTAGTTTCGGTAATCGATGATGTATTTACCCAGTATTGTAGTAAGCCATTTTGTATCGACATAAACAATACAAGAACGTCACGTAAATGTAGCTCTCGTGATAAACCTTGGTTTGACGACATGAGAGGAAGGTACGTAGGCGATACATTAAGTATGATTTGATTTTGATTTGAATTTTTGTTTTACGCCATACTCAACAATCTTTCAGTCATATGATGGCGTCCAGTTTTTATTGGTGGAGGAGAAACCCTGGTTACCCGGGTAAAGACCACCGACCTTCCGCAAGAAACTGACAAACTTTCCCACTTAATTCGAAATGACCCTAGCTGGATTCCATTAAGTATGAAGGCGATAGATTAAGTTATATGCGTAGATGTAATCCTAGGCAGTTTTATGAAATATCTAGAAAGCGGCCATACAGTGTTAAATCCAATTTATCTGTAAATGATTTTTACGAACACTTTAAGGGAATTTTCGGTGATAATAATTACGTAGATGAATGTAATGAGGTTAATTTGGGTAATTGTGTTTTTGATGAATTGGACCAAAATATTAATAAACGTGAACTTTTAAATATATTGAATCAAGCAAAGCTTGGCAAATCAACTGGAATGGACAATATATGAATATTTTGTAAAATTTACGCATGTTTTTGTACCATTGTTGTTTCAATTATTTAATTGTATTTTTAACAAGGGAGTCTTTCCAAAGAGTTGGTCAAAGGGCATCATTGTACCGTTCCATAAGAAAATTGATATTCATTCACCAAGGGGAATCCTTGTAGTAAGTTGTATGGCAAAACTTTTTACTTGGTGTTTTGAATAACAGGTTTTTAGAATGGTCAGCTAAATTAGATAATATCTCGGATGCCCAATTTGATTTTAAACCTGGCCATGGTACTACAGATGCAATATTTGCTCTCTGTGGTGTTATTTATAGAGTGTTATATCAGAAGAAAAAAACTATATTGTTGTTTTGTAGACTATGAAAAAAGAACAGGAATAAATTATTTTTTAAGTTAGCCGAATCCTTAGTAAGCGGTAAAATGTGCATTATGATTAAGTATTTATATAGTAATGTTAGATCTTGTGTCCAGTTTAATCCTGAAAAGTCAAATTTCAAAAAGCCAAGGTTCCAAAGGGCTTGATGCAAGGCGAGGGATTGTCTCCCTTTTTATTTTCTCTTTATATAAATGAAATGAAAAGGGATATGTGAAGTTATTACTGTCAGTCACTGGATTTAAGGGACTTGTGTTTTTATGCAGATGGTACAGTTCTGTTATCAAAGACAATTACTGGTTTACAAGGTATGCTGTATCTGTATCTATATTGTGGAAAATGGAACATAGAGGTAAATGTTGACAAAACAAAGATTGTAATTTTTCGATAAGGTGGACGAGTTCCACAAAATACTGTTTGGTGTTATAACGGATATTCTATAGATATTGAAAACTGTTTTAATTACCTAGGTATTTCTCTCTTGTACAATGGGAAATTTACACAACTCAGCAAGTATTGAGTATGCAAGGTAGAAAATATATGCATAGTATATATGTAAAAATGAATACACTAAAACTGAATCAAAATACATGTATTTGACACATATATGTATCTAGCATTCTAAGTTATTGTTGTGAGATATGGGGTTTCAGTCTTACGAAAGATGTTGAACAAGTACATACCGATTTTTGCAAGCGTGTACTAAAAGTAAAAAGGTGTACACCATATTACATGCTGTACTTAGAGCTAGGAAGGTTACCTTTAATTTTAAAATACTAGTCAAAACTACTGAGTCCAAACAATTGTATTTTGAAAAATGTATAAGATATGTTGTATAACATTGACGCACAAAACTTCGTTCCCGAGTGATTGGCTACAAGGTGCTTTTTCTCTGTGGTATTTAAATAGAATTAACACTTAAATGTAGTTTGCAATCTCACAATATCTGAAAGCCAAAGAAATTTGAAGTCTAGCAAGATAGTCTTTGCTCATTTGTTTACAACTTAAAAAACAAAATTACCATAATGATGGGTTCGAGCTACAATACATACGTTTTGGGAATAAGTTTGTATTTTGTCCAAACTTTGGATCTCGGTAAGAACGAATTATACACTATACAAACAAAATGTCAATTCTGTTGCTTTACTTACAAACTTTGAATGTTTCAACATTTATAATCTTGGTTATACCCTTTACCGTACTCCCGCTTAGAGATTTAACACGGGTATTTTATCAAAAAGTGGGAACATGACACCATTATTAATCATGTTTGAAAACATAGCACGAGGACCACAATGTTTACTTTCTTAATCTTTTTAGCCCTAAAGATCATAATAGATTGACCTAAACAATAGAACAGTGCATTCCGTTTATACATTAAGGGATGAAAGGAGTAACTAAAAATAACTTACTTGTGTAAGAAATTACAACTATCCACAATTTGAACACACGATAATTTCTAAGTAGCCCTCTCATCTTGTTTTACTTCGTTTTTCATCTCTTATCCTATTTACAATTGATCACATCACTAACCAGAGGCGCCCCTTTTTCCTGTTGGAAAACAGACGCATAATCGGAAATCAGTAAAAATGATACATTGTTAATGATCTCTTACATACAGTTCCCCTATAGATTACATATAGAAATGATGCGTTGTTAGTGATATCTTGACGATGTCAGTCCCTTTACATAACCGCTTTTATTGTATACTTTAAACAAGGAAGAGAATACAACTAAACTGGAAGAAGATATAAGCAGATATCCCTTGTAACTATCACAACAAAAACAAGTTTTCAATGCGGCGACCTTTGACTTTGTTATTTCCGGTGTTGTTTTGTTCTACAGTACAATACAGTACAGTACAGTACAATAACGTTCGAATTGTATCCTATAGTGTTTTTCCTATTCTCCATGGGGTCTCTTTATATCGTGAAGTATTTTACTTCCTGTCAGCGCAGGTTCGAATCCTACTGGAACCTAAGCTGATTTTTGTGAGAAAAGTTCGCGGAAGGCCGGTACCAGTGGTCTCTACCCGAGTAGACTACATTGTAACCGGGTTCTTTCCTACACCATTAAAACTGGCCACCACCATTTAACTGAAAAAGTGTTGACTGCAGCGTAAAACATCATTCAACTTCAAATTTCCTTTTTCTATATAATACCTGAAACAATATTATATGAGTTTAAATACATTTATCTTATAATTAGTGCTTTAACAACAAACTCTCGAAGATAATGTATAAACTAATGAATAACAAACAAAACTCAACCTTTGAAAAATGAAAAAGTGGGACCGGGTGTCAAAGAGTCGTGTCGCAAGACCGCAATCAAGTCAATACACAGCTATCCGGGTTTAGTCAGAAACCAAAACAATAAGTCTATTTTCCAAAAATGGGTTGTACAGGTAAAACATATTGCCTCCATGATTGACTGAATCTCTAATACTTTTGTGACGACAATATACACGCCGGATCTTCAGAGACTAAGAACAAGAGCGGGCACAAAGAGCGCGGAGCGGCAGAGATCAAAAGTGACAATTACAATTACAAACTACTTCGAATAGTTTGACGTCTACTAACTTGTCAATTCAATTCCCAGATTATACCAAAGAACATATAGAATTGGTATCCATGTCAGTCTTGTAGATTAGTTACAATTACTACGTTAATATGGTACAGGGTTCGCATATGGATACAAAATATTGCGAATACAATTTCTTTTTAAACACACGGAACAAGGAGGAAGGACACACGAAAAAAATGAATAACTACATGCATTTGATGTTTCTGGCTTGGGAAATTTCGTTTGGTCGGTATTAATTCATTGTCAGAAGAGCAGGCACCTTGTTGGATGAAAATCAGGGACCATTTCAGTTGATCTCGTAACTTCGCCCGTAAACGTAACTTTAGACGTACCTCAGTTACGATTCTATTTTTACTTTCACTTAAGGTCGTAAACTTGTGCTTACACGTGACACTAGTATTTCTTTGTAGCATACGTAGACTCAGACGTCACTTTATACGAAGAAAGATGTAAATTACGAATACGTCTGCGCTTACGTCTAAACGTAATGTTACGACCATAATAAAACTGGCCCCAGGACACCCTTCTACAAATGTCAAATACTCTCACTGGAATATGGTTTTAGGCTTTGGCTCAGGGGTGACCTATTGCGATCATCTTTAGTCTGTCATTGTGTGTTGTTAACTTCCGGACATTTTTTACGTCTTACGAACCAACTTAAATCAAACGCCGTTGCAAGTTTGCAAATGCTAAGAGCTAGGACCAAAGGGGTAAAAGCGAACAAAATCTTGGTACATATTATCAAGAACCATTGATGGGTGACTATCAACTTTTCTTTACATAACTATTAAGTCAGTATCTACAAAGTTTGCGAATGAAAACGAAATATGTTCTGAAATGAACCTCTGTGTTCGCTTCAAATGACAATTAGGCATACAATGTATGCTTTATAAATATGCTTGTATACTCGGTTTGAATGGTAGGCCTACTATTCCTTAGTACAGTTTGGATTAATATCGTAGCGTCACCGATTGTTCGTTTTCGCAATGGTGTTTTACAATGGTGTACAAACGTCATCGAAAAGCCAATGTCATATATCTAATATGATTAAACTAAAGTTTTGAGAAAATTTATTTCTTGTACAATGGACATTATCTGATTTCCTTTCATTGTGTGCTTTGTGTCCCGGATGAAATGATGTTCCGTCCTCCACTGTGTCATTCCTTGCAGGTTTTTGTATTCAAATGTGAGCTCCCTTACCATATTAACATGGCAATTGTAACAAATCTACAAATCTGACATGGATGCCAATTTTATATGATTTTTGGTGATAAAATGGGAATTGAACTGACGGGTAAATAGAGGTCAGGCTATTCGGAGTAGTTTGTAATCAACGAAAACATCATAAAATGTCCAAAGATAACAAACTTCCTTGAAAAAACATGGCTGAATATACAACATTGAAAAGTGATTTTTTGTCAAGATTTCCATAAGTTTATATACTTTTTAGATATTTTTTTCAGAAGATACAAGCTCGTAATTGCTGGTTTGAAAATAGAAAACCAAGTCACTTTTTATCTCTGTCGCCCAATATTGTTTCGAGTTCTTTGTGTCCGCCCCGGTTCTAAGTCTCTGAAGATCAAGTGTGAAGTAGCTTGTCACCCTGTTGTGATTTGATTTAAGCTAGTTCTTTTTGTAAACACGGCAAAAAGGGTCGGAAAGCTTACATAGTAAACGACAAATTATATATAGACCGAACGTTGGTGAATCCAGACACATACTTGGATAATACCCCACTGCAATCACCACGACACAAACGTGTGCGTTGTGGATCCACCCCAGAACGAAACTACTAGGGAAGCGCCGGAGGGCAAAGGTTTTTTCTCACCTTGGCAAGGGAGGTAAATTTACTTGTAATTTTGTTAGTAACATTGTAAATAGTGTAAAAAAAATTATACCAATTCTATATGTAATACTTTTGTAAATAATGAAATCAAAATTTTATCTTTAAACGAATGCGGCCTTCCACGCAGATTACCATACCTTGAATTAGTTGATATGTTAATTAATTATGATATTTTATGCTAACTTGAAACCAAAACAGATGGCTATGATAATTACCAGAGGTTATTTCGATTATAATTAACAGATTTAAATTTAAAAGGGTAAATTCTGGAGGAAATGTATTGGCTTATAAAGAGCATCTTGACGGTTACATTATTAACGTAGAAACAGAAAGTTCGTATGTAAAATGGTTTGAACTAGACAAAAACTTATTTCGTACACAAGAAAATATTTCATTTGGTATTGTATACAACCCTCCTGAGTTTTCACAATATTGTAATGGTGACCCATATATAAGTCGAAAATGAGTATATTAAGTTTTGTAAGTTTAGTCACAAATATGTTTGTCTTGTCGGTGATTTTAATGCTAGAACTTCTAATGATATTGATTTTTTTTAACTTAAATGAAAATAATGATGATGATTAAGTTGTTGAAATATATTGAATAACAATTATGATGTAGACTTTTTTTATAATTCTTATATATTGAAAGAAAGGATAAGTAAAGACAGTAGGAAAAATAATTTTTGAAACCAACTTTTGAATTTTTGTAAATTTAATGGATTACTTATTTGTAATGGAAGGGTTGGTAGTGACAAAAATATTGGTAATTTTTACATGTAAAAATTCAAGTGTATTAGACTTTTTTATTTGTTCATCAAATTTATTTAAATATGTTGATAAATTAGAATTTAATCATTTATACTGTGATAATCATAGTCCGCTATCATTCTCTTTAATGTCGTATACAGAATCTGTCTAACATTAGGAATGATCATGTAAAAACCCCGAAATTAAAAAGTGCGATGATGAAAAATTTCAATCCTTTAAAAATGATATTGACAATAATAGAGTAAATGAATTGTTGACTAGTTTTAATGAAAATAGTGATAACTTAGATATTAATTAACTAATTAATGACATAAGTAACATACTAATTAGTGCAACATCCTCAACTTTTAGTACTGTAGTTTATGACTGTAACAAACAAAACAATAACCTATCAAAAGTTCATAAACCTTGGTTTGATGATAAATGGAAATGATCTAGAAAAATGTACAGAACAGCAAATGGGTAGATATAGAAGACATCGTAATGAAAACTTATTTAATGAATATAAATATTCTGAAATAAATTATAGTAGTACAATGGATGAAAATATGAACAAATACAAAATATCCTTAAAAATTAAATAAAATCACTTCACAGTAAAAACCCAAGAGATTTCTGAAAACTTCAGGTAAAAGAAAAAAAAGTAATTCATAAATCACAATTGATAAACTCTGACTTCTTCAAAGAACTTAATTCTATTGATAAATATAATGATATTGATTTAAATACTACTCAAAATGAACATTTAGTAACAAAGGAAATAATTAATGAGACGTATCTCTCAAGACACCAATTTTACATTTGACGCCGAAGTGATCGAAAATGTAAACCAGTTTCATAACTTTGGCATTATTTTCACTAAAACAGATTCATTCAATGAAACCAAGAAACATAATATTAAAAAAGCAACAATAGCCATGTACCATGTTTTGAAAAAGGCAGAATGTATAATTTGTCCATTAGTTGTATTTATGATTTTTTTAAATAAAATTGTGGTTCCAATTCTATTGTATGGATGTAAAGTATGGGGATTTACTTATTTATCTAATGTAGAGCTCCTACATTTAAAATTTTGTAAGATGCTCCTGAATTTAAAAACGTCTACACGAAATATTATGACATATTTTGAATTGGGGAAACAGCCAACGTTAAACATAATAAAGTCCAGAATGATTAATACTGGGTCCGAACTGTAAATAAATATGAAAATAGGTTAAATCATATATAAAATGTTATTACAATAAAACCTGCTATAGCAACCACCTGTGTATAAAGAGCACCTGGTCATAAAGACCATTTTTTTTCCTGTCCCCAGTAGTACCGTTTGTGTAAAAATCAACCTCTATATAAAGACCACGTTCCTATAAAGACTGGTTTCGTTGTGTTCCTATGGGGTCTTTATATACAAGTTTCAAAGTACATAATTACTTAGGAGTTAGACCAGAATTACACTTCGTGCTGCACAGAATTTTTTTCCATAATGCATTGCCTTTATACTCGCATGAAGTAAAAAAAAAAGAAAAACAATCCTTAAGTATCATAGATTTCCAAGTGCAGTGAAATTTAATGATCTTATGAACAGCAGCGATATATTAGCTTTATATATCGCTGTGAACAGTAACTCTTTACCCGTGCTAAGGAAACTATGCAAATTTATTTATATTCTTCTTTAAAATGCTTCTTGTCCTCCATTATTACAATCTCATTGCTTTTTAGCTCACCTGAACCGAAGGTTCAAGTGAGCTTTTCTGATGCCTTTTGTCCGGCGTCTGTCTGTCCGTAAACTTTTCACATTTTCGACTTCTTTAAAACCGCTGAAGAGATTTTAATGAAACTTTATCGGAAGGAAGTACTCAAGGTTCTCTACTATATTTGTTCATTTCGTCCCGATGGGTCCAGGGGTGGATCCTGGGTGGGACAAAAGAGGCCCCAGGGAGTACCCCTCTTTAAAAATCTTCTCCTCCAGAACTGCTGCATGAATTGAAAAACATTGTATCTGAATGATCTACATAGACGTATGATTTAATTTTGCTAATTTCGTTGAAATCGGAAAATAAATTTTGGACGCGTTTTTGACGTCTTTTTAGACTTTGTAATTTTCATGGTTTAATTATGATGCATTTATTTTATGTGTTTTACCTGTAGTTTGGTAGGTAAATGCTTTCCTGAAAGAATTTTGCTGAAATTTAATTCTTTGAATTTTTATGAATTTTTTAAGACTGCAAAAATGAAGGGGGTGTGATTTTTCACATTTTCGACTTCTTTTCCAATACCGCTGAATGGATTTTGATGACACTTTACAGGAAGTAAGTACTCAAGGTCCTCTATCAAGTTTATTCATTTCGGCCGGATTGGTCTGGGGATGGAACCAGGGTGGGGCAAAAGAGGCCCCGGGGGTACCCCTCTGTAGAAGTCTTCTCCTCCATGCATGAATTGAAAAACTAATTGTATCTGAGTGATCTACATAGTTTCTGATTATATTTATTTAATACGTAGATAAATTTTTGATGTGTTTTGATGTATTTTTACACATTGTCATTTTGATTTATTTTTGTATGATTTCTTTGATTTTATCTTCATTAATTCATCATGATGCATCCATTTAAAGTGTTTTGTATGTAATCACTTAGAGAAATGCTTTCCTGAAAGATTTTTTTTCTGATATTTAATTTTTTTAATTTTTTTTAATGAATTTTTAAAACTGCAAAAAAAAGATGAGAGCATTTTTCACACGCGTTCTTCAAAACTGCTGAAGAATAAAGGAAGCAAGTAGAGTATCCAAGTTACCCTGACAAGTTATGTTTTTTGACCAGATCGACACAGAAGTGGGTCCAGGGTGGGCAAAATAGGTCTCAGAAAGTATCCCTCTTTGAAAATTTTCTTATGAACTGTTGCATGGATTGAAAAACTAATTGCATCTGAGTGATTTTTATGGATGCATGGTTCAATTTCCTGTTTTTGGAATAAATTGGAAATATAGTTTTTCACATGTTTTTTTACATCTTTCCCAGCTTTGTCATTTTCGTTCATTTTTAAGTCTCCTCCACTCCTAAGGAGTGTTAAAATAATTTGTAAATTGAGATTCCCATATTTGTAAGATACCAACACAGTTCAAGTGATCGGTGTGGCCCATGGGCCTCTTGTTTCCAGTGTGTGTTGTTCCAGTGAATGACTTTTAAGAAAACAAACTCACCTATATTACATGTACTTATTTGTGTTATAAGATATGCTCATATCTGTTTTGTATGAATACTCATAATATAGATTTATTGTATATATTGTACATATTTTTCTCTGTACCAAATGGACTTAGATAATAAAAGCATTCTGGTCCTGTAAGCACGTGCCAAATTACCTTAGTAGACCTGTATCGGGATTACTGGCAGGTAAATATATCCCGACAGACACAAAATGCAATATATTTGTTTCCAACATTGTAAAATTACAGTTTTCGGTGAAATACTTCTCACAGATTGACTTGCATTCATGTTTTACACACTTTTCGTATCGATGTAACAAGAGTGAACGGTAGGCATACACTAGTGTCTGTTACTTTGTCATGTTGTTTCTCCATTTCCTGACTAATTGTAGTGTATATGTGCACTAGTTATGATTAGGCCATTCCAAGGTTTTTTCTCTACGTTAAGTGTCCACTCTGATTACAAACACCTAACTACTTATTTAAAAAAACCACACACACCTACACACACACACACCTACACACACATACACTCACACACAGTGAGACACTCACACACACACACACACACACACACACACACACACACACACACACACACACACACACACACACACACACACACACACAAGACCTGAGTAAGGTATCCATTGTAAAAAAGGTCAAGATTTGATGCCTGGTAAGGTACTATAATGATTTAATTTTATGATAGATAGGTATGCCCCATGTACAGATATGAGGATTTTAGGGACCAAATATCGGAGATGGAAAAAACCTTGCACATTGTTATTTTGGATTTATAATTGCCAAAGCACTATTCTTCGAGTTAAATCTTGATTGCATTAAACACATAAACATAATTGTTGTAATTGTTTGATGATTTCGGTACAATAATCATTCACAAATATTTCATTAATATCAAATGTAAGAGTTTCTTCTAAAGAAAACTTATTTTCATGATATTGCAATAAAAATCAATTTTTTTCTTGAATTTGCCGAGATTGTGACGAATTTATCTGAATTTAACATACTCCTTAATACAATGGATAACTTAAACACAAAACTCTTAAATAGAAATAAATGGCATCAGGTTATTATGTGGCTGATTTGTGCCTTTTTGCGTTGTTTCTAACGCCTTTATTTATCTACGCGAAAAGGCAAGAAAATTAACACGAAAAGGCGCCGTTTTAGACTTTAAAAAAAATAGCCTTTTCGCGTAACTTTTGTCGCCTTTTCGTGTTGTTATGACCAACGCGAAAAACCCGCCGAACGTCGTCTTTTCGCTTTGTCCAAACGCGTAAACCCGCCAAACTTCGCCTATTCGCCTTGTTTAAAACGCGACAACCCGCCAAACTTCCATTTTTCGCCTTATTTAAAACTCGACAACCCGCCAAACTTCCCCTTTTCGCCTTATTTAAAACGCGACAATCCGCCAAACTTCGCCTTTTCACCGTGTAAAATAAATGCGACAACACGCCAAACTTCAATTTTTCGCCTTGTAAAATAAAAGCGAAAACCCGCGGAACGTCAACTTTTCGCCCTCCGGAATGACATGTGTATACAAAACAGAAATCGAAAGTACAGCATGGTGACAAAAGTCTTTGTTTTTATCATTTTCTTCGTTGTTTTATACAAAACCAACAATTTTTTAATGTTTATAAAATTATACCCAGTAAGTTGGTCGGTTGCATGTAGGAAATTAATTCACAACTCGCTTGTGTCCATTTTTAATATTTTATTAAATCATACACACATACACAGCATCACGCTCTGAAGTCTGAATCTGAACTGTTCACAAAATATATACAAAACGTATGTCCAACTTCAGGCATGTAAATTAATGCTTAAGCTTCGCCTATAATAGTAGTAAATACCCTGTGTCTTAGCCGTTACCTGAAGTTGACTTAATTTCATAAGATTTACTTTTTATCACCCAATGGTTTTACATCATTTATGTCTAAAGTCGGAGTTAATTAAAGACTTAACAACTAAAAGAATCACATTTCACTGAACTTCCCGATATGCTGTATATATTTGAACTGTATTACATTTGTTTACAGATTCGTATTTTAAATGTGTCAACTCTCATTTTCATGAATTTGTATGAATTTAAAATATTAAAATGCATATACATATACAATGTATGTGATATGCATTTTAGCGGCATTATTATCATAATGTACAGAATTTCACAAAATTTTACGGAATAATAGACAAATAAATCCATATTATAAAATGCATACATCTTAAATTTTACTTGAAAGTTTTATAGGAATATTAAGGTTTTAGTCATAGAGAAAATTTTTAATTTATTTTCTTGTTCTTTATATCTACTCATCTCTGTTTATAAAATATAATTTTGTCTCTCATAAAATCAATGTGTATTCAAAATATGCAGAGTAGTTATTTATATTTTAGAATAGATTCAAAATATGAATTAAATTTCCCACAGATAGAAATATTTTTATCTATTTTCGACTTAGATTTGTGGATAATATGAACATTTAAAAAAGGAAGGATGGAAAAAGGAAAGACTTTTGTCAACATGCTATACTTTGGATTTCTGTTTTGTATACGCATGTCATTTCGGAAGGCGAAAAGGCGGGTTTTCGCTTTTTAAACAAGGCGAAAAGGCGAAGTTTGACGGGTTGTCGCGTTTATTTTACAAGACGAAAAGGCGAAGTTTTGCAGGTTGTCGCGTTGTAAAAAAGGCGAAAAGGCGAAGTGGGGTTGTCGCGTTTTAAACAAGGTGAAGTTTGGCGGGTTTTCGCGTTTATTTTACAAGGCGAAGTTTGGTGGATTGTCGCGTTTTAAACAAGGCGAAAAGGGGAGGTTTGGCGGGTTGTCACGTTGTAAATAAGGCGAAGTTTGGCGGGTTGTCGCGTTTTAAACAAGGCGTTAAGGCGATGTTCTGTGGGTTTTTTGCGTTTATTTTACAAGGCAAAGTTTGGCGGGTTTTCGCGGTTTAAACAAGGCGAAAAGGCGAAGTTTGGTGGGTTGTTGCGTTTTAAATAAGGCGAAAAGGCGACGTTCGGCGGGTTGTCGTGTTTTATACAAGGCGATGTTCGGCGGGTTTTCGCGTTGGTCATAACAATACGAAAAGGCGACAAAAGTTATGCGAAAAGGCGAGATTTTTAAAAGTCTAGAACGGCGCCTTTTTATGTTAACTTTCTCGCCTTTTTGCATAGATAATTAAAGGCGATAACCCGACGGGTTATCGCGTTAGAAAGAACGCGAAAAGGCGAAATGGCAGAAATCAGTCACCATAGTTGAAAGGAACAATAATGCACTTTCCGATTACCAAGTGTGTGTGTGTGTGTGTCACTGTGTGTGTGTGTGTGTGTGTGTGTGTGTGTGTGTGTGTGTGTGTGTGTGTGTGTGTGTGCGTGCGTGCGTGCGTGTGTGTGTGTGTTTTGTTTGTTTGTTAGTTTTTTTTTTTTTACAAATATGATGTCTTAAACCATAGCGCATGCAGACGCTTAACATAGAAAAAAATTGGAATGGCCTCAATATGTCGTTAAATTGTATAATGTGTGTGAATCGGAGAACTTTTTACTATATTTCTTGTTGGCGAGTTTCATTGGTCATGATCCTTTAACATCAGGACACAGTTTTGACCTACACTTTTTTGCTATTATGCAGTGTATGAATTTCTACTACAGTGATGCGCCAAAAATTATGCAACTATTTTGTTTTCCCCTATATACTTCATAAAAATCCACAGCTTTTCAAAACATTCATGGAGAGTCATTTTTAAATCAATTTTGATGAAACTTGTACCATAGACTCAAAATATAAATAGATTAATTGTGTATTTTCTCATCTTTAAATTTTCTGTTTTCAAGATTCTGAAATTAAAACATAAAATTGTCTTCCTGACATCACAATTCACTATTTACAAATAAATGAAAAGAAAACAAACATTGAAATAGGTATACATGTAGGCCTATTGCAAAAACTCATCATGACTATTAAACGAAGCAACGAAAATCAATAACAAAACAAACACAGAAACTTAAGGTCATTTATGGTTAATAGTGAAAATTGTATTAAAATTTAATGGGAAATGACGTTGTAATAATTTTTTGGGGGGAATATGGTTTTATATGAAATATATAAAGAGAATTAAAAAGTTGCATCAATTTGGACACATCGCTGTATATGTTAGGCTTTATGTTTCACTGATTTAAGTAAATTTATCATGCCATACGCACTGTGTAGACCTTTGGGCGTTCTTTATAGAAGGACGTTATGACTATTCATACAATGTATTTGAAGGAAATCCGGTTTCGTGTAGGCCTATATCCTGGTCGGATCTATCAAACGGAAAACTACGTACACATCAACGAATTGTAGACCTTAACTTTATAAAACAATGAAATTATTTAGAACACCACAGGCCAATTGCCTTTTTTCCTTTTTCAAATCGAAAATAGTAAATAAAGTTTTATTGTGTGGAAGCCAGAAAATGGCCTCTCAGAGATTTTAAAATCATTTTTTTTTCTAGATTGAATCCAGAAAAGGCTTCCCAGATCTTTTAAAAATAAAACTTTTTTGGACCCCTCTTGAATTGCTCTTGTAACATCTGTTTTCGTTGAAACTCTTTTTTTTCATTTGTGAATAATTAGGCTGTCAATTTAATGCATTATTCGGGATAAAAACAAGTTGCAATATGAAAATTAACTATCGGTGTATTTCTGGGGAAATGCCCTGGGTCAATGAACAATTTTTAATGATAAAGAGGTCATAATCAGTGTCTGGGGGCTATTACTAACTAGGCCGAAATTCTATCCCAATTTTAGGTTACATTTTTTGCTAAAACAACCTCCTTTTGAGAAGGATAATCAGTGTGATTTATTATCGGAATACAGGCGTATTTTCAGTCTGGTAGCAGACAAATGCGTCTACGGACTTAAGTGCTTTCTTAAAGATGTTTAAAACCCATTACGATGCAACACCTAGTATTATGTGTTTTGACCAGAAAAGGATTCAGGTAGAAGCACAGCGAAAAAATAGGTGTAAAACCTTTCATTTTTAAGTAAAAAGCCAGAAAATTAATAACAAATTTCCAGAAATTTTCACACCTCTCTCCGCTTGGTGACGATATTCTACATTAGCGACCCTCAAAGGATGGGGACTTCAAGTTAGATCGTGTCTGGAAATCTTGCAAAGTTCATAATTATTTTTTGTTTAGTAATTGCGTTTCCCCATAGTCTCAAATAAATTATTGCTTCACAATTTATCCAACAATTTGTAAAACAAAATATGTTCAATAAGGCTTGTATTATAACAATCTAGTTTAATTATGTTAAGCTCACTCCCACCCCTGAACAAATTCTCGATCCGCATCCTAGGGCACTGTGAAGATAAAAAGCACGCCCCCACTAACCTAAAATCCTGCATCCGCCTATGAATACAATAATGATGGTGATAATGATGATAAAGGGGATTGTTGTGTCTCCTGTGAAATTTCATTATGGCATAAAATCTCAAAAAGAAGAGTATAATAGGAATTGGTTTGTCGGACCTGGTAGATCAGTTGGAAGTGCAGCCGCACGGATTGAGGGAGATGGGTTAGAATCTCACTCGAGCCGTGTCGCACTTTTTCCTCACAAGTTACAATAAATTAAAAAAAAATTATAATGATGATGACGATAATAATTTTTATATCATTAATGATGATGATGATAATGATGATGATGATAATGATGATGATGATGATGATGATGATGATGATGATGATGGTGGTGATGCATCGTCCCAAGTCAAGGTTTTGACTGATGATGATGACGATGATGTACATAACACGTGTTATGATATGAGCCAGCGGACGAGAAAAGGGTCCTTACGACATGACCAATGAAATGTGATAAAACAGGGAATTCCGTCTGACGTAATATTTCTAATTTTGTAACGTATTCGCGCGGAAACACAAAGCTCGCCTGCGCTCATTCCCGTGCATGTTTCTTTCTTAATGTGGAAGAGTGATATTTGTCATAAAATATCTTATTTATTTCTTTCATGTAAATATTAAGAAATAGCTTGTATTTGTTTGTGTGTTACCTGTTATAATAGTGGAGATTCAAGGGACATAACTCTTGGCTTGAATCTGTCACATTATATTTATTTAATTGAAAAGTCATTAAGGGAAATAACTCTTTCTGTACATTTTTAGATCAGAGTTATCTTTCAATTTCTTATTGACCACTGTCCACTTCCTATCTTTTGTTCTTTCTAAAAACTCTTTCTATTGGCTCATTTGATTTGATTAGAGATTTTGAAATTTTGTACTCACCAGAACCAGAAGACATCTTGAATTCCATACATGTAGATGTTTCTGCATTTTCAATTTACTCCTTTAATTTGTGTTTAGTATCTAGTTTCTACAACTACATGTATCTGAATACAGAATCTTGACTGTGAGTATTTTTATATTTTTGTATTTTTGTATTTTATCCTATTTATATAATAATTTATCAGAAATATGAAGTTTGTGAAAAGAACTTGCTCAGCATGGTAATCTGAAACATTACATATTTCTTTGTTTCATTTAAGTATAATTTTCAATACAACAGAAAGAATGTGTACTTACAATTATGCTTATTGATATGAGTTTTTATATTGTGATTTTATTTTATTCACAGAGTTGTCCAGAAAATAACCCAGTTCAATTATCAGCTTTGATGATTAAAACACTGAACCATATTTAGGTATGCCTAGGTTTAATGTAATAATTGTGATTTTCTTTCTGTAATAAACTTTCAGAGTAATATTTATGGTAAATGCAAGATATTAACATTTGTACAATTTATTTCTATATTTTTGGGGTAAATTTCTGAAATATTGTAAAATTGAAGCAAACTACTATTTTATATATATGTTTGTGACAGCTCTATGTGATACATATATTTATTGTTGTTTTTTGTTCTTTTACAGTGTTATGATAAATATTGATCATAATAAATAATCGAACCCAACAACGGTGTTGCTTACTGCTTATACCTATACACACCAGGAAGGACACCCTTGTTACAAATGGCGCCCACGTTGGGACCCGAGGGATTTGGACGACATGCACGGACAGTGATGTAAGGATTACCAATGAAAGGACCTATGGTATTGGGACTGTGATTTGACATTCCATTGACACTTACTCGATCCTGAGGCTCCAATAGGGAATTGGAATTCCGTTTGCGAACTGTTGAGTGGTACACCTTGTGAACTTATCGTGTTACTGTACTGTGTGACTTGTGTACTTTATAGTCATGTGACTCTTGGATAACTATTTTCATAAACTTATATGACTTTTGGATTATTATATTCATAAACTTGTTTGTTTCTGTTTGAAAGACTTCTAATTGTGAACTTTATTGAACTGACATTTGTGTTATTCTAAGTGACATTCAGTGAAAGACTTGTGTTCTCTGGAGTGCAATAAACTATTCTCCAGGAGTAAGATGTGCCATTAGACAGTAAGTCACTATTATTATTATTATTATTACTGGTAGTCAGGTAATTGTCATATTGCTTACCTTGATCAGTCATATCATATCATTAGGTATTGATCTTGTATACTTACCAGTAATCTTTATACATGTAGTTACCATAACCTGTCATATCTGTACTTTATTTAGTGACATATTGGTTACTTACCTTTACAGTGGATGACCATTGTCTACTCATTCACATTGTACCTGTATATGAGAGTTACCTCTCTTGATTGAGACTTTGATTTAATTGCACAATTACATAATTCTTTGGTTATAAATACTTAAACTTTACCTTGATATTGAGAATTACTGCATCAGAATATTGTTTACATTCATTAGAATCATATCTTGGAATTTAAATTGCACAATTTGATAATTTTTTTAATTTTTCACATATTCATAACTTAGGAAATTTTTGCACCTGAAGTTACTTAGCTTATATATACTACATACATATAGATGGTGTATATTGCTATACACAGGTCATAAGTTGGGTACATGCTTGCATTAACTCATGCATACTGTATTGTTGCACATAATTGTCACTGATCATTGAAGCATTAAGGTGAAGGTCATCACCTGATATTGTTGTGTATTTGATGAACTTCCTGACCTTCATTGTGTGTTTACATTAGGAACTTGGACATTTGTAGGCTTATCTACAGTCATTGGTAATTGAAATTGCCAGTTATTATCACATTAATTTGAGAGAAATTGCATATACTAACAAACTTAGTAATATTTACACAGTAATTGATACACAATTTTTCATTTTTCATAAAATTATTCATATTTAGTGATATATTATTGTTGATAACACTGAATGCAATAATGGCATCACCAGAAGAAGTCGACGAGTTACAGCACATGGCTAAGATCTTTAAGGAGATGAACATCCAACCCAAGATGGATAGTAAAGAAGATTTTCAGGAATCGATGGTGAACTACGTAAATACTATAGGAACTAGCAAGGTTAAGACGGAAACCACTCCCCCATCCACAGTCATGGGATCCAGTATAGCCAGTGCCAGCCACTTCATTCCAAAGCTGTCTTATTTCTTCGGGGATGGAAGCAAGCAAGATGTTTCATATGACCAGTGGTGTTATGAGGTGGAATGTCTTAGAAGAGAGAACTTCAGTGATTCTGTCATCATACAGGCCATCAGAAGATCTCTGAAGGGAAATGCTGCCCAGGTTGCTATGCGCAGCGGACCAGGAGCATCAATGGTACAACTCATGACAGCCCTTCACAGTGTATTTGGTAGTGTAGAGAGTGGTGAGACCATTATGCAGATGTTTTATAGTGCGAAGCAGAAACCAGGGGAGGACAGTATGGCATGGAGTGTCAGATTAGAAGAGCTCTATTGGAAAGCTGTCAACCTTGGAGTCGCGTCACTTGGAGACAGAAACAACAAGTTGAAGAGCAGATATTTTAGTGGTCTTCATCAGTGGTTGAGAGACATCACTTCACATAAGTTTGACTCTACACCAGAATTTGATCACTTGAGAAGGGAGATACGACTTATCGAGAAGGAGCATGAGGTAGAGAAAACACATTGCAAGATGGCAGTTGACAGTATGGCAGAAACAGCTAGACATGATGACATCAAGGAACTGAAGGGGATGATACACCAGCTCAGTGCCAAAGTTAGTGACTTAGAGAAGTCAAAGAGCACAGAACAACAGAATTTCCATCCAGACTATCAGAGAGATACCATTGGCAATTATAGAGGATACAGCAACAGAGATAGAGGTTCAAGGAGAGGATGGCACCATCAGCAACCACCACAGTATCCTAAGTTTTGGCGACAACCATTACAGGATAACATCAATGAACCTGCTTATACGGAAGATGGGGAACCTATCTGTTTTAGGTGTCGTCAACCCGGTCACTTATCGAAAGGTTGTCGAGTGATTTTGGACCACAGTAGAAGGGGTTTAAACTCCAACAGGCCTTCGCAACGGGGCAGACGACAGGCCTACACAAGAATCGCCCCTCAAGGACCACAGTAGATTTAGTCGGTGAGGAGAACAGTGTACACATTATTATTGAAGGCATTGATGTACAGGCCCTACTGGACACTGGTTCGACAGTCAGCACACTGAGTGAGAAGTTTTACCATGAACACTTACCACACTTAGACATTCAGCCACTACAGAAGCTGCTCCACATTGAATGTGCAGATGGACAGAATCTACCATATAGTGGGTATATAGAGGTAAATATCGTAGCGCCTGGTACTACCAACATCAAGCCAGTATGCTGTCCACTACTAGTCGTGCCCGATAGCAACTACAATAGGAAGGTACCTGTTCTACTAGGGACTAATGTACTTTGTCAGCTCATGGACAAATTGCAGACTACCAGAGGAGAACGTTATCTACAGTCCTCCACATTAGAAGTCCCATGGTATTTGACATTTAGAGGGATCAAGCTCAGGGATAAAGAACTGACCCGTCACAAGAATCGCCTAAGTATTGTCAAGTCAGCATCCCTTGTTCCCATAACCATACCACCTAATACTTCTATGAAGATTCAGGGATATGTGGATAAGTCACTACCCTATCATGCCACTGCTGCCATTCTACAGAGCTGTGAGGAATCAGTATTACCATCAGACTTAGACATTGCACCATCCATTGTCAACTACAGCTATCCCTATCATGGTATTGTGGATGTGGAGATAGACAACATCACAACAAGGACTGTGCACATTCAGCCAAAGTCGATACTTTGTGAGATGCAGCCAGTCACCATTGAGGATGAAGAACTCCTTTGCCACCAACTACAGGATATCTCACAACCTTCAGACTCCTTGAAGTTGGTTAAAGTGGAGGAAAAGATAAATGAGGTAGACAGAGAAAAAGGCATGGGTCTTCTAAGACAGTATAAAGACATCTTCTCCACGTCTGACACCGACATAGGTCATACAACCATGGTGAAGCATCACATCGAACTAACAGATGAAAATCCATTTAAACAGCGTACCAGACGAATTCCGCCAGCCATGTTCGATGAGGTCAAACAACATCTTAGACAACTACTCAATGCTGGTATAATCCGGAAGTCGAAATCTCCATGGTCTAGTAATATAGTGCTATGCCGTAAGAAGGATGGAGACCTGAGAATGTGCGTAGATTTCCGCCAGCTGAACAACAACACTAAGAAGGATTCGTATGCCTTACCACGCACAGAGGATATATTAGACGCACTGAGTGGGAACAAATACTTCACTATCTTAGACATGAAAAGTGGATACCATCAAGTGGAAATAGCCGAAGAGCACAAGGAAAGAACTGCATTCACAGTAGGCCCACTTGGTTTCTACGAGTACAATCGCATGCCATTCGGACTAGTCAACTCACCAGCTACGTACCAGAGACTGATGGAACAGTGCTTTGATGGACTTCACCTAAAGATTTGCTACATCTACCTAGACGACGTAATTATTTTCTCCAAGACTTTTGAAGAACATCTCGACCGTCTAGAAGCTGTCTTCCAGCACCTACGTGAAGTCAACCTGAAGCTTTCACCTAAGAAGTGCGAATTTTTCAAGCACAGAGTGAAGTACGTTGGAAATATTGTGTCCGAACATGGGATTGAACCAGACCCTGCTAAAGTGGAGAAAGTCACCAATTGGCCAGTACCGCAAAATCCGGATGAAGTTAGACGTTTCCTGGGATTCGTTGGCTACTACCGGCGATTTATAGAAGGTTTTGCCAAGATAGCCCAGCCACTTAATATACTCATCCCTGATGTGAAAAAGAAGCTCAGGCGATCAAGATCCAAACCAACACAACCACCACGAGGATGGACATGGGGGACTGATCAACAGACTGCATTTGATCAGCTGAAGCAGAAACTGACAACACACCCTATACTTGGTTATGCTGATTACAGTCTACCCTTTGAACTACACACAGATGCCTCCGGCTCTAGCCTTGGAGCAGTTCTATACCAGAAACAGGATACCGTGAAGAGAGTCATCGCCTATGCCAGCCGTTCACTTGGAAAGAGCGAGAAGAAATACCCAGCACACAAACTAGAATTTCTAGCGTTGAAATGGGCAGTGTGCGAGAAATTTCATGATTACCTGTACGGCAGCAACTTCACAGCCATCACAGATAACAACCCGTTAACATACGTTCTTACCTCAGCGAAATTGGATGCAACTAGTCAGAGATGGATTGCTGCATTAGCAAATTATAACTTTAACATCCTATACAGACCTGGTTCTCAGAATGCAGATGCAGATGGATTATCACGCATCCCTCAGACTGAGTCATGTGTCATTACATCCAATTCCATCAAGGCGATATGCAATACAGTATACTCACCACCGCTAGTTGAGTCATTGGTAGTTCAACCAACCATTGATCCAGGCTTACCATCCCTTAGTGACATACCTGATATAGACATCACATTTGAACAGCAACGAGATCCTGTCATCCGATTCTGGATACCCTATGTATTGCGAGGAAAGAAACCTGAGAGGAGATTCTTACCTTTGAACCATTCAGCGGCACATGCAACATTTTTACGAAATTTTGAGCGACTTACCTTCCTGAATGATGTGTTGTACAGAAAAACCATGAGAGATGACCAGGATACTTACCAACTAGTCCTACCCAATTCATGTGCTAAGACCGTGCTTCACTACTTACATTCAGAGATGGGACATCCTGGGAGAGACAAGACCATTCAGCTCATACAAGATAGATTCTATTGGCATGGTATGACATCTGACATTGAAGATTTCATTAAGAATTGTAAGAGATGTATCCTTCGTAAGACACCGACCACAGAAAGAGCACCTCTAACCAACATCAAGACCTATCAGCCACTGGAACTTTTGTGCATAGACTACCTCACACTGGAAACATCTAAGGGAGGATACCAGAATATTCTTGTCATGACAGACCACTTCACAAGATATGCACAGGCTGTTCCAACAAAGAACCAAACAGCAAAGACAACTGCGGATGCCATTGTCAACAACTTCATTAATCATTATGGTATACCAGCAAAGATTCACAGTGACCAAGGTGCCCAGTTTGAGTCGTCATTGATCAAAGAGTTGTGTAACCTGATGGACATCACAAAATCAAGGACCACGCCATACCATCCCATGGGCAATGGATTATGTGAAAGGTTCAATCGCACATTATTGAAGATGTTGGGAACCCTTGATAAACATCAGAAGGAAGACTGGAAAACCCATCTACCCACATTGGTCCATGCCTACAACTCTATGAAGCAGACATCAACCGGATACTCACCATTTGCTCTTATGTTTGGTCGAGAACCCCGTCTACCAGTAGATCTCATATTTCCTAAGCAACAACATGGTCCAGAACAAGATGATCTACATGATTATACCAGAAATTTAAAGTCCAGACTAGAACATTCTTACCATATAGCCATGGAATCCATTGAGAAGAACCAGAACAGACAAAAAAGGAACTACGACCTGAAAGCACGAGCCGCAGTGATACAACCAGGAGATAAAGTCCTTGTGAAAATAGTCGCTTTTGAAGGGAAACACAAGATATCTGACCATTGGGAAGATGAGCCATATACAGTGGAGAGCCAACCAAATTCTAGCATTCCTGTATATGTGGTGAAGAATACCAAAGACCAAAGAGTGAGAACCCTTCATCGCAATCTACTACTCCCAATCAGTCATTTAGATGATATAGAGATGTTACCACCTAGGCCAACACCACCACCCAGAAAAGCTATAGTTACACGGAGTAAGAAGAAAACCCCGATAGATAACAAGAAAGATGAGGATAGATGCAGTGATGATGATAGCAGTATTGATGAACTGGAAGTGAGGGAAGCAGTACCCATTGTACACAGCAATGAATGCGCCACTGATTCCACATCCACTCCAGATGATGAAGATAGCAACAATGATGATAATGACAAAGTAACACCAGAGCCTGAAACTCCAGGAACAACTGCTGAAGATGTTCCAGATATCAGGACTGTTCCAGACGATCCTCATCAACTTCCACAGAATGAATTGTCAGTTACAGAGGAAAGACTTGACGCATCGGAAGAAATAGATGGTACAAGCCAATCTGCCGATAATATTGGTAGAATAGATACAGTAAGAACAGCTGACAATGATAGCATAAGAGAACCATGTGAACCTAGACAGCCGAAACCAAGACCACGAAGGGAAAGAAGACCTCCAGAATGGGTGACTAGTGGTGACTATATAGTTAAACAACAACAGACAACCACTATACCTGATTGGAAACAGAGAGCGGATTACCTTACTACACTTTTAACGGATAATCAATTGACAGGTGTATATACTTCAGATGTATCAAGAGCCCTTTTAAAAATTTTAACGGAAAATGCAGAGTGAAGTCAAATGTATAACAGTTTGTGTAAGTGATGTATAATGACAATTGTATTTTGATCGTCGTACTGTTATGAAGTCAAGATGCTGATACAATTTTTTTCTAATCTATGTGTTTTTAATCATTTTTGTAAACATTTTTGTTTGATTTATTCAAGCAATGATTGAGATAATTGCTATTTTGAAAATCAAACTTTAGATGTGAAAATTCACTTCAATGTGATAGAGATGTGTACACTTTTAATGTTTTATTTTCTCACAGTCATGTTAATCTTTTTATTTATTGATATTTCTATTGATTAAATGACGAGGACGTCATTTCAGAAACAGGGGAAGCATGTGGAAGAGTGATATTTGTCATAAAATATCTTATTTATTTCTTTCATGTAAATATTAAGAAATAGCTTGTATTTGTTTGTGTGTTACCTGTTATAATAGTGGAGATTCAAGGGACATAACTCTTGGCTTGAATCTGTCACATTATATTTATTTAATTTGAAAAGTCATTAAGGGAAATAACTCTTTCTGTACATTTTTAGATCAGAGTTATCTTTCAATTTCTTATTGACCACTGTCCACTTCCTATCTTTTGTTCTTTCTAAAAACTCTTTCTATTGGCTCATTTGATTTGATTAGAGATTTGAAATTTTGTACTCACCAGAACCAGAAGACATCTTGAATTCCATACATGTAGATGTTTCTGCATTTTCAATTTACTCCTTTAATTTGTGTTTAGTATCTAGTTTCTACAACTACATGTATCTGAATACAGAATCTTGACTGTGAGTATTTTTATATTTTTGTATTTTTGTATTTTATCCTATTTATATAATAATTTATCAGAAATATGAAGTTTGTGAAAAGAACTTGCTCAGCATGGTAATCTGAAACATTACATATTTCTTTGTTTCATTTAAGTATAATTTTCAATACAACAGAAAGAATGTGTACTTACAATTATGCTTATTGATATGAGTTTTTATATTGTGATTTTATTTTATTCACAGAGTTGTCCAGAAAATAACCCAGTTCAATTATCAGCTTTGATGATTAAAACACTGAACCATATTTAGGTATGCCTAGGTTTAATGTAATAATTGTGATTTTCTTTCTGTAATAAACTTTCAGAGTAATATTTATGGTAAATGCAAGATATTAAACATTTGTACAATTTATTTCTATATTTTTTGGGGTAAATTTCTGAAAATATTGTAAAAATTGAAGCAAACTACTATTTTATATATATGTTTGTGACAGCTCTATGTGATACATATATTTATTGTTGTTTTTTGTTCTTTTACAGTGTTATGATAAATATTGATCATAATAAATAATCGAACCCAACAACGGTGTTGCTTACTGCTTATACCTATACACACCAGGAAGGACACCCTTGTTATCGAACATAATAGCTGAAATTTTGTCTCATAATATTAAAGATGGCGAATTTCATATTTATGTTTGAAAAACAACACAGATTACATAATATAATATGAAATATTCTTCGAATATCAGGGCTACCCTGCCGGGGTTTTCCGTCTGCTAAAAGTACACAGCGTGTTTCCGGTGTTAGTTGTTTACATGTTGTCAAGTTTGACAGATTAATTAGCTGGTTCGGGTTTCCTTCCGAGAACGATGTTTACAGTAAGTTTTATGGAATAATATGGCTTCCAACTTAAGAATTGTCGGATGTGACAGTAATTTAGCTGCAGCTTCAGACGAAGAACTAAGTGATTTTTTCCAGCATGTATCTCAAATGACGCTATTAATCATGGTATCGCTAGTGTAAGTACTAAGTAGCGATTTGAAATCGCACCCCGACACAGATGACTATGACAATGACGATGGCATCGAAAGCGATCAGGAAGTGGAAGAATTATCGTTGGACTTGATCAATTCTCCAATTGTCCAAGGGAGTATTAGACAGTTTCTGAACAATACAAATCCTGACAGCGACGACGAATGCGAACGAGATCAGGGAGATGTCCGTGACATGCATGGCGATGATATTACCGGTGATGACGGAAATGTCAGTTATAAAAACACCTTTTTTAGGATAAAAGACCAATGCAAAAAAAGTGTTTAAATGGATATACATTTGCAGAATTACAAGAAAATCGTTTAAATGTTCTTGGATTGGACAAGGAATCAAGAGATATGCTAATAATAGGCCAACTGCAGGCATGTGGGGTCAGTAAAGGAATATATTATATATATATTCGATGATGATGATGATGATGATGATGATGATTTTTAAAATTAACATGTTCGTGTCAAGTTACCGACTAGGAAATTTGCGGTTTGCGTCGCGTAGACTATATCCTGAATCTAATTAGTTAGTGAAGCTAATATAAATCTATGTGTGAATTCATCATTATATAGTCAAATTTTTCATTGTGAAATGATTTAAAAGTTTTATGATAAAGGGGAATCATGTTGAATAATGATAACATAAATATACATGAAATAAACCTAGTTTTTCTCAGTTCAACCTAGTTTTTCTCCAGTTAATGTGAGTTACGACTTAAACCTACTTCTTTTAGTTAATCATGATTTTTGTCATAACCCAAGTTAACATGAAAAAACTAAGTTTGACTAAGAAATTATTTATACTAGGTTTAACTGTGCCAAATACTCATGAATATGATTGTGGCGCAGTTAAATGTAGTTTTTCTAAGAAAAAACAACGTTTAACTCATTTTTGTGATTTTGGAGCAGTTAAACTTTGTTTTTCTCAGTTAAACCTAGTTTTTTTCAGTTAATGTGAGTTACTGAGAAAACTAAATTTAACTAGAGAAAAACTTGGTTTAACTGAGAAAATATGAGTTTAAGTGATAAAGCACGCCGAAATTACAATAATGAGTTAATCCTTATTATTCTCGAGATAAAACTAGTTTTTCTCAGTTAAGCCTAATTTTTCTCCAGTTAATCCTAGTTTTTTCTCGTAACCCACATTAACTGGAGAACAACTAGGTTTAACTGAGAAAAAATAGGATTAACAGCGCCATATTAATACCCATTAATGTGATTGTGGCGCAGTTAAACCTAGTTTTTCTCGATAAAACTATAGGTTTAACTCATTTTGAGAATTTTGGCGCAGTAAAATATAGTTTTTCTCCAGTTAATGTGGGTTTATGAGAAAAACTAGGTTTAACAGGAGAAAAACTAGGTTTAATTGAGAAAAACTTGGTTTAAATCATTAATGTGATTTTGGCGTGTCAGTACATTTTGCTTCAATTTCGCGGGGTGTCAACCAAAATCAGATGTGAAAATGAAACAAAACAAAAAACCAACAGAATTACTAAGTTTATATAGTTAAATTCATTAATGCGGAAATACTTTAGACTGTTTGTTTGTTTGTTTATTGTTGTTTAACGTCCCACTGAAGAATATTTCACTCATATAGAGATGTCACCAAATACCGGTGAAGGGCTCTAAATTTTGGCCTATGCTCGACACTTACGGCCTTGAGCAGTGAGGGTTCTTTAACGTGCAACACCTACTGCAACACGAGACCTCGAGTTTACTGCCTCATCCGAAGGACTACTTTAGACTGTATATCGATTTTCTATATCCGAAAATACCTGATGCAAGACCTCTCCCGATTTGCGGATTTATCTTCTTAATACGTTCTTGATTTTATCTTTTATAATATAGTGTATTGAAATATTATAAACATTATACCAAAGTTATAATGCTCAAGACGATATCGTTTCTGTCAATTAGACTTCATCAGTTGAGCACCAATTTGAAAAGTATGTGTATTTACTAAAGATAAAGTGGTATCATACAAGGCCAAATAATATCTCTAAAAGTCTAGCCGAAATCCGTCTAAGAGTAACCACTGTAAAAAATGACTATCTTAGCTTTGGAAAATTTTCGAATTTAAATGGTGTTATCAGTGCCAACTATTACTTTAATATAAGATGAACAGCTGGTACCGAAATACCAGGTACTAGGTTTATGTATACCCTCGGGGATTCAAATGGTCCACCAGCAGTGGCAACGACCTAGTGGTTATAAATATTATAAACATAATACCAAAGTTATAATGCTCAAGACGATATCGTTTCTGTCAATTAGACTTCATCAGTTGAGCTCCAATTTGAAAAGTATGTGTATTTACTAAAGATAAAGTGGTATCATACCCGGTGTTCAAGTTTAGCAGTGTCATTGGAGTCTGTTTGTGTAAGTGATCATACTTATGATATGCAAGCATTGTAACAAAGAATTTGATGCAGTCCACAAGGGGTCACATGCCAATGACCTCGTAAATGTGTCATTTTCGACAAGTGAAGATGTGGCTTATGCAATCTTGTATGTTTATGAAATTGTAAAGAGATGTAAACATTTTCAACATCATAAACAACACTGACAACATAGAATCTGGAGGTATCAGGGCTTTTTCTTTTCCTCCAATTTTATAGCTGATAGTGGTATTTCCAATCGCAAATCATATCTCCACCCCCACCCTCCACCCCCAATTTTTTGCCAAAAACTCCCAATTTAGGACATAACATATTTTCCTTACATGTATTTCTTATTTTTATACTGATATTTTCAATCATTGTTTTTCTTGATGGTTGAAATACGACAGCTTGACAGTAAAAAAAAAATTTAAAAATTGTTGCTGGGGGCTACAGATAAGCTGTTTCTTATAGTTTTTCAGGTCCATATCTCCTTGTCAACCAGTTAGAAAAGATTCTTGATTGTATGTTAAAAAGGGGGATGGGCACTTATAGGGACATGGGTGCTTAATTGGTCAAATATGGTATCTAATATGCCAATTAAATTCATGTTATATAACATTAAAAATAATATTTTGCACTATTATAAACATCAATCATCACAATGTTTAATTCTGCCAATTTATCATTCCTTAAAGTACCATGCAGAACTCGTGTTTTAATGTTGAATATTGGTCATTCATAAAAATATCTTATTTTCATGTATTTATAACTGTTTTATTGCATTACAGGGTTATCATTGGACAGTGAGACCGTGCACGTATTATAAAGAAGGTTATATGTAATACATATTACCTATAATAAAATCTGATGATCAAAACAATACTGTTTGAGTTATTCTTATAAACATTGAAAAGAATTACGTGTACACAGGTCACATTGATATGCAATTATGCAATAAATCAGTGAATTAGCTTTCAGTCTGGAAAGTGACAAGCAGATATACAGTTGGAAAACAGAGATCTACTAGTTCTACCTTATTTGCAAGGGAAAAAAACACTTGTATGGTTACATGTATAGTTCTTAACCACATAGCAGTTCTGGGATCAATTTACATGACACTAAATATACTCTACCCATTTGTTCATGGTTGGACTCTTAATTTTGCAGGTTTAATTTATGTAACTGATACAAAGGGAAATATTACTCCTTTGAAAATAACACTACATATCTTTCGAAGAAAAAGTGTTTTTATGGCTTTCATCTCATACCATTTTACAACCATATCACAAATTTCTAAGACTGTATTAACATCGCTATAGATAATGTTGTTACTTCACTGGTGAAGGGCTGTAGCTGAGGACAAGTGGACTAGCTGACAGTAGAGCAAAATCTAAAAGAGAAATGAGGCCTTCATGGTCCAAGGATCATCAAGCAGTCTTTGACTTTAATCAAAATTTGAAATATATATTGAAGCTCCCTGAATTTCATTTCAATTTTATTAAACATTTTACTAGCATCTATCCAGAAAGCTGCTCTTGATTTAAAAAAAAAAGCATTGGACTGAAAATTAGAACTTTTGGTGACCCAAATATTCTGCTTACTATGATCATGTCTGGGACTCTCTGACTGGAAGAGAGCACTAATTATTGGCTTCAAATATTTGGTATACTTAAGTCTAAGACTGGTGATCTTTGACCCAGATCTCTCCTTTTTGGCTTGTCTCATCTGAAGACTTTATGTCCTATGTGTATTCGGGTAGCAGAAAGCCCGCACAACGAAATAGGGAAGTCAATTTCCTAGTGGATGAAGTTTGAAAAAAGATGCCAACTTACACATTCCTGCTCTAGCTATTTTATCAAAGATCAACTTATAATACTCATCTAACTACACATACCACTATCTCAATTTATTTTTTATTAATTTGCCACTATTTATTGATTTTATTATTTTATTTTTTTAAGTACATGCATGCATTTATCAAAACATATCGAGTTATTGGATACAATTGACACCCTTTAGAACAGGATTATTTTAATAATATACTATCTTTGTGGTCTATTTGGGGCAGATGAGAGTGGTGCTAACAGGCAATAATTTTCGTAATTTTTATACATTCCGATGTCGTTTTCATGAGGCGGAAAACTCTAGAGGACTTCCGATATGACAAATAAGTTCCGAATGTATTGCCCCTCAGCATAGCGGTCACGTATCGTATCCCAGTTTTCAACACATTACATGCGATTGGGAAATATAGTCTTGGCTAAGTGACCCGATGCATTCAACTCTGATTAATACAAAGCCAGGTATATAATGTTGCAAGCACGTTGTGCGTCGAATAATGTAAGCAAGTTCCATTGTTATCATGCAGTCTAGGCCTATAAATTTGTAGCGTACTTGATGTAGCCTAGCCTAAGCTGTAAAAAATAGCCTAGCTGAGTGGAATTGGAACTATTCATTGCTTAGACTTTTTCGTATATTAAAAGGTAAGTAAATAAAGGTAGGGGTCTTTTTGAACCTTGGTCTTACCTGATTTGGCATACCATAAGCAGATAAAATTAAAAAGGCCAAAATTATAATTTAAATAAATTAAAAAAGTAACTTAAAATAGACCTCAGTGGCAGAATTTTGGCCTAGATATCCGGTACGACGAAATACCGAATCTGCACATATTTACCGAATTGGCACCCAAATTACTGAATCGGCACCTTATTTTACCGAATCAGCACATATTTGTTATTATTTCATATTTTTCAGTAAATTATGTAATTATAATAATGATAAAATTCATTTGAAAGTATTATTTTGATTTTAATTGAGAAATATGTTCACTTTGTTTACATGGCCGTATATAAATCTCCGACTTGTTCCGAAGTTATGGCTTACCAATTTTGCACAATTGCAATACAATACAATGAAATAAAAAGAATATTCACCTCTACCTCTCTCTCTCTCTCTCTCTCTCTCTCTCTCTCTCTCTCTCTCTCTCTCTCTCTCTCTCTCTCTCTCTCTCTCTCTCTATATATTTTCTCATGGACATTGATTCTGTTGCCACGACTGTTTTGCAATAATACCACCCCCTGCAATACTTGGAGATATTTACCCTGCAAAAACCGTGGGAGATGGAAATTGTTTGTATATAGCTGTTACTCGTGCACAAACAGGATCAGAAAGCCATCACATATTGTTGTGAGTTAAAGCTGCGATTGAACTTATCATGAATGAACCCTTTTACGATGAAAAATTCAAACAAACATGTAGATCAAATAAAGGACAACCGCGTTATTGTTACTAACTATGACAAACTGTTGGAAGACACTGTTTGTTTGTCTGTGTAATATTTTTGTTGGATAATCACTTCGAGTGATTGAGTACAGAAGTGCCTTTAGGTTCGGATGCTAAATGAATAAATATTCAATTTACCTTAGCAATAACATCATTTATTCATTAGATACATAATTTCATAACATACATGTACAATACCAAAATAATGGATATACAGGCCATACAATATATAAAACTAAGCGAGCTACAACAGACTTACACAAGGACAAAGCTTGCATCATTAGTAAAATGAGCCCCTGTCAGCATTACGTTTTTAAGTCAAAATAATACTTTGAAATGAATTTTATTATTATTATAATAACACAATTTACTGAAAAATGCGAAATAATAACAAATATTAGTGCTGATTCGGTAATTCGGGTGCTGATTTGCTGAATATATGCCGATTCGGTAATTCGTCATACACCTAGGTATCTGCTGTCTGCACAGCTCACTTCAGAAATTGGAAAATCATCCACAGTTCTTTTATTCACTCAGTCCTCGATTTTTGAAACCAAGCATCAAATATCCCCAGAAATAATTTTTGGTAGGCAGTTTCCCATGCTAAATTCACATCATAGTATCTGTGCCATATTTAGAACTATAGGTTACTGGTCAGCGACCAATTCTCGCCAAGTACCCATTCTCAGCAGAGGCATAGAACGCATAAAGAACCCTAAAGAACTCTAGCTTCATTTTCATTTTGGTTATTATTTCTGTGTAAAAATAGTGGAATAGTAATATTTAGCATTACAGTTTTTACAGGATTTATGTGTACTGGTGCGAGACCAATTCTCGACAAAAAAAAAAATTGAGGTTTTTACCAAGTATCTTCAGTTTAACTGGTAGAATTACTTTGAAATTTTGTATCACAATAGGTTACCATTAAATGCAATATAATTTGATAATTTTTGGTGGAAAATGCGAAACAAAAAATGAATTTAGTCCATTTTAAAAACTTAACTTGAATGCCGTAATTGTGATGCAGGAAGGCCTATTGTCAGACAATAGTAGTATTTACGTTGAGCTGGTGACATCACTTAAATGAATTAAAGATATAATTAATGTAATGAAGATGAATAAATACATAGATAGTTTATGAATAATTTGGAGCAAGAGTTTGATCAAAGCACACAGGGAAAGTCTCACCTAGAACTACATGTACATGTAGTGTGACTTGTACTATTTCTATATCATAAATCTATAAAATTCAACTTTTGTCTATAAAAGTACATATATGTAAACTGTTTGTATTAGCTGTATTGAGTCCAAGTAAATACAACTTAAATACACCCATTAACCCCTCCCCCCAAATCAAGAGTTCTTCAGAGTTCTTCATTTAGTATCATGACACCACCCCCTCAGAATAAGTAAAGTAAGCCAAGTGTTTGGCCTATTTGTTGTACAATATTGATTTATGATAGTGTTGATAACTTATATTTAACATTTTCTAAGCAGATACAGTACTTCAGTCAAACATGTTTTAAGAGACCATCCAGTGGGAAGAAGTAAAATGGGTCACATATGACAGTTGGCATCTTAATTCAAGTTAAAAAATATATATTAATATATGTTGGGAGCCACACATTCAGGTCAGATAAGTCAGGTAGTCTCTTAATTCTGTGGGTCACTAAGGCAGGTTAAACTATATATATAGTGTCACTGTGTATTGCACACTGACACACAATTTATTAAAGGAATTAGATATATTCCTATAAATGGGGAACCACATTCTCATCAGTCCATGCTTACATGTACACATGTACTATTGCGTAACCATTAAGCATATACCGTAGATCTTATAATTAACGTTCTATATGTACAATGATAACAACTTAATACAGTAAAATCTGTATATAGGGGCCATCCAAGGGACCAGAAAATATTGGCCTTTATGTGCAGGTGGCCCTTATACACAGGTTCAATTTAGTTGCAGTATGCAGTCATGGTACTTTTCAAAACTGGCCTTTATAGACAGGCAATCCTTATATAGAGGTGGCCGCTGTAGCAGGTTTTATTGCATTACAAAAAACATTCATGTACAAGTGATATACATTTATATGTTTTTTTTTTAGTTAATCCAGTCAAGCACATTTTGCAGTATGGTGTTGATAACACATTTTATTTGTAAATATTTGCTTTTCGAATTGACAAAAAAAAAGTATCAATTCACTGAAAAATATAGGTCTTGAAGACTTGTTGAAAAATCTGCTATAAAACATTAGTCCGGCGTCCTTTATGAGTTTTAAGATATTTGAATTTGCTTTTAAAGATTACTTTTCAATTATTGCTCAACATTATACACTTGTGACAAAACTGATGTTAAAAATGACCAGACTGTTTACAATTCTTGTGCATGAATAATATGCAAATGAGTTTGTGGTCCAGTTGCATGTAGGGTACTGTATTGACCTATCGCCAAGTGTCTGACACATGGCTGTCCATGTGCTTTTTTTGACATCATTTGATTGTGATGTTATAATCACACAAGTTTTTGACAGGCCATTTAATTGTGATGTCATAATGGAAAAATTTGCCAAAAGGTGTCGTGTTGGGCATTTGGCTATAGGTCATTTGGCATCTCACTGTGGACATTAGAAGCTGTATCGTTCAGATGATTTTAACTGACGAGAAACTGGTGGCAGTTTTTGAAGTTGGGAAAATGTTTTACATGTACACATATTGGCCTAGAGATTTAAGAGCTACTGATGGGAAGTACAGTGTAAGGGTACAATACTGTCCTGTCACATAGAAAATTGAACATCTACGGTATGCAGTAATGTATGCTTTATAATCATATCGCTCATTAGTACTTGCATGTGATATAAATGGTAAAAGATGTGAGAAAAATGTGATGTTTTCATGGTCATGATTGTACATGTACTTATTGCATGATGCATTTCCTCAGTAAAAAGTCTGGTAAGCTTTATTGAAATGAACCTGCATTATCTTTCAAACATATGTAGCTTAAACAATGTATATTTTTCAGTATCGAGTATTATACTAGCCACAAACATACAGTTATTATATGTAGGTCTCTGTTTATACCTCTTTCAAACTTAAGGATTACCATCAAGTTTTATCATTACTTTCAGTACCTTTATTTAAATATTTCTTGTATTAATGCAAAGCCTATATATAAACAATATTTCATTGTTAACTTAAAAATACATTTGTATATACAGTGGAATCTGTCTTGAAAGTTCACTCTCATGACAGAGCACCTGTCTTGAAAGACCACATTCTGAAAACCACTTGGTTAGATTATCCTTTATATAAAACCTCTTTTGTGAGACCACCTGTCAGAAAAGACCATGTTTATTTAGGTGGCAGATGGGGTGGTCTCTGAAGACAAGTTCCAGTGTAGGTGAAAACATTACAATGAATGTTCTGAAACTTTGACAATACAACTGTATAAGGGTATTTGTTGAAAAAATAACATCTCACTAATTTCCCATAACTTTCTTGTTGCTTGTCAACATTAACTCACCAACCCCTGCAAAATAATGGACTCTTTCGTAAATCAATGGCTTTGACTTCTCTAAATGTGTCTTTAGGGATGAATGAGTTAATACAATTACCAATATTTTTCCTCCTTGTACATTTGAGGTCAAAATTTAGTCCCATTGCCAATGCAAAACTGATCTTTTTATTCCCTTAATGATGATAATAATTCCCAAAATACAAGTAAATGATAACTAAATTATTAAAAAATGTGAAAATCTATTTTTATTTGTACATTTACATGTGATGTTGTAATATACCAGTCTTGTTTTTCCAAAAGAAACAAGTATTTTGGAATTGATCAACATATTTTGACTATAATATCTTATAATATTTGCCTTACCTGTCCTTCGAATGAGACAGTAAAAACTGAGGTCCCGTGTCACAGTAGGTGTTGGCACGTTAAAGAACCCTCACTGCTCAATGGCCGTAAGTGCCAAGCATAGGCCAAAATTCGAAGCCCTTCACCGGTATTTGGTGACATCTCCATATGAGTGAAAGATTCTTGAGTGGGACGTTATACAACAATAAACAAACAAAAAACACCTAAATAGGCTATATATACATGTAGACAGTTACTAATAAAAAATTTTTTTTTTAGTCACCTGAACCAAACTGTTACAGTACATGGATTTATAGACTAATTGCATCCGAGTGATCTACTTAGATGTATGATTAAAGTTACCGTAGTTAATTTCATAGAAATCGGAAAATAAATTGTTGACATATTTTTTTTATGTATTTTTACACATTATCATTTTCATTCATTTTATGTGATTTACATGTAATTACATACAGAAATGCTTTTCTGAAAGACTTTTGCTGAAATTTAATTTTTAGAATTTTTTAGTGAATTTTTAAAACTGCAAAGAAAAGGGGGGTTTCACACTGTCAGCCTTTTCAAAACCGCTGAAAGGATTTTGATAAAACTTTAAAGGAAGAAAGTACCCAAGTTCCCTTAAGTTTGTATTTTTTTACCAGGTGGATCCAGGATGGGGCAAAATAGGTCTCAAGGGGTATCCCTCTTTGAAAATTTTCTTATGAACTGCTGCATCGATTGAAAAACTAATTGCATCTGAGTGATTTACATGGATGCATGATTCAGTTTTTTGTTTTTGGAATAAATTGGAAAATTAATGGAAAATTATATTTTGTGACATGTAAAAAGAAAAAAATGACATCTTTCCTGAATTTGTCATTTTCATTCCTTTTAAGTCTCCTCCACTCCCAAGGAGTACTAGTGTTATAATAATTTGTAAATTGAGATTTTCATAATTATATTTGCACACAGTTCAGATGAGCGATGTAGACCATGGGTTTCTTTTTTTTCTTTTTTTTTTTAAAAAGATAACTACATGTACATGTACTTTCAAGTTTAAATATACATGTACCTGTTTATAGTGAATGTGGCTTACTTTCTGACTATTTCTTGACAGTATACCATGCTGATCCCTATCTAAGCACCATACATGTACTTCTGTACTAGTGCATCAGACAAACTAATGGATGTCAAATGATGTTGAAAATATGGAATCTAGATTATGAGATAGGACCATACTGTTCATTGTTGTGTCATCCTGCCATTGACTGTAAGTGCTATGAGTAGAATGTGGTAATATGATGGCGATAATCTGATAGTCATGGGAGGGTTTGGAGGGATGGGATGGGGGAGTCGGTTAGGGGGTTGGGGGCGCATGGTATGAGGGCTGACGGTTATAATGATTCGCGGGGGCGGGGGGGGAGGGGGTGGGGAGTCTGGTGTGTGGGGGGGGTGGGGGGGGGGGTTTGGGGGGGGCGCAGAGAGGGTTTATTGGGTGGGGTGTTGGGGCGTTAGGTGGTGAGCTGGTGTGCGGGGGGGGGGGGGTGGGGCAGTGGGCGGGATGTGTGTGGTTTTGGTGCCCCCCCCCGACTGTGAGGGTGGTTGGGACGAGCGGTGGGGAGGCTATCGGGTGGCGTTGTTGGGGGGGTGGTGTGGGGTGGGTGGTGTGCTGTCTAGGGTGGAGGGGGCCGTCGGGGTGCAAGGGGTGGGTCGTGAGTTGGGGGGGGGTGGGTGTGGGTGAAGGACCGGGAGGGGGTGATTTGTGTGGCAGGGTATGTGTGTGGTAGGGGTGGGTGATCTGTGTGTGGCAGGAGGTGAGGGGGAGAGTTTGTGGGGAGGGAGAGCTGCTGAGAGTGGGGGAGAAGGGCGAGTCGCCGGCGTTGGGGGTGATGGTGGGGGGAGTTCCAGGGGAGCAGGGGGAGTGAAGGGGGTTGGAGAGCGACGAGTGGGTGGGGAGGAGGGGGGTTGTGGGTGTGGGGCTGGGGAGTAGGGTGAGTCGGATGGTGTTGTGATGGGAGGGCGGGCAGTGGTGTGGTGGGGTGTTTTTTGGGGGGGTGAGTCCGCATTGGTCATGTTGTTTGTGGTGTAGATGGGACGTGTGCTGTGTGGTTGTGAATTGTCTGTGGGGTAATGGATTTGCTGTTGGTTTTGAGGTTGGGCGGGGTGGTTAGGTGCCCGGCGGTGGGGCGCGAAGTGTGGGTTAATGATCGGGGGCACGGGTTGGGGGGTTTGTACAGGAGGGGGGAGGGGAGTGGGAGTTGGGGGTGGGGTACAGAGTGGGTGGTGGTGGTACAGGGTGTGTGCGGGGTTGGGTTCCGGGGTGTAGTGGGTTGTGTAAGCGGAGATATACGGGGTCGTGGCTGTGAGGGTTAAGAAGCGTTGGGCCTAGGGTGTGGGGTGCAGGTTGGGGTTCGGGAATCGGAGGTTGTGTGGGGCGGATATGTGAGGGGTGTGGAGTGTAAGTGTGGTGGGGTGATGTAGGTAGAGCGTGGGGGATAGTTGCGTGGGTGTGGGTTGTGGTCGGGGTGCGGGTGTTGGGCGGGGAGTGATGGTGAGTGTTGGGGGGGGTTAGTCGGGAGGTGGAAGAGGGGGTGGGAAGTGTGCGTGGTCATGTGGTTGTACGATTGCTGTCGCCGCGTTTAGTTGTCTAGCGTTGTGATTTGTTGTCTGGATTTGATGGTTGTTGTTGGTGCTTTATTTGCGCATTTTGTGTATCGTTGTATGTTTTTCGCTTTTTATTTTATTTTTTTACTGGTTGGGTCTTATAGTTTTTTGTTTTCGAGATGTTTTCGTGGGTCTGGATCTCAGTACTATGAGTTGGGATCGAGATACTGTGTCGCATCATTGCCGTTGCCCCGTCCTACTGTTACTCCATTACATCATTACGATCACAGATAAATTTTGTATACGTGTCACAAAGAAAGAAAAAAATCCCTTAAAAATATTTCGCCTAATTTTAAATCGTTGAGAAAATGGAAAACATAAAGATTCTTCATAGTTCTTGGCTATTGGTAAAGTGGCATAGATTACATGTACATGTATCACATTTGCTGTTTTTTATATACTGATACATGTACCCCGGCAACATGGTTTTCCCTGATCTAAGGACCCTTCTGAATGATCAAATGTTAAGAGATGTAACAAATTTAGCGTATCATTGAAAACATAAGTTTATGTAGATCAGAAGAGATGGGTCTTTAAAAAATAGAGGTTTAAACTTGGCAGGTCTCAGCTCATGCATATCGGTGAAAGTAACTGGTGTCCTGGTTGTGGTAAAATACTAAATGACTCAATCAAGAGGCTTCAAAAACTAGTGGTGACTATTGAGGTTAGTTGTAACTTTTGCTATAGTATTTTTTTTTTTTTTTGAGGAAACGATTACTCATTGAAAGTCTGGTTGCACCATATTCATCCATTTTACTGTGGTCACCTTTTAGGTGTAACATACAGCCGTTACACTTTAAAGGCTGCCCCCAGCAAAATATCAACTATTTTTCAGTTTACATATTTTCATCAATTTTGCCAAAATTGTATTTTATATTTCCTCATGGTCTTCATTTTTTTTTTAGATTTTCCAATTAAGGAGGTAGAGGCACCTCTTAATGTGGACTTAAAGATAAAATTTACCTGATGGCAACATTATATTATATATATGAGATCCATCAAGTACATGCACATGATGTATGTGTGGTATATTTTAGTCATTTATTTGAAACATTTTAAAGATAAAACAGCATACTGTATATCTGATACATACATGTGTACGTACATGTAATGTATACAAAGTTTGAATTTCAAATAATGTCATATCAAAGCTAAAATGAAAAATATTTCACATAAATGTGTGCAAACTTCACACATTTTATAAATTGTACAGTTGAATAGTTATTTAAACTTGGCATGCTAAAGCCATTCACATTTTAAATATCGCTGTTCTACACAGCACATGACATGTACATGTATGATTAAGGATATTGACTTAACAGGGAACATGTATCAACAGTGAACTCAATTTATCAAATTACAAGTATCTGTAAACAAATTTTGTACATTATTCTGATCTGAGATTTTATACAACCGTCAGTTATGCAAGGTCAGCTGTTTGATTTGCATGGACCAAGGGTATGACATTGTACATGTGCTGTAGAAGAGTGTCAGTCAGTAGGCAGAATTGTTTTTATTTCAGTTTCCATTTTAATGTGTAGGACTAAATCAGAAATTTCTCATTTTTTATGAGAAAAAGAAAAACATGCAGAACAGTTAGATAAACTGCCAAAAACTCTGTTAGTGTGTAAGTTGGGTCACATCAAAATCTTTATTTTTTAATTTGACACAAGCCCTGAAGGTCGTTGTATTCTTCACAGCATACATGTCGGTGTTCCCACTGCTTTTTCAGAATAGGGGTTTTTGTACCCATGTGTGGCAAAAATAGGGGTACAAGGATATAAATCAGGGGTACATATACATAAAATTAAATCACAAGCAAAAATACTCATCTTTTCCTCCATTTTTATAGACACATGTCTGTGGATCTGATGAGGATATATGTATAAATATTGACATCACATGTGGATAATGCACTTTGCTCAACATCTATAGACAACTAATGGACTTTCATGTTATGATAGCATTTGGGATGGAAGAGTAGTTGGATACAATGTGAAAAATTGAATAATCAAGATCTGTACAGATTTTAAATCATCCCTTTATCTTGGCACCCCCTGTGAAGTTGAAGTCCTCAGTCAGGACACTGCAAGCTGTGTTCATTTACATTGGAATATGACCATCATGTGACAGTCTTTGATGTTGGGAAGGTCTTGGGGAAAGTGTTATAGGTGCGAATACACTCAATTGTTAGGATTTATTATTTTATAATCATTGATACTAAGTAAGGATGAGACACAGGGAACTGATCACATTGCTGTAGTGTTATGATCATAATGACAGTATGAATGATTTGTAATAGGCATCCACTACGCGTGAATGCGTGTGGTGTGTTTTGATTTTGTGCGTGTTTTGTATTGAAACTATGTGATTCATGCAGGTTTTTGCATGTCTGGGAACACATGTACAAAAAAAACCAAAAAACAAAAAATACAGCAACAACAACATTTTGGCAGCTCTGATTGTAAGCTCAAACCTTTAAATTCATCCTCTTGAATATAACAGGTTGACAGGGGATACTGACATCTCCATGGTAACTTATCCAACCTCTTGATATTTCATTGGTCATGCAATATCATGAATATGTATGTATTTGTGTAATTATGTCTTATATACTGGTACTGTGGAGCCTGGCTTGTGAGACCACTCTTATAAAAGATCACCTGTATTGTGAGACCACTCTTATAAAAGATCACCTGTATTGTGAGACCACTCTTATAAAAGATCACCTGTATTGTGAGACCACTCTTATAAAAGATCACCTGTCTTGTGAGACCACTCTAAAAAGATCACCTGTATTGTGAGACCACTCTATAAAAGATCACCTGTATTGTGAGACCACTCTATAAAAGATCACCTGTCTTGTGAGACCACTCTAAAAAGATCACCTGTCTTGTGAGACCACTCTAAAAAGATCACCTGTATTGTGAGACCACTCTATAAAAGATCACCTGTCTTGTGAGACCACTCTTATAGAAGATCACCTGTATTGTGAAACCACTCTTATAAAAGATCACCTGTATTGTTAGACCACTCTATAATAGATCACCTGTCTTGTGAGACCACTCTTATAAAAGATCACCTGTCTTTTAAGACCATTTTTAGAAAAGATCACCTGTCTTGTGAGACCACTGTATAAAAGATCACCTGTATTTTGAGACCACTCTATAATAGATCACCTGTATTGTGAGACCACTCTTATAAAAGATCACCTGTCTTTTAAGACCATTTTTAGAAAAGATCACCTGTCTTATGAGACCACTCTATAAAAGATCACCTGTCTTGTGAGACCACTCTAAAAAGATCACCTGTATTGTGAGACCACTCTATAAAAGATCACCTGTCTTGTGAGACCACTCTTATAAAAGATCACCTGTATTATGAGACCACTCTTATAAAAGATCACCTGTATTGTGAGACCACTCTTATAAAAGATCACCTGCATTGTGAGACCACTCTATAATAGATCACCTGTCTTGTGAGACCACTGTTATAAAAGATCACCTGTCTTTTAAGACCATTTTTAGAAAAGATCACCTGTCTTGTGAGACCACTCTATAAAAGATCACCTGTCTTTTGATACCATTTTTAGAAAAAATCACCTGTCTTATGAGACCACTCTATAAAAGATCACCTGTCTTTTGAGATCACTTCATAAAATATCACCTGTCTTATGATACCTCTTAGTCTCTTAGTAAAGATCATGTGCCCTGTGAAAGGTCATTCCACTCTTTAAAACATCTTTTGAGAGACCACCAGTCTTGAGAGACCACATTTTAGTGGCAGATGAGGTGGTATCTCACAGTGATATCTTTTAATCTTTACTGTTGTAGTGTTACAACTGATTTTGGTTTTTTTTCCAGATCAATAATGGATGAACCTGATGTACCTGTCGTAAATTCTCGTTATCAATCCTTAGATACTCCAATAGATGATAAAGCTAAGGATATACAAGAGGAAGAGAAGAAGGAGTTCACGTTCTCCAGTATTTCCCGTCGCAGTAAATTTCTTTTGATTTGTATGGCTCTGATCAATTTCTGTGCTTGTACATGTTTTTCGTTACTCGGACCATTCTTTCCAGAAGAGGTGAGATTACATGACAATAAATAATTAAGCGACAATATTTAAACATAGAATACTAGTTTAATCCTTTTATTGAATATTTTGTTGTTGAAACATAGTGCATATAAAATTAAAATTATCAAGATATTGATCCTTAGGAGACAATACACCTGTTATCATTAATTTGGGTGACCATTGGACAAATATGGACCTCCGAAAATACAGAGGTAGGATCAAGTGTCATGGAGGAGTACACGTTTCCTTGTTGACTGGTCACACCCACCATCAGTCCGCAGTCAAATTCAATTGAAAGAAGTGAGTAAAAAACCCTCATCCATTGCTGAATATGGTGTAATCTTCACAGGTAAATCTAGGGACCAGGAACAGTGATATATGTAGTGACTTGGAGTAGGAGAAGGAACTAAGCTGTAATACTTATTGATGATCTAATTGATAATGGTTATGTATACAGGATGAGATATTTCATTGTCATAGGGCACAGGTGACCAAGGATGTCTTTAACTTTTTTAGTTACTGGTGAAACTGTCAAAGTAGCAGGAGATTATCTGTCTTTTTGTGTAGAAATCTACATAATTTTGTCAAAAGTAGGCAGCTATTTATTGAGAGTAGGAGGTTAAATTCTCCTTTTACTGCCTTCTAATGACATCCCTGGTAACAATGCAAGCTGGTTTTAGGTATTTGTGTAGGAAAAGGGTTCTAAATTTCAGATGCTAGATGTACATTTGTACATTTACATGATTCAAAGATTTTAAATCTTTTCAGTAAAAATCAGTAAAATAGCATATGATTTTTGAAAAATTTTAAAGGATTTCTTACATGTAGCACAGAGTATAAGCTTGTAATTTTAACATTTTTGAAGCAACGAATAAATCATAGCACGAAAAAGATAAATCCAGACAGAATTTCCAACAATGTTCAAATGATGGACAGGGATCCGGACTGGATCCCGAGAAAATGTTGAACAGGAATATTGACATAACAGTCTGGTATCAATCATGTATATTGTATAAAGATTCGATCCTAACTGGACAAACTTACTTAGCTGTAATTTCAATAAGAAGGCAAATGTTCTGAAACATGTAAAATATATAATTTCAATACACACAGTATTTTTTTTCAAAGAAAGAGAACTATTCAAAGATTAATATTCTCAGACATATACTCCAGCATGTGATTTCAAACAAACTCCCTTTTTTTGTACTGCATTTACAAAGCGTAATCAGTACTTGTACATATTGAGTGTATGATCCATTGAGTGATACGATCATCTTGTTTCACACCATGTACATGTATATCGTACTTTTTAGTGAGATTTTAAATCTGGCTAACATCTCCGGTATACTTGACTGACATGTGGGGAACTTGTCATTGCTGTGTATGTTGTTTATTTGGTAACTAATGCAGTCAGCGCACAAAGAAATGACATACATGAATGAACTGCAGGGAAAGTAATAAATGATGGTAATTCATAAAATAAATTGAAATAGATAAATAGATTTACAAAATAAGTTATCGGCATGTTTAGAGTATTATGGTTTAAACCATGAAGTCTCTCGTCTCTAGTCATTATGTGTTTGAGCCCCATTGTAATCTTAGTGGATTTTGTGAGAAAGATTTGTCATTTTACTTGTGGAAGGACTGAAAAATTGTTGAGTTTAGCCTAAAACACCAAACAAACAGCAAAAACAAAAAAAGGGATTGGTAAATGCATGTACATGTACTTAAGAATCCCAAGTGTATAAGTCTATCCGTATGGTGAATGACTTTCCATAAGCAACATTTTCATCTATATTGCATACATGGATGTTTCTGTTTGGGATCCTTTCATACATGTACATGTAAATCAGAAATTAAACAAATTTAATTTTTTTAACATTATAATATTGTAGTGATGAAAATCGGAGTTTCTGTTGGGGAAAAATGTAACTTTTTAGATTGGTAATGGGACTGAGCTTGAGACCATGGATTTGACCTCTAAGCTTGAGGCCCTTATTTTGTTGTCCTGAACTTGAGGCCCTGAGTTTGTGTTCCTGAGCTTGAATCCCCAAGTTTGTGGTCCTGCACTTGAGACCCTAAATTTGTGGTCCTGAGCTTGAGACCATAAGTTTGTGGTCCTGAGCTGAGGCCCTGAGATTGTGGTCCTAAGCATGAGGCCCTGTGTTTGTAGTCCTGAACTTGATGCCTTGAATTTGTGGTCCTGAGTTTGAGGCTCTTAATTGGTTGTTCTGAGCATGAAGCCCAGAGTTTGTGGTCCTGAGTTTGAGGCCCTTAGTTGGTTGTTCTGAGCTTGAAGCCCAGAGTTTGTGGTCCTGAGTTTGAGGCTCTTAATTGGTTGTTCTGAGCATGAAGCCCAGAGTTTGTGGTCCTGAGTTTGAGGCTCTTAATTGGTTGTTCTGAGCATGAAGCCCAGAGTTTGTGGTCCTGAGTTTGAGGCCCTTAATTGGTTGTTCTGAGCATGAAGCCCAGAGTTTGTGGTCCCTAGTTTGAGGCCCTTAGTTGGTTGTTCTGAGTATGAGGCCCAGAGTTTGTGGTCCTGAGCTTGAGATCCTTAGTTGTTTGTTCTGAGCATGAGGCCCAGAGTTTGTGGTCCTGAGCTTGAGATCCTTAGTTGTTTGTTCTGAGCATGAAGCCCAGAGTTTGTGGTCCTGAGTTTGAGGCCATGAGTTTGTTGTTCTGAGTATGAGGTCCTGAGCTTGAGACCCTTAGTTGTTTGTTCTGAGCATGAAGCCCAGACTTTGTGGTCCTAAACCTGATGCCCAGAGTTTGTGGATCTGAGCTTGAGGCCCTGAGTTGTGATCCCGAGCTTAAGGCCCTTTGTTTGTGGTCCCGATTTTCAGTTTTCCCAAGTTTGTTGTCCACAGTTTCACACCCTTAGTTCATTGCTCCAAGTTCTTTTCTTGGTGTGGGTTATAGTCAACATTCTTAAAACATAAATTAAAAAAAAAAGAGCCAATGACATCTCTACATACTCTATATAAGTGGAAAATTGTTAGCAAGATTTAAAAAATGTTTTGTAAAAGGGGCATTAGCTGTGGTTTTTTCCCCAAATTTTTGCTTTCCTTTTTTACTACTTAGATTGATATACAATATCAGAAAGGAGATATAGTAAGACTTAAAAATTCTTAAATTCCCAAATATTTTTTGAAAATTATTTGAGAAACCCAGGTTTGGTACTTCTTCAATTGCAATTGATTAACTCAACCTTACTATTTTTATATGAACACCACACTGGATCTGACCTTATTTTCACAAAATATAAAGGAATATTAGATTTTATTATATTAGAATATTAGATTTTATTATATTAGAATATTAGATTTTTTATGCTTGCATATAGCTCTTATTTGTTATTGTGCATCAAGTACAAGTAGTAAAAGTAGAAAAAAAAATCAAAAATTGTTTTGGGTTAACACAGCTAATGTCCCTTTAAATTCAAACTTTATATCTATTCTACTATTTTATTACATTGAATTTCATTCAAATGTTCATATTTCTTTATAGGCAAAGAAAAAAGGATCTACAGCATCTATTACAGGATTCATTTTTGGAGTTTTCGAATTGGTCATTTTCATATCATCACCCTTCTTTGGGAATTATGTAAGTATTTATTCATTTTAAGCTGAGCTAAACTTAAATGTAATCTAATTGAAATGTTAGAAACAGTGCTATCATTAACAACAAAATAGTTAATACTTTAATAGATAGATGGGCTGAAACCAATATATTTTCTTTTTCTATTTTTGTTTCCTCATTTTTTTCGTTATAAAGCTACATGGGTAAGATTATATTATGGCATGTAATCCAATATATATGTATGTATGCTCATGAGTTGTTTGTTTTTCTGTCCATTTGTCTTTTTGCAACATTGTGGTTTCAATAAATGTTTATATATATGACATATATATATATATATAACATATATAGAGATATATTATATATATAATATAGAATAATTATATATAAGATATATATTACATATATATATATATATATATATATATATATATATATATATATATATATATATATATATATATATGTACTCATATATATGATCTGTCATGAGTTTCCATTCATATCACATTATGATACAATATTTTGAATTTCCCATTTTAGAAAATGGAAAATTCATAATGAGTATCATAAATGTGATGAATGGAAACTCATGACATATCCTTTTGATCATATGATCAAACATATGCAATATAAATGACATTTTCTGATGACTGGATGTCAAGTTGACCAAATTGTTCCAAATAGGTAAAATACTTGTGCAGAAATAAGTGCACAAAACATATTGTAATTGTTGCTTATATTTGAATACATAAATTTAGCCAACATTTTAAATTATTATTACATCTAAGCAAAATTCATCAAATGTTGAAATTGACAAAATTGCCAACTTGAATACAACAAAATTTTAAAATTATCTATACAACACGCTTTATTCGATAGTCCCCATTCAAGTTCAAGTGACACCACAAACACCAAGTGACGTCATCGCCAATCTTCGGGTGATTGAAATAATGTCACCGTCAACCTTCAGATGAATGAAGTCTGCATATGTAGTGAAAAAGTAGTTCCATTTGCTGCATGTTAGCCAATAAAATCTCCGTTAGGTCTATTATACATGTTACATATAAAATATTTATGTAATCTGTTATTAAGCTGCATAACACACAGATCATATCATATGTGTATATGTATATATATATATTTATATCCTCTGGAAAAATGAGAAAGATATCTAGCACACGTGCAGACCAAGTCCACAAATATATTTGACAATAAATCTTTCAAGAAAAGAATTGCTATAAAGCATACATGTATGCCTAACTCAGTGATTTTCAAAGTTAAAAGTGATAATTGGTAATGATGTCAATAGCTGAGTTTCAGTATTTATGATTTTAAATACTATTAAATACAGGAGCTTTATATCTTATGTTTGTTTGTTTTTCAGCTGACAAGAATAGGATCTAAATTTATGTTTCTAAGTGGGACAATTACTTGTGGAATGTGTGCAGTACTGTTCGGGTATGTAAGAAAACCAGGTCATGTTTTCATTTTAAGGGTTTTCTTAGTTACTTGGATGATGATAAATTATTTCTACTCATGATCAGTAAATGTCTACTAATTGTGTTATATATATATATATATATCAAATGGGGCCACCGATAAGGGTATGTAAAGTATTGATACATGCATATGTATTCATGTGTGTCATATTACAGTGTATACAGTGGAATCTCACTATCTCGAAATCCACGGGACACCCCATCATGACAAATGTTTCTGAAAATGAAAAACAATTGTCATGAAGTTGTTTATTGTGCAGACTTGATGCTATGTAACTAATATAAATATTGTTGTCTTCCACTTGATAATGGCCAAGGGGCCGAAAATTTGTGAATATTGAGTGTTTTACTGTTTTTTTTTTTAGTATAACTATACTTTCCTTTGGACGACATTGAATTTTGCTGGATTTTCTTTTAAATTTTGTTGTTTAACCCATTTTTTTGGATGAGACTTAAAACTGAAGTCCTGTATAATGACAGGTATGACATCTAAAAAGAATTGTAATACTAATAGCATTGGCCATAGCACAGGTCAAAATTTGTGGCACTTCAACTTTGGCATGTGATGTCTCTGTTTAGGTGAAAAATTCTTGGAAGAATTGAAAAAAGTAGATGATAGAAAAAACAAACAAACAGTGTAGAGCCTAAAGAGAACGTAGTAGATAAAATATGTAGAATAAAGAGGATGAAAGTTGTTTTTTTCAGCTGCCTGAGTCCAGGACTTTTTCATTAAATTTGTCTGGGTCCAATCCTTTAACATCTGGGTCCAATCCTTTAATATTTGGGTCCAATCAAAATATCTATATCGATGATAAAGCATGCTTTGCTATTTGCTGTTTACTTTTGACAAGGAAAGAAGAGAAGAAATTACTGACAATTGCAAATTGAGGGAAAAAAGGAAATATTTGAATTCAAAATTTCGATTTTCTGGATATCTTGAACTACATGTAATATGAGCGATTCCATGAATTTCGAAATAACCAGATTTCATTGTTTATTATATAACAGGATATTATTTTGTTATTTTATATATATATATATTTATTTATTTATATATATATATTTATACATATGTATAATCAATATCAGTGTAGGAGAGTTTTTCTCACGTTTTTGTTCCAGCGTCCTTGATAAGTCTCCAGACGGAACGGTGTATATAGCTATGTGTTTCGTAACACGTACAATAGAAGCTCTAGGAGCCTCAGCATTAATTACAGCAAGTTTTGCCATCATAGCCAATACATTTCCTGATTATGTTACCACGGTGTTGGTAAGTGTTTCGAGCGTAATTTCCGTAGAGCACGCCACACACGAGTCAACAATTGACATACATGTATAACTCCACTATATGAATTTCATTGATCAACTCTGTCCCTTGTGATATTTTACTAAACATTATATACCCCTCTGAACATCATATACCCCAATCATATTCCTCTTTTTTAAATTTCTCAAAATTCTACAAGAGTTATCCCTCTTGGGACAAAATCAAATAATAATGATTATGTAAAGTTGGGTCTAGAGACATATTAAATATTTTTTTCAAAGTAGAGCAAACACAAACAAATAAACAAACATGGTTGAGCACCGGAGATTTCACTAGACAACAGAGGAAGAAATCTTTGAGTAAATGAGTAATAAGGACTTGGCAAACACCAAAAAGTCAACAAAATTAGTAATTGAATCCTTCAGAGACATTCTATATAAAATTCACGATGGGAACACTTAGTCCAAGTCTAAAGCATATACATTGCATATATTGATTCATGATACTGTTGTGTTCAGTATTATGTGCAAACATACTCAATAATACTTTTATTTGTACTTCTAGGGATTTTTAGAAACATTTAGTGGTCTAGGGATGATGTGTGGCCCGGCTATTGGTGGAGCTTTGTATCAGGTAAGACAAATTATATTCTTAGACTGCTATAACATTTTTTGAATGCAGAATAAATTTTAGATACCTGCAGCTGAACCTGATAACCATCGGAATTACAATAAAATTTGGAATTATCAGAGCGTTGTTGATCAAGATCGTCTTCCCTGTCCGATTATTTACCATGCTGACCTCCATGAAGATGTATCGACAACATCAGAGTGCAGAACTTTATACATTTTCAGTGAAAATTGGACTTCATGAATGTGTATCGACAATATCAGAGTCTGCGGAACTTAATAATTTTTGTAGTGAAAATTTGACTTCATGAAGGTGATTCAACAATATCAGAGTCTGGAGAACTTTATTATCATTCCATAAAACTTTTACTTCACTTGCAATTAGTTTATAGCAGATTGCAAATTTTTATGCAAAGTAATTGGGCATCTGCATCTTGTAAACAATTCCATGTTTTTTAAGCCATGTTTATTACAAATACTTATGATCTAACACTATAGAATGTCACAATTTTATCCGGACTTTATTTTGATAATACATTTATTTCCAGGCAGGAGGATTTGGTGTACCATTTTTCGTGATGGGAGGAATTGTAATAGTGTGTGGGATGTTATGCATTTTTATGATGCCAACAATTAATGGTAAGATATGATAAAAGAAAACAGTGGAACCTACCTTGAGAGACCACTGTTTCTGTCACTAAATGTGGTCTCTCAAGAACAATGATCTCTCAAAAGATTTTTAATTTACAAAGTTGGAGTTATTTATCTAGGTGGATTTATAAATGTGATCTCAGAAGACAGGTGCTCTTTCATGACAGTAGTCTCATAAGACAGGTCCCACTGTACTTGACTTTTTAATGCAGAATAAAACATAATTATATACATGTACTTAAAGGGGCATTAGCTGTGTTTACCTAAACAAGAAAATTCTTCTTTTTTCTTTTTTACTTTTGCTACTTGTACTAGGTGTACTATAATAAATAAGAACTATACACAGACATAACTTATCTCATATTCCTATATATTTTGTAAAAATAAGGTCAGGTCCAGTGTGGTATTCATATACAAATAGTAAGGTTGAGTTAATCAGTTGCATGTGAAAAAGTGCCAAACCTGGGTTTCTCACATAATTTTACATATAGTAATTTAAGAATGTTTATGGCTGTGTATATCTGCTTTTTGTTATTGTACATGTGTTGTATATCTATCTAAGTAGTTAAAAAGGAAAAAAGAAAATATTTTGAAAAAAAAACACAGCTAATATCACTTTATTATCATTATCTGCAGTTAAACTAAGTAAAATTAAATACAGATATGTCAGTTTTTTACATGTTTTCAACAAATGATGAAATGAACTTTATATACACATGTGTATCTCCTTGATTGGTCATTTAACTAGTGAGAGTAGTGATAATGACAGAACAAAAAATAGATCAGTTACCTATCACTAATAGATAGTCGATGTTTTAACCTGACTTTAGTTACTGTATGTCCAAGCAAAACCTAGATTTAGCAAATCACAATTATTAGTGAGATTAAGGGTAGGTTAGAATGTATCGATATAAATAAGGTTTTTTTGGGGGCTACAATTATGGTTATATTTGTTGATTGCATGAATAGTCTTCTCATGTGACAACTTTTTTTTTTTTACCAAATATTCACTAAAAACCGATTTGCTGATTTGCTGCGACACAGGAATACAGATACTGCTAATCACACCTAATCCATCAATAATAAATGTTTACAATTTTTATCAAGGTTAAATTTTAGAAAACATGGAAATTTGGGTAAAATTTTATGAATGTATCTCTCTGAATACTTATTGTATGTGTGAATGACTATCTAATGGAATGTTTTCATCTTTTGTACACAGATAAACACAAACCGTTTTCAAAGTCTATTTTGTATCTGTTGAGAAGTCCGTATGTGTGTTGTATAGGATTATGCGGCATCAGTGGGGCATTCAGCCTGGGATTTAATGATCCAACGTTAGCCCAGCACTTGTCCCTATTATCAGAGGCATGTATACTCCGATTCACATAACTTAGTTGGGGGTAGTAACCTTTTGATAATCATATGGATGATTCTACTTACTATATTGTCATGACAAGCTTCGTGGGAAAAATGTTTCATTGCTCAGTGGATACTCGTACGTATGGTGACAAGTATGAAGGAAGTACTTTTGCCAGTGCAGTTCTAATGCCGTTATGATTTATTACCTAAAATTTAAACTCACGCAGATAAAAAAAAGGGTTCACTAGACTCCATCTTGCCAAGTTATATGAATTTTTTATGCTTGTAACCTGCTGAGGGCTAATTTTCCTGTTAAAATTTTGCTTGGTGTTGTCCAACCTCAACATATGGATTATAATGGTCAAAGATAGATAGTTAATTAATTTTCACAGTGATCAAAGTCAGTATTAGATATTCACTTACTTATGTAACTTTTAATAGGTTTTGATTTTGCATTTATTTAACATTTGAGAATTTATTTTTTCAGATATAAATAACCTTTCACAATTTATTTTTCACATTAACATGACCTTTCATAACTTATTTTCACATTTATAAAACATTCATAACTTATTTTTCAGAATTACGTAACATTTCATTTTTTTTTTTCCAGATCAAGGACAGAACATGGGCAATAGGATTAATGTTTTTAGTTGTGTCAGGAATTTACACCTTCACTGCTCCTGTATGGGGATACATTAGTGATAAAAAGGTAACTAGACTCGGAAGACTAAATACATGAAATATACAGTGAAACCTCACCCAATGTTTTTGTTTGTTTGTTTGTTTATTGTTGTTTAACGTCCCACTCAAGAATATTTCACTCATATGGAGACGTCACCAAATACCGGTGATGGGCTTCAAATTTTGGCCTATGCTCGGCACTTACGGCCATTGAGCAGTGAGGGTTCTTTAACGTGCCGACACTTACTGTGACACGGGACCTCCAGTTTTTACTGTCTCATCCGAAAGACAGGAAACCAACCTGTCGCCGGCGGGATTCAAACTCACGACCTCACGATCCAGAGTCGATCGCGCTACCGACTGAGCCAGGTCGGCTCTGAAACCTCACCCAATGACCACCACGCTTAGGAGACCACCTCACCACGCTTAGGAGACCACCTCACATTTAAGACTAAGTATTCAATCTCTTGAAACTTTCTTGATAAATATCACAAACATCCAGGCTTCAATTAAAGGGGCATAAGCTGTGTTGTTGTTTTTTTTTTCATTTTTCTTTTCCTGTTTTACTACTCAAATTGATATACAATGACAAAAAAGAGATATAAACAGGCATATTCATTCTTAAAGAAACCCAGGTTTGGAACTTTTTCAATTGCAATTGATTAACTCAACCTTACTATTTGTATATGACTATCAAACTGGACCTGTTTGAACTAATGAACTTGTCTCACCGGTTGGACATATTTAAGTGGCGATATTTAGACCAGTTATTTTCCCCAGAAAATATAAGAGCAACAAGACGGGTTCAGTCAGGTTATTGACAGTCTTGTTGCTTAAAAGAAAAATTCCAGAAGGGCTTATATCTCTCCAGTGAAAATTGCTGTAATATATCTAAACATACGACATATACAAGTTTTACCAATAATTTTACATATTTTCAACTGTCGATATCTCTAATATCAAATAAAATCATGTAGGCTTGACATTTTTAGAGGCACAGGCATCATAACATTGTGGTTTTTGTCCTTAACATAAATCTAATGATGGCAATTAAAAAAAAAATAAGTGTGTTTTGCCTCCTGAAGTATAACAGCAGACTTTAAGTTTTAAAGATCAACAACGGGCCAGAAATCAACAAATTTGAGTTAATTTATTGATTACACACTGATCCTGTCTTGTTAGACTGTTAATTTTTTATTTCCAGAAAGCGGTGAAGACCATGGTAATATGTGGGAATCTCACAGCAGTTTTATCTTTGCTTCTTCTAGGGCCATCACCACTCACCCCATTTATACCATTGTAAGTACAGTAGATCTTTCTCTATCTCTCTGCCTCCCACATTATCTCCTTTCTCTCTCTCTCTCTGTCTCTCTCTCTCTCTCTCTCTCTCTATCTCTCTCTCTCTCTCTCTCTCTCTCTCTCTCTCTCTCTCTCTCTCTCTCTCTCTCTATATATATATATATATATATATGTATATATATAATAAAATAATTGGAACAACTTTTATTTTGCTTTCAGCAACATTTGGACACAAGTTTTGGCATTGATCCTGTTGGGGCTAGGCGTGGGTTGTGCTCTTATTCCACTATTTACAGGATTGTTACAGGGTGCCAAGTAAGAACTTCAAAGCACTTTTACTTTAAAGCTAAAGTATATCAAATATAAAAAATAAAAATGACCTATTGTAATCACCTACTGTCCTATTTATCAGGTACATTATTGTGATCACCTGCTGTCTTATCTATTAGGTGATCTAATGTGATTCCCTACTGTCTTATCTCTCAGATGATCTAATGTGATTCCCTACTGTCTTATCTATCAGGCAATTTATTGTGATCACCTACTGTCTTATCTATGTATCAGGTGATCTGTTGTGATTCCCTGCTGTCTTACCAATCAGGTGATATGTTGTAATCACCTACTGTCTTATCTATCTATCTATCTATCAGGTGATCTATTTTGATCACTTACTGTCTTATCTATGTATCAGGTGATCTATTTTGATCACTTATGTCTTATCTATGTATCAGGTGATCTATTTTAATCACCTACTGTCATCTATATCAGGTGATCTATTGTGATTCCCTGCTGTCTTACCTATCAGGTGATATGTTGTAATCACCTACTGTCTTATCTATCTATCTATCTATCAGGTGATCTATTTTGATCACTTACTGTCTCATCTATGTATCAGGTGATCTATTTTGATCACCTACTGTCTTATCTATCTGGCAAGTGATCTATTGTGATTCCCTGCTGTCTTACCTATCAGGTGATATATTGTAATCACCTACTGTCTTATCTATCTATCAGGTGATCTATTGTGATTCCCTGCTGTCTTACCTGTCAGGTGATCCACCTACTGTCTTATCTATCAGGTAATCTATTGTATTCACCTACTGTCTCACCTATCAGGTGATCTAATGTGATTCCCTGCTATCTTCCCTGTCAAGTGATCTATTGTGATCACCTGCTGTCTTACCTATCAGCTGATATATTGTGATCACCTACTGTCTTACCTATCAGGTGATTTAATGTGATTCCCTGCTGTCGTACCTGTCAAGTGATCTAATGTGATTCCCAACTGTCTTACCTATCAGGTGATCTAATGTGATTCCCTGCTGTCTTACCTGTAAAGTGATCTAATGTGATTCCCAACTGTCTTACCTATCAGGTGATCTAATGTGATTCCCTGCTGTCTTACCTGTCAAGTGATCTATTGTGATCACCTGCTGTCTTACCTATCAGGTGATCTAATGTGATTCCCTACTGTCTTACCTATCAGGTGATTTAATGTGATTCCCTGCTGTCTTACCTATCAAGTGATCTAATGTGATTCCCAACTGTCTTACCTGTCAAGTGATCTAATGTGATACCCTACTGTCTTACCTGTCAAGTGATCTAATGTGATTCCCTGCTGTCTTACCTGTCAAGTGATCTAATGTGATTCCCAACTGTCTTACCTATCAGGTGATCTAATGTGATTCCCTGCTGTCTTACCTGTCAAGTGATCTAATGTGATTCCCAACTGTCTTACCTATCAGGTGATCTAATGTGATTCCCTGCTGTCTTACCTGTCAAGTGATCTATTGTGATCACCTGCTGTCTTACCTATCAGGTGATCTAATGTGATTCCCTACTGTCTTACCTATCAGGTGATCTAATGTGATTCCCTGCTGTCTTACCTGTCAAGTGATCTAATGTGATACCCTATTGTCTTACCTGTCAAGTGATCTAATGTGATTCCCCTACTGTCTTACCTATCAGGTGATCTAATGTAATTCCCTGCTGTCTTATCTGTCAAGTGATTCATTGTGATTCCCCTCTGTCTTACCTATCAGTTGATCTATTGTGATCACCTACTGTCTGTTTTCACTGATCTATTGTGATCACTAGGGGCGGATCTTATAAAAAAGACATAAGTCCTAAGTCTTGGGACTTTCTGTAAAATTGGCCCCTGCTGCTTGCCCTATTTCAGATGATCTGTTGTGGTCAGCACAAGCTAAAATTGGAGGCACTTTGTGTTATTCTGTTTGTATCTCCGTAAAAGTGGAAAATAATTTGCCAGACGTAAAACAACAATATTTAGATACCGCCTGTTTATTTCCTTCATCGCAAGTATACAGAGTGATTGCATTTATATTCAATGCTTGACACACAGCTGTTCAGCAGTTACGTCATATGAAACACCCCCCCCCCCCCGAAAAGTCAACTATATACAATAAATTTCGTATCCAGCTGACTACAGATTCACAGAAAATGGTAATATATTGGAATATAAGGATTGGTTTCTTAGCTCACCTAGTGAGCTATTGCAATCACTTTGCGTCCGTCGTCCGTCCATCGTCCGTCCGTCCGTCGTTAACTCACTTTCAAAAATCTTCTCCTCTGAAACCACTGGGCCAAATTGAACCAAACTTGAACTGAGTCGTCACTAGGGTATTTAGTTTCAAATTTGTTATTTTCTATGTCGCAGGTCAAACAACATGGCCACTGTTGCTAAAAATAGAACATAGGGGGTATTGCAGTTTTTGGCCAATAACTCCAAAACCATTACAGATATCAAAAATCTGACACGGGTAAAAGTGATCAGCTTGATGAGATCTACCTGCCATGCAATTTTGAAGAAAATCGGAAAACTCATCTCAGAGTTATAGCCCTTTTTTTGTAAAATTTTCAAAATTTTGGCATTTTTAATTTTTTATTTCAAAAAATGTAGCAGATAGAGGTCAAGTGTAAATTGCAAAAATGTTCAGCATATCAAGATCTACCCACCCTGAAAATTTGAAGACAATCCAAAAACCTGTGTAGGAGTTATTGCCCTTTTTTCACAGAATTTTTTCAATTTTTATGTTTTTTCGTCTTCTAACTCCAAAACTATGAAAGATAGAGGTCGAATGTAAATTGATAAAATGTTTGCCATGATGTGGTGACTTCAAAACCGGTGTTGAAAATTTTTTGTTGACCGCCATTTTCAAAATGGCCGACAAAAAAGGCGGGAAAAATTCAACATTGTTTGATTTCAATGAAATTTGGTTTTCCAAATAGATATTGATGTTGCGACTTCAAAACGTTGTTGTTGAAAATTGTTCCTTGACCGCCATTTTTAGCTCACCTGGCTTTTGGAATCACTTTGCGTTAACAAACATGACCGCTATGGCGAGGCTTAGTTTAACATTGGATCCTATAGGAAAATCATCTTCTCCTCTGAAACCACTGACACAAATTTAACCAAACTTTACAGGAATGATGTATGCAAGGTCCTTTACAAAGACTGCTCATTTTGTTCTGATCCGTCAAAAATCATGGCCACTAGAACGGGGCTTAGTTTAACATTATTATATAGCCAAAAGAAGACTGCTGTGCTGCACACACTGCAAAGTTTTCGCAGAACCTTATTCATTCATTCATGAATCCGGTTCCTGACTTGGAAGAAGAACATTGGATCCTGTGGGAAAATTACATTTTCATCTTCTCCTCTGAAAACGCTGAAGCAAATATAACCAAACTTTAGAAAAATGATGTATTGATGGTCCTTTACAAAGATTGCTCATTTCGTTCCGATCTGTCAAAACCATGGCCGCCAGGGCTGGGCTTAGTTTATCATTGGACCCTATGGGAAAATCACATTTTCATTTTCCTCCTCTGAAACCACTGAAGCAAATTCAACCAAACTTTACAGGATTTATGTATGGAAGGTCCTTTACAAAAATTGCTCGGTTCGTCTGATCTTCTCAAGCAAATAACCAGGTGAGCGATACAGGCTCTTGAGAGCCTCTTGTTTTTTCATTTTTTGAAAAACATGGAATGTACATGCAATGACTCATGGAAAAAAATTCTATGTGCAGCACTTCGTGATCTAGAGTATGTTCTGATTAGGAAATTATTATGTAATTGTTATGTTAACACAGCTAATTTTAAAAGATGTTTAATAGAACTCTACTTGACTTTCAGACAGCTTGGTATGCCAGAGAATTTTGATACCCATGGCATTATTTCTGGATTTTTTAACTCTTGTTTCTCATTAGGGTATGTACCTATGTATGTTTATATTTTCTATTTGAGAGCATAATTCATGTACATTATGTATGTAAGTTAGTCTGAGGTTTAAGACTGTTATACTATTTACATTGTCACCATTTGTTCAGCTCCAATTTACTGTAAAATCCAAGGGCTTCCCAAGGGTATGAAGGGCTTCCCAAACTTGAGATGAGCCAGTACACTTGGCTATCAGTCATTGCAACACAGCAGAGGTTAGTGGTCGTCAGGTAAAAAGTTTAATAGACCTTTTCACAGCAGTACTGTAATTTTGGATGGCAAATTGATAGATAATTACAAAAATGGAAACATCGTCATGGTAACTGTTTGTTTCTTGAGGTTATTTTCCAGGAATCTTTATCATCATGCAGTCCAATGTCACAGGACTGCAGTTATCATGAAAATGTCTTTTAATATAATGGTAATGACTGAATGAGATATGAACATAATTCATCAACTGAAATATTATTAATAACTAAAATGTGTAAAAAAAATTATAATTCTGCTAATTTTTTTCTTAAGAAATCAAAGTGCCAGGTTGGGGTGGGAAATTTTTGTGTTATAATAATTATAATGTATAAAAGCTCAGAGGTAAGTTACAATGGGTAGGTTAGGGTGGTATAATAATTATAAAGTGTACAGCTGCAGAGGTAGGTAACAGTGGTGTGTGGATGATTTAGCTGTTTTTCAATAATTATATCATGAAGACTGGGTAAATATACCGATAGGTTAGAAGGGTAGGTAGGTCAGAGAAGCTGGGTGTTGTTTAGATTTTTGAATGCTTATCGGTGTATTTGTTGTCAATATGGATGCCATTTGGGTGACAGATAAATAAAATGGCATTCGCTAGGGTGCCATGAATATTTATCTGTCACCCAAAGAGCATCCATATTGACAATGAATACACTCTGACAAGCATTCAGTTATTATATTTACATATCAAAGTTTTGATATAGAAAGCAAAATGATAAGATTTCATATTCCACCTAAAATATGATTGGTCTCTTCTTGACTAACCAGTGAAGTTCAAAATAGAAGAGTAAAGTATAAGGTAGGGCCTATATGTGATATATCTTAGTGTGACAATGTCATGTTATGAATAAGGATACATCTTTGTGCCACGTCATATTAGGAACTTTAAAATATAGCTTACATAAACAGTCAAGATTAACACAGATCAATGGATAGACTGGGGCTGGAAAATTTTAAATATATAAACTTGTTAAATACAGAGGTAGGTTACAGGAAGGTAGGTAGGGGTGGAGAACCTTGGTGTTGTTCAAGCATGCTATGCTTTATCAAACTCTTCTGTTCTTACTGTAAAACCAGAGACATATGAATAAGTAGGTAAATACAAAAACCACTATCATGACCATGTGGACAATTGTACTTCAGTAGATAAAAATAACTTCTCTTCTTTGTTTAAAACTGAGTATTATTACATTCTCTATTTCAGTGCTTTTTTGGGCCCAACTCTTGGTGGACTTATTGTTGATAAAACTGACTACCAGTGGGGTACAACCCTATGTGCTGGAGTGATAGCATTTGCTGTAAGTAATAATTATCTGCTTCTTAGTTAACACAATAAATCAACATGTACTGAGTATTGACTAGGATACAATAAATCAAAATGTAATAAGTATTGGCTAGGATACAATAAATCAACATGTACTGAGTATTGGCTAGGATACAATAATCAACATGTACTGAGTATTGACTAGGATACAATAAATCAGTGTGTATTGACTAGGATACTGTAAATCAACATGTACTATGTATTGACTAGGATACAATAAGTCAACATGTACTGAGTATTGACTAGGATACAATAAGTCAACATGACTGAGTATTGACTAGGATACAATAAGTCAACATGTACTGAGTATTGACTAGGATACAATAAGTCAACATGCACTGAGTATTGACTAGGATACAATAAGTCAACATGTACTGAGTATTGACTAGGATACAATAAGTCAACATGTACTGAGTATTGACTAGGATACAATAAGTCAACATGTACTGAGTATTGACTAGGATACAATAAGTCAACATGTACTGAGTATTGACTAGGATACAATAAGTCAACATGTACTGAGTATTACTAGGATACAATAAGTCAACATGTACTAAGTATAACTAGGATACAATAAGTCAACATGAACCGAGTACTCTCACACAGTTTGTTTACTGATTTTTTTATTTTGACATTTATTTCATATGACCTTATAATTATTGTTTTTCACATTTTTGTAATATTTTCAGACATTCACATTTTTATATTATTTTCAGACTCTGACACTTTCACTGTATGCTGTAGTAACTCACTGCTGTATGGACACCCCGACAGTAACCGAGTATGAACCTATTCCAGGAAATGATGATGACATCAACCCACACTCACGGGAAGCTGGAAATCAAAAAGTGTAAATCCTCTGCTAAAATATATGATACAGGAAAAGTAATTGCTAAGTGAATTTCAATTACTCAAGTATAATCTATTTATATTAAAGACTTATCTCCCTTTGAAAAAGACTTACAAATCATAAAAATTTTAAACTTATCTAGGTCAAAAAAGGGCTTACAAAATTTCACTCTGCCAGGTCACTGTATTGTGGTTTAATTCGAGTGCTGGTAGTTTTTACATTTTTCTTTTCTCACCTGAAAAAAAATCTTTTTTTTTTTGATGAGCGTGATGTGAGAAGCTTAAAATGACATCAAGTTTTGCGAGGGTAGCCTATAATATATTTACATGTAATGTTGTCTTGTGAATTGTCCCAATCATTTATTTTCGAAAGGTTTTTTTCAAAGGGAAATAATTGAAATTAAATGAAAATTACTTAAGAGTCTCAATATGACAGAGAAATGAAAGCAGAATTAAAACAATGTTAGCGTGTAAAATTCCACCTCTTTTCTTATGATAACTAGTTTGTTGTTGTTGTTGTTCTTAATTTTGTTGTTTAACATCCAATTGAGAATGTGTCACAGGTTTCCAAACAGTTTTGGCCAGTTCGCAAAGTACTGTACATGTACTAATGATAGCAGTATTCTAATATTAGCTCTTTTTACGCATGAGTCATTGCACTAATTCATCCATCCTGTCGTTCTGTATTTCTGTATACATGACAAAGCTAATGAAATTAATTGCAAGAATTTAAGATTGCCCTAATAAGTCTATACCCCCTGTGATTGCTAAAATATCAGTGCCCAAATTTAAATACACATACAGTATGTAGGTCTACTGTGCCCAAAGTCACAAAATTTACTCAGTACTCAAGCTTAACTAACTTTGCTTGATTTTAAAGTAAAAACACGTAAATTTTGTTCTGTAACCGGACATGTTTTATATTGATGGCATACAAAAGTAATTAATGATCAAAATAATTGCTCATTTGAAGAAAATTTCAGAAATATTAAAAAATTGTTTGTGTACTTATTTAACATTAAATCTTTAAATGTTTCATAATCAGTAATTCCTAATCCAAAGGTTTTACAAACAATCATAAAGTTAAAATCATGAAATGAAATTTGAGCATGAGTATTGAGTAAATTTGGTGACTTCCGGCCTAGATCTATAAATTGACAATGTCTGTCTGGCCATCTGTCTTTGTCAACAATTTAGTTCAGCTGTTGAAGTTATCTCTGTTATGAGAAAACCGTTTGGAGAATTCCAAATGCTTTGCAATTTGGCCATGCCACCTTCGTGTTTAACATTTGACCATAGTTTATTGAGTACAAATTAAAGTACATGTGACCTACACTACAGATTTGAAGACGTAAATACAGATCTGTATGCTATTTATTTTGGAGGTTTAAGTTTTATACTGCCTAGATTGAGCTCTCTCACTATCAGTATTCAGTTTGGATTTTATGAGCAGTTTGTACAAATAATTAACATTAATTTAACGGACATATCATGTTGGAAAAATGTGTGTCAACTTCATTTTCCTAAGCTTTAACTATTAACTATTATCTATTTTCATCAGCAATGGACTGTGTTTATTCATAGCTTAAATGCTATAGTTTTGCTATCATTATCCAGAGATTAAAATGAATTGATATTTTCAATTAAAATTTTGTTTGAAATATTGAATAGTCGTTCTCAAGACATGTAATGAGAATTTTTGATATAGTGAGTATGATTTGAATTGTGTGATATTTTGTCTCTTATATTTATAAATGAACCACCTATATTATATAAATCAGATTTTATAGTGATTTTTTTCATATTTGTCATCTTAATTTTTCATCTTTATTATATGTTATACAACATGTACAATATAATAAATCACCAATACCAGAGTATAAATCACCGGGAGGTTGAGAAGGCAGTAGACAATTATGGTGGAGAGCCTTTGACAAACAGGAACATCCCGAAAATCTACAAGTGAGATAAGGTGTCCTGTGAAAGTAAGCATCCCCTGCCAACTTGTCACACCTGCCGAGAATCCACAGCAAAATTTAAATGAAACATGAGAGGAATAAATTCTTGTTGAAGTAGGTATAGACAACAGCATAATATCAATCATGGATACTTGATTATTTCAGGTAGTGAGACTCGTATTCTTTATGAAATGTCAGTTGAAGGAAATTGTCTTGAATTCTAAGTAGATGATGTTCAATGCTTTTTGGATTTTTTCTTCATTACTTTTAGATTATGTTATTTTATTTGTTTAAAAACTTAACATGCATTAAATAAATTGTCAAATCATTGTATTCTGGTGTGGAGAATTAGATTACTATTTTAGTTATAAGTTACATTTATATTTCAGCTTTGAAATAGTTTGATATTCAAGTTTGTTTTGAAATAGATTAGTATCTTAATTTTGAATTAGAATTATTTTTTATCTTGTTGTTGATGTAGAAAAATATATATTAATTGCAAATTAATTTTTGTTTTTGAATTAGATCATTATTTAGATATTGAATTAGAGAAATATTCTCGAGGAGAATAAGAATGATGTTTTAGTTTTAAACTTGATCAGTATGTAAGTTTTGTATTAGATTAATATGTTAGTTTGATTTGATCTAAATAGTTTAGTTTCATTTGATCTAAACTTGAGAATAGACTTATGACAGATGTGACTAGACAGCTGAGACTGAACAGTTTTTCTATTAAACCAAAGAATAAAAGTTTGGGAATATTCTATACCTGGCTTGCATATAAGATTTGAGAAATAATCAAAGTTGAAAATATTCTCAAACGAAAAAACGGAGACATGTTGTTTTAGTCTGTATGCAGTATTTTGGTTTCTGTCAAGTTATTTCTCTAATATTAACCAAACTCGGTAATATTCTTTATGTCAAAAGACAAATTTTTGTGGATTCATTGAAAAAACGGGAATTAACTGTAAATATATAATGAAGATGAATTATGAGAAGTCGCTTCTGTCACACTAATGTAGGATGAGTAGGATAATGATCAACATTCTGCAATGTTTGCCAGAGTTATGGGCCTTTAAAATGTTCACAAATGTCTCATTTCGCAGGGGTCATAGTGTTCTCAACCACACCCCATTGTATATCTTTGTCTCAACCATAGATTTTTTGAGAGTTTGTTTTTAGCTTCTATACACTGTCTGTTTATTGTTTTTAGAGCACTGCTAATACTTTGGCATTGATAATTTATACAGAAAAACAGGTTGATTGCCTGGTAAAAGTTCTCTAAGTGCTTGGTACTTAAGTGATGGTTATGAATTATATTGACTGCTGATTTCCTTATCTATATTCTATAGTCTAAGTTGTTACTGAAATAGATAAAATACATTTTACAAGGTTATAGAAATAGATAAAATACATCTTACAAGATTATAGAAATAGAGAAAATGCATTTACAAGGTTATAAATGAAAAGGTTAGGGTTTAGATGTCAAAGATTTTTAAAAACGCCCTTTTTCATTCAATACCAACACATTTTAGTTCGATAATTGCAAGAAAATGAATGTGCAAGATACAAATTAATCAGGCAAAGTTTTTTTTATATAATTATAAATTTTTATGAAATTTATTTCAAACCACCCCTTCGTGTATGCAAATTTGTCAGATGACTGTATTTACCATAAAATTTGTGTTGCTTAGTAGAGAAGGTAGAGAATTTACAAAGGAACAAAAGTAGAAATCCATTAAAATCCAAAATCTCATGGACATTGTACATTGGTATATCCTACCTCAAATTCTGCTGCAATGGAGATTTATTGCAAACCATTTACATCATAATGTCCCTGTCAATGAAATAGTACCACTCCAAAGTATGAATAGAAGTGCTTTACTGGACCTGCAAGACAAGAGAAATAAAATTGAGAGGATTCTATCAACTTGCCACTTACCTTTAGAAGTCTGTGATATGTTAAGGAATCTGAAAGTTGGTTAGTGAAATTTGAAATTTCGGCAACATTATGTCCTTTTTGTAGTGATACTATTTTGATGGTTGTTAAAAAACGATTGTTTAAATGAAAAACTAGACATTCATATAAATCGGTGGAAGGAATGATTGAATGGGAGTAGGCTAATGAAATGGGTAGTATTGTTCAGGGTTTGGTCTGGGAAATGTCAGGAATATTTCTTGTGTTATGTTGGTGTCATCTAAACATGTGTTCACTTTCATCAGACATGGTACATAAAAGCTTTAATCTAAGTTTACTTTTCCTCGGGATATAGGACATATTTGAATGTATTAATGTTTCTGGCATTATGATGTTAAGTGAAATGAGATGAAATAGATAATTTTTCAATACAAAGTAAAGGCAGGCCTTTTACTGTAGACTTCATGAAAAATATCATAATTTCAAGAGTCCTGTCATTTATGGTAAGGTCTCTGTTAAATAAGATTATTCAGGTTATTGTAAAGTGCATTTCTAGTAAATGTAAAGAAACTTAATACGCAGATATCATTGATTTTGTAAAAATGAGAATAAATTGTTATGTCACATACATGCACACATACACCTGTAATATATATATGTATGTGTGTGATTTGTTATTATGGATATTTACTTTATGATATATAATGTCCTATACTGATTTTTTTTAACACTGTTATTAGTGTCATAATATATAAACAAGTGCTTGTTATTTTCATCTTTATTATTGATTTCATATGTTTGAGTTCAGTTTTATGTTTATGAATTCTTTTATGTGATATTCATGTGTCACAATCATCAATTTTTCAAATCAATATCTAATTTTTTTATTATTAATATTGTTATTTTGTGATACCTTTATCATATTATCATAATAAAGGATGAAGTTAAAGGGAATTCTCAACACTTTTTAATATTACTTTCTAAGTATCTTACTATTTGTTTTTCTGTTTTTCACTTGTTAATAAAATCTAGCACCACTAGGAGTTCCATATAGAAAAATATGGGGTAGGATGGATCAGGAGCGTCATCGCTCGCCATTTTTTCATCTGCCACAAATAAATGTAAACCTGTGATACACACAAAAATATATATCTTGTCGATGTAAAAGAAATAGTCAGATTTAATTCAAACTGGATTGATCTATCCGAGGTGTTCCAAGAAATAGTGTTTGTAAAGCTTTGACACAAGTGGCATTGTTTGGCTTAGCTTGTTTATTGTATTAAATTTACTAATATCTGTGTACTTGTTCAATCAGTAGTAAGGTTGTGATTATTATGTTTCGATAAATTACTACTGTGTTGTTATGACAACAGCACATATAAAGTCATTGATTTTTGTTCAACAAAAGATATGTATGATATATATGTATATGTATATAAAAAGTTTGCATATCTTGTTGTTTTTGATATGCTTATTACTGACAAATATATAGCATTTCTCAGTTTACCTGTGGAAGGGCGGTAGTCTCTTCATACATTGTAAGCAGGTTTCCCTCCCCCACCATTAAAAACTGACTGCAACCGTGTGACTGAAAATTTGTGTTGCGTAAAACGCCATTAAAAAGAAGCAAAGTGTTGATGATTAATATATGTATGTTTGATATTTGAAGAAGCTTTCTAATGAGCTTTCTGTGATAACAGCAATATATATACAGATTTTGAAGCTTATTTTGTAATAACCGTTTACAATATCTAGACTTTTTCATGTTTCTGTGATGTGTTATGTTCAAAGCAATACATTGATTGTATTGTTGTCACAAAACATTACAACCGATGAAAGTTGTAAGGTGCAATCACAATGGTCATTGGTTCATGCTTCTCTCTCTTTTAAACTGTCGTAATGATATAAAAGACACCAATGGTATGGACAAAGTGATTCATTTATTTTCACATTCTAGTGAATCCAACTCTTAACTTATTGCAATTAAATGAGATGTCACTCCTATTGAAGACATGTAATGACGAAGTTTGTCACATCTTTATAATTCACGTATTATAGCTAAATTTACTTTTGTAATTTTGTAATATGGAAGTTAACATTCACTATTAAATTGGGAGGTTTATAATATGTAACAGTAATCGTCACATGTACTAACTGACAGTACTCTTTTAGAAATTGTGTTATGTAGTTGCAAATTGCGTATTTCTGTTTAAACCTATGTTATTGGTAAGTTATCTTTATCATAAGTACATTTGGTGCATTGACTTTTTATAATATGAATACCTGTAATCTGATTGGACAATAAGGGCTCGATGATAACGGTTGGCTACTTATGTTTTTGGTTACTACTTATTGAGAAATGTACGACACTAAATCACATCTACTCAAAACGATATAATTAAGTTAAGGCCTGTTATTCTATAGTTGTCAGCATTAGTTTTGTTATGTGTTGTTATGTAATAACAACCTTATTATTAGTTTGCATGTTTTTATTTGGATCTCACAAAGGTCTTAGACGGTATGGTTCTCTCTCACTCTTGTTCATCTGATTGAGAATATGCTTTTTAAAGTAATACAGTACATATTCATTTCTGTTGAAATAGAAACATTTATAATTGGTGAAAATAACATTAAATAACTTTATGACATTTGGTGGAAGAGCACTTTTAATAGAAAATCTTATAACTACAGCTTACTGGTTTTGTCTTTATTTATTTTTTAAAATTACAATTACTGTGAAACTGTTTTCATTCCTCAGATGTATGTAATAATCAAAGCTGGGCTTTGTTCATATCCAGGGCTTGTGTATGTTTTGTTTATGTAATACGTTGTATCTTTATATAAAAAAACATTTGTCAAGCGGACTGCTTCAGAGTGTTATGCTTTACTTCAGACCAGGTGAGCTACCGTATTGCTATGTTCCCTTGTGCGTCGGGGTTCACCCAGTAACTTTTAAATTTAAACGACTTATTCTCAAAACCATCTCTCAGACATCAACAGAATTTGACAGGAAGCTTGCTCTTTGAAAGTGGCTAGTTTCCAAATGGGCTCCAAAAAGGTTCAAATCTTAGTATATCTTTAAAAATCTTCTCGTTAATTAATGATCAGATTTCTTTCAAATTTGGTATGCATTATTAATAAGTCAACTTTTACAGTCTCTTTATAAATGAACAATTTGTAGAGCCAGCCTGGCTCAGTCCGTAGCACATTTGACGCTTGATCGTGAGGTCATGAATTCGAGTCCAGAAGCACTATGTCTGATTCCTTTCCTTCGGAAGAGAGAGTAAAATCCGAGCTCTCGGATCACATTAGGTGTCGGCACGTTAAAGAACCCTCACTGATTAATGAACGTAAGTGCCGAGCATAGGCCAAACTTTGAAACCCTTCATCGGCATTGGTAACTGTGATAGATTCTTGAGTTGGACGTTAAACAACAATACAACAAACCAACGAACAATTTGTTGGATCTTTAAATGACGGAGTACGATTTTATACAAATGGCTTATACCTACCATCTAATGGCACTGACACTATATAACCATTATAAAAAAATGTTTGTTATATCATAACTGACAAAGGCTGTTCTAATAATTGAGCGTACTTGGGACAGATGTGCATTCTTTATGGAAATTTGAAAGCCAAATTTGAAAAATGAAAAAAAGGAGGAAAACAAAATAAATAAGAAAATAGTAGCATTGAACTGCTGTCAGGCTCATGAATGCCAGCTAGACAGAGGCATATCCCATGAAGCACTAACAGTCCAATGCTGAAACGCAAAACTTGATTTACTTTTTGCATACAAAGGTAATTGAGAAGGTTGCAAGAAATTAGCTATGATCATTATGACATAGTTTCAAGGTCATTGGATTAAAAATCCAGGTCCCTGGCACCTAAGTAAACCTAGAATATCGGTAACATAATTGAAATAATTGTCAGGTGAGCGCTTTGATTCTCTTGTTTTTGTATATCGACCATTTTGGCAATGCTACTATACAACGTTACTGATGTCTCTGACGCTTCATCAGCTTAATATCAACACATTCAAAAGCAATAAATTTGCATTTTTGGCTATTGGCTATTCCAGGAATGTGCACTCACTTTTTATAAGCACGGGGAATTAAATTGTAATTGTCAAATTAATAATAAATATAATAAATATTTGAAGATTGTGAATATAACAATTAATTGTCATGATCAATGAACCGGTAGCCAAGATAAATATTTCAGAAACACATTTATGTACTTTCTGTGCTGAAGAAAGAGAAACCTTAATTCACTTGTTCTTTACATATAATGTCAGAACTTTCTGGGGAGAATTGTTTTTCTGGTTAACAAATGCCTCACAACAAAAAATACTGATGGGCAATTCCGATATAATATTTGGAAAGAAATTTAAAGATCCTTTGCTTCAGATAGTAAATTTAATCGTTTTATTAAGGAAACAATACATTTAGAAGAAAAATATAGAAAATCCAAATGTACATGGATTTATAACTGATCTAAAATATTATGTTAAACTTGAAGAAAATATTTTATCTAGACAGAACAAACACACTAATTTCCTCAACGTTGGAGCTACTTTAACACTTTGTTAGTTTAAAATAGGTCCGCTGAATCTTTTGTATAATTTGTATTTGTTGTTGTCCTTTTTTTCTTGTTTACTTATTTATTAAAATACATTAGATGAGTATCCATTATTGTACACTCACAAAGCTAGATCAAGTATACTTCTCAACAAATGATGTGTACATGCTTATGTTTTTATGTTTGCGACAGTGTAAGGTGTCGTATTTGTAGTGTGATATGTATACGTATGTTGCGAGTTAGATATATGTGTGTATGGTGTGTACTAGTATACGTATTAATGCGACGTCTTTGACCTCATACGAAGCCTGGATCTTTGGACCTATCTACACAGGCATGTCAATGAAATATTTTTTAAAAAAATGAACCGGTTGTCATAGACATCGTTCCTTCTCCAAACACTCGATCAGGAAGTAAAAATTCACAGATCTTGTAGGTGGCATGTCAAACAAAGGTCATATATAAACACTGTTTGTGAATATTGAGTTTTTTACTGTTTTTTCGCATAACGATACTTCCCTTTGGAGGATATTGAATTTTATTGGTAAGGGGCCAAAAATTTGTGAATATTGAGTGTTTTACTGTTTTTTCGCATAACGATAGATCCCTTTCCAGGTCATTGAATTTTATTAAAAAGTTAAAGTTTTAAAAAATGCGTAATCTTAGACGACCGTTTCAATCAATAAGACTTCCTCAGTAGATGAACAAGTACTACAATATTTAACACGTACTATTAATGATGAGATAAGCATTTTATAAATAAATTGACGCTAACTACTGCAATGTTTCTGTTTTATTTTTACCTTTATTGAAACCACTAACTTGTATTTACTTATCGGACACTCAAACAAAATCGGGTTTTAAAATTTCGATAAGAAACGGACGGGGTTTATATATTGATTACAGGTCAAACCTTGAGGAACGTAAGTGCATTGTTTATGTTGCATGTTTCGCAAACTACAGTTCAAATTCAATCGAATCCACGTTGATAATTTCAGATTAATTTTCTTTGTTTAATAAGTTAATTGCATCTTATTCTAGTACGTTTACATTTCCTACTCACTGATTTTGTTCGTGCATTAGAAATTTTAATTCATAATTCATCTGAAAATTATTTTATTTTTGAATAATTTTACTACAAATAGTGAAATGCAAAACGGTATTATGAGTACTAAGTTAACGAAATCTGTCTAGTCCAGTCAAAGTATGCAACATAGGGGTCTAACCATGAAAAAATTGCAACACAAAATTTTTCTTTTGATAAGATTAGGTTAATATGTTGGCTTCTAAAATGACAAATTGTTTACCACTATCAACCCCGTGGAAAAGGAATTTTTTTTAGAAATTAAACAAAAACTAATCAAAACTTGAGAAAAACTGGAAAAAAATCGTTCAACAAAAGTGTATCAAAATAAAAAACTAACTGATTTTATTTACTTGAGAGATTTCTAAAGTGGTTTATATTGCTTAGCATCATTTCAAATGTTTTTTTTAAGGAAAAATATTGTTTTTTGGTGGAAAATCACAAATTTCTGGACATTTGTTGCACGCTCGAAAACATGATTTTGAATCAATAGTAGTTTACTAATAGATGATGCAAAATAAGTTCATGATGCCTAGCAATTTTAAAGTTAAAAAATTTCATGGGGAAAAATTGTGTAATTTCCTTTAAAAGTCACAGAAAACTGGAATGTTTATCATGGTATTGTATAAGGAAAAAATCAAATAAAGTTTAATAATGTAACTTTTTCCAGTGATTATTACTATTAACCGTACCGTTCACTTTAAAATCCTCACAGATAGGAAAATACTAATTTTGATTTTTTTATCAATATCAATAATTTGTATTTTTAATAAATCAGTATGTATATCAATCTTTTTTATTTGCGTCATTTCCATAAACAGTATTACATATGACATTATATTCCATATGCTTGTATAATGTTTATTCAAGAAGAACTGGGTTATTCGGCTTCGGCTTCATTCAGATTCATTATCCCCAATGCACACATCAGCGTTTCACAGTTTTCACAGTTTATCCCGCGACATCGCCACATCCAACTGAACATGAAACACCATGTCTGCGACACGTACACCTTTTTGTGTCACACCCTGTTTTACATTTACAAATAATTGATAAAAGATCATCTGGTGCTGCTGATAAAATTAGTTTTGATAGGAACTAACTTTCCTCTATCTATTTCCCATCCATATTGTTTTGGATCTAATGTCCTCCCAGTCCAGGCTTGGACTTGATGATAGGTTCGTAAACTATGAAAATGATTGGCAGCTGAAGTAGGTGGTAGTTCATGAACTTGAACCGAACTATGACGTGACATTGTCTTCGTTACAAATTTACGATATCGCAGTTGATCCAGAGATTCATTTTTGGTCCCCGAAAACAGGTCGCATATGATTGATTCTCCAGCCAATGATATACTCTCTTTATTTCAGACTAGGCCTAAGCCAAATATTCGGGACGTTGTGTCACAACCTGTAATTGCATGTATTAAAGGTAAAATCTGACATACTTCACCTTTAAGAAGCAATGATGTTTTGCGTATGCTCCAGATCTTGTGATCCTTGTGGTGGCGGTCAGAATAGAATAGAATATTACATCAATTGGCACATTGAGGGTCATACATATGAATCAAAAGAACAAGAAGATCAGTGTCCTCACCAATAACGGCGACAGATGCAGCAACAGATTTATCTATGGCTGTTTTAACAATAAGCACATCTGCATCTGCTGGAGCATATAATACATTACATCCCTTACGTTCTAAGCTGGCGCCAAGGAGGTTTACAAACTGCTTCTTGTTCTCTTGATTTGAAAGAAAAACTTCTTTCGTTGAATTCAAAGTAGAGAGCTTAGATAGAGCTACACTTCTGCCCACAATTCCCTTAGATCTACGCAAATGAGTTATGTCCTTCGTAGATGGGCCATCTGGATAACCATCAAAAACAATGGTTGCATGACCGAATTTCTTAATGACATAATTTGAACAGCAATCGATGATTTGTCCAAATGATGTTTTTTGTTCCCATGGAAGCTTATAGATGAGAGACCCACCATCTAGCACATATTCAAATTCTCTGGTAGAATTGGATGTTGAGGCAGAGAGCAGTCGCCCATTGTCCATACTGCGCTGGCCAGGGTTGATTTTTTGTGCTATGCGAGGAAGACCACCAGAATCAAAGAGTGAAGAAGGGTGAGTGGAAAGTTCATATGAAAAACAGAACTGAGATATCGGGATAAACAATTCTAGAAAAAGTTATCAGTCTTTGAAAGAGAAGCTGGGGGTCTACATGCATTTCAGTATCGTCTACTTTGACTGCAAGTTTTGAATTTAGAGTAACGGCTTGTTTTAGACCTTTTAAAAACGAGTATCCTGATAAAGACTCTCCTGGTAACGAGTTTACTATTTTTAGTCCAATCTCTTTACAAATATCAACATTCACTTTTTCGTCGGCAATAATACCAGTTTCAATCGACCGAAGACCCTCATTTCCATCAAAAGGATTTCTTTCAATAATGTGTTTTAGGACTTTGAAGGCATCATTATCATCACGTGCTTGTCTAGCTTTTCCAGACTCCTTATGCTGGTCACTTGTGTGGTAGTCTATTCCAGTAAGAGTTTGCATTGCGTAATTCATTTCCGCGCACAAGCTGGAGATGAAAACAACCATTGGACTCGCTGGAATTTCTGTCATGCCCCTTCCTCTTGTTAAAACCCACCAGATGTTTTCATGGCCCTCATGAGTACCTGTTCTATGACCCACATCACTAGAGAGTCCTGCCCAATATCGGTCGGACCGACGTATAACATGATGACCAGCTTCAAACATTGCATGGATATCTGGGTGTCTGCATTCAAGTTGTTGCATTTCGCATAAATAGACATAAGCGGATTTTAGATAAAGATTGTGGCCAGCTGCTGCAAAGGTAGGGTAGCATCAGAGATATTGTCTTTTGATGAATGTTTCCAATTACCAGTCCTTTCTGCCTCGAGAAACTTATGGAGAAGATGTATCATGTTTAAGTAGTGTAACCAAGAAATCCTCGAAGATATGTTTTCGAAGATTTCATTCCCGCTCATATCAACCAAGGTAAGTTCCCTGTCTTTCAATGAATCGTACATAGAACATGCTTTTTCAAGAACTGGATCCGAATTTTGTGGTAGAAATTCGCTCTCAGAATAAATGCGATTGGGTGGGTCTGATAGTGCCTCCAAACTTTCAGAAACGTTAGTGTCCTCACTAGTTGATAAAAATTGGTTTATTACGGTTCTCCAATAACACTGTCAAGATCCAAATCAAAAGTTCTTGCGAGGAGGATTGCATTGAGGGCTGAATAAACAAGATTGTGGCCCCTAATGGCCCGTGAAACCGCTTTGCCTGAAATCATATGACCCACAGTATTTGGAGCAAACACGGTTTCGAAAACTTCATGAAGTCCTGATCCAGACATGAGATGTCCAATTGCACCTAGAAAACTCATCTCTAGATGAAACCCACCTAAGCGTAAAATCATTGTCTTTAATACACTGTCCTCTAATTCGTTTGATATTATTTGATGAGCCTTCCAGTACAAAGGCTGGTCAAAAGTTATAACAGGGGTCCGTTTATATTTTGATGCTTCTTTGCAAACAAATTGCAATGTTGAATAGATGCATGTCATATCACTAGGAGGAAGATCAATCATAGGAAAGAAAATGGTGGTAGATTGTCCAGGATACTGCCCATTCCGAAACATTTGCATGAATCCAGACCAAGAAGGGCGGGGAGTTCGAAGGGGCCAGATGATACTGCATAAGAGATCTGCATACCAAAACTTATCATCAACATCAATTTCTCGTAGCTTAGTGAAGTATTTTTTCTTTTGTCTGTGGCCGCTGGTAATACAGTACTTCTACACTTCCAGCCTCTAAAACAGATTCTTTAATCACTTCACGTCGTGGGATTTCTCTGTTGAATTTTGAACCCGGAGTAAAGCTACCAATTATGCCCATACCATGGAACGTTCCATGTCCGTCAATTGTACATGAATTATGGTCTACATTATCAGCAATAAACTGAAGAAAGCTTTCGTCTCTTTTAACTCAAACTGGGTTTGCTCTTGTTCAACAGCTGCATTTGATTGGTAGCGCTTAACCTCAGAAGAATAAGATGCAGAAAAGCCAAGACTGTTGAGAGTATCTAAAAGGAATCTTGAGGCAAATTGTTGGTGGAGTTGAACGCCAAGGCTTATTTGAAGTGGTGCCAAAAGTGCCCTTGGTCTTGATGCTTGCATAATAGCCTGTCCGATTGACGCAATTTTGACGTCATTTTTACAGCTTTGCAGAAAAATATTTGACAATAGCAATTTGAGAGATTCCGGGACGTATGAGGTTTGAGAAGCTATAGATTCAATCTCTGAGGGTGAGGGATAAAAGGCTGTTGAACATTGAATGGCTTTTATGTCACTGAGGATAAGTTTAGCTGCAGCTTTAATTATGGCCTCTTTGTCAGACGATGTTTTCGGTCGCTTGTAGAAGTCGTATAAAATTGATTTGGGCAGAATAACAGAAAGTGACAACATTCGGAAGACCGTTTATTTCGGTGATCAAAAATATCAGTACCAAAATGTTTCTTAAGCTTTTCTTTCATATATCTACATGTGTATGGTTCATCGCAGAACTCTGCCATCTTTTTTGTCAGGTCCAAAATAGTAATTTGTTCATTATCATTACTCGCAAAATAAGCACATGTTTTTGAAAATGCTTCTTCTTGTTGGTTTTGACAAGGTCTTCCTGATGTGCGTTTTTAGTTTAGCAGGAATGGGGAGAAAATGCAATTGGTAAATTTTTACCCCGTCCTGAAATTTACGCTGCAAAATTGATGGTATAAAGCATCGGCAGCATGGAGATCATTCACACATGATATACGACCCTTTACTACATGTCCCCAATCATCATTTCGTTTTTCACAAATTTCAAATAGTTTCTTTTGAAATTCAATTGTACGAACGGGGATGAACATCTAAACCTCTTTTTCTTTTGATATAAAACCACAGAAAATGCAATGGTCTTGAAAACTGAAAGTCTCTGATGATCGTAATACCTTTTTTGTATCATTTGTTTTATCTAACTGTATCGACTGTTCTATATATTTTGGGTGAGTAAATTTTTGTCGACACTTTCTGTGTGTACAAAATCACCAGGTGAAGCTATATCAGATTCACCTCTCTTTCTGGACGCTAAATTTATGCTTGTAAACCTTTCTCTGTGAGCACACACTGAGTTGGTCGCCCGTGGTACTCTCTTTGCATATAATGCATATGATGAAAATTCAAAATTTTGATAGACTGGAATGATAATTTTCCTCCAAATAACGTTTGAATATGCTTTAAATAACAATAATTACGTCAAACAAACGAGTGTAAATTACGGGAGGAAAGGCCTTTTAATACATATATATCACAAAATGATTTAAGTATGGGTAAATGGCAATAAATTAAATGAAATTAATTTATATTAACCATTAAATCAAGTATAAAAACAATTTTTCAAAGTAAAAATACGTATAATATACGTAAAACAAGAAATCTAAAAAAACTGCAATTGTCGTAATACTATGAAAATAGTTACCCTAATGGGCGTCCATACATGGATTTTTTAAACACGACGCTACAGTTTATATGATTTTAATTCTTGCTTTAGATAATGGGCAAATCTTATGTATTACACATTGCCGATATTGTATAAATCGTACTCTATCAAATTTGTGTGCAGTTTAGACACTATTTTTAAGTAATAGATCTATTGCTTCGAATTCGAAAAAGTTGATTCGCACTTCTCGATCATCACCGGAAGTACAAACTACAACACTAAATACATTCGGATTTTACCATTGATATATATTAATAAGTTGATATGATATATTATATCGCTGTCAAAAAGTTACTGATCTGCATACATACATTATCAATAATCTTTTGTTGTTTTAAAATTAATCACGATGTTTTATAGAAATTATTTCATTATTTCGATATCCGGATTTAATATCACCACACGTCAAAGTTGTATGGAAGCGCGGTCGAGCATTAACAAATGAACAAAATTTTATTGTTGAAAATTAATACTTTCCACATCGAATTTTTTTGGTAGACTTTTTTTATTCATATTTATAACATCATATTCAAATGTGTAGAACACATAAAGATTGTGTTGCAATTAGTTCAAGGTACTGTGACAATTTGACTGGACTAGTCGCAATTTTCATGATTTCATGGCATTCTAATAGACAATATATTTGTAATGTTCGGAGACGTGGTCTTTCAACAAACTGTCGGCATTCCTATGGGAACCAATTGTGCTCCTTTATTGGCCGACCTGTTCCTTTATTCATACGAAGCAGACTTCATTCAGAAAATGCTGAATCAAAAGAAGAAAAAGTTAGCGGTGTCCTTTAATATGACATTTAGATATATCGACGACGTTTTGTGACAATTTTCATACATATGTCAATGCGATATATCCCAGCGAACTAGAAATTAAAGATACAACAGAATCAAGTACACACGTTTCATACTTAGACATTTTACTTAATATAAACACAGACGGGAAATTAGCGACTAAACTATACGATAAACGCGACGATTTCGGCTTTCCCATCGTAAATTTTCCACATTTAAGTAGTAATATCCCTCAGTCACCTGCATATGGAATTTATATTTCACAAATGACCCGATATGCCAGGGCGTGCACAACATATGAAGATTTCCTATACAGAGGAAAACTACTCACTGACAAATTATTGACACAGGGATATCGAAAACCGCGTTTAATGTCAACGTTCCGCAAATTTTATGGTCGGTATAATAGTCTTGTTTGCGATACTCTGTTTCACTAAGTGAAATGTTGAGTTGCCTTTTCGTTGGCGGTTGTTGAGACGTCTGTACCAATTGTGACGAGGATACACTTCTCACGTGTTTCATTGGACTTGAATGTGGACTCACGGCGGGTGTGACCGGTCGACAGGGGATGCTTACTCCTCCATGGCACCTGATCCCACCTCTTGGTTTCCAGAGGTCCATGTTTGTCCATTTTTACTGGATTTCTATCTATGTCCTGGACATCCTATTGATTTATACTTTGGTATCTGAAATTATTATATTATAAGATAAGTTATACCATATAAATGAAAAGAAAATATTGTTACAATATACCCAACAAACTGTAATGGTCAACTGAGTTAAGTGATACCCAATTTTGGCCCCATTTGGAGCCCCTATGAGTAATGGCTCCTTTTTATTCGTAAACATTACGCGACTTCTCATAGAGATAATTCCGTCAAAATGTATTGTAAAATTAAACTTTTTATTCTCCTGAAAAGGTAAAGAATTGAGTTAAGCCATTTTCAAAAGCTGTTGCCGTTGATGAAATACGTTTATGACCATACATGTATCTTGATTTCATTTTGGAAAGTTACGATCATGCGTACCAGATTTGAAAGAAATCTGATCATCAGTTCATCAGAAATCATTTCTAGATATAAATATATGTTTCGATCTCATTCCTAACCTTTGTAAATATCAACTTAAACATAGCACATTTGAAAGAAATCTAATCACTGGTTCTTGAAAGGATTTTTAAAGATGTCCTTTTTGGAGTCCCTATGGGTCATAGACCCTTTTCATTCACAAAGTTTATGTAGCTAAGTATATAAAATATCAATCAGGTTTGAGTTAGCTGTATCATTGTGCCGTATGTCATTTCGCTAAAGGCTTGTTTATGAACAGATTTTGATTTCATTGATAAACGTTATATATATTGACTTAACAATCATACATAGCAAATTTGACAGATATCTGATCATTGGTTCACGAGAAGAAGAATTTTAAAGATGTTTTGGTCCTTTTTTACCCTTATGGAGTCACTATGCGCCATGGCCTTTTTTCGCTAACATTATGCGGCTTCACATGGGATAACACCTGGCAAATTTGTCTGAAATTGGCCAATTGTTTCTTGAGAAGAAATATCAAAAATATCTCACATTTATGACGACGGACAAAACACGATATCCACCCTTTGTCCATTGTCTCAGATGTTCTTAAAATATAATAAAAAGAATTGAAACAGTAACAGTGAGAATCTAAAAATGTTTAATAAACAATATGTTTACGCGTAAACATGGCATTTGATATAACTGTGTTGACTTTGTCTCGCATAGCGTTCGCTGTCCAGTGTTCGATCAGTTCATACACATAGGTTGAAATCGGGTAGTTACATTAAATCACGTTAATATACATATGTATTATCATTAAAATATCTTAAATGTAAAGGCATACATTTTTCTAGTTTCTTTGTCGGATAACTGTCTGTGCTACTCATCGTTACAGTCTTAATATTAATAGACCAATTTTAAAATATTTTGTTTGTTAGAATGGTGTTATACGGCGCAATCAACAATTTTTCATTTCTATGGCAGTGGAAATTTTTTTTATCATCGACCCTTAAGAACAATGGACTCTTCTGAAAATCAGTGACCTAGAGCTGTCCAAATATATTTTTAGAGATGAAAAATAGATCTTAAGTTGTAATTACCTATGTTGACTGGTAATCATATAAATTACTGCACACCAATTTGCAAATATATATCCTACCTTAGTAATACTACCCCATAACAGTGACTAATATTATTTACAATGCGAGTAAACGAAAACCGAAAGCCTTAAGCCAAGTAATATCACGGATGTTGCGTCATCATCAGGTCAACCTTTAATGTCACTATATTTATGCTTACACCTGAACTTATAAAGTACGATAAATTTTCTTATCGTGAATGAGAATGGATAATACTCGATCTTTATTATACGGTTTATACTGTTGGTATTATTCAGTGTCTGTTGTGAAAAACAATATAAAGTAAACAGTCTGTCATTTTACCAAAAATGGAACACTTGAGATATATATTTTTTAATTTCCAATTTGTTTGTTTAAAAGGGAAGATCCGGTCAATTTCGATTATTTCCCGTAGCTGTCAATCATTATGACCTTGTTACACTTGTGATTTAGTTAGGTTCATCCCCAGACCTGTCTACCTGTATTGCATTAAGCATCACATATATACATTCAGTGCATGATGGCGTCCTCATCGGAAACACCAAGGTCAATTATTATGGCAATGGATGGAAGTGATCATGCTAACCATGCTTTTGAGTGTAAGTTGAGTTTACTTTGTGAAATCTTGATTAATAACCATACGTAAATCATTGAGTTAACCTTGATATAACTTTATCACTGTTTGTAGTAAGCAGTTGGTTGTCTGGACTAAACAAAGATAGCTGTGTGTTGGTTGCATGGTCACTCTAACACACAGACCAATCGGTTTTCTGTCAGTAATTAATATGTGAAATAAATATTATTTCGTTTTTCATATTTTCCTCAATTTATGACTCAAACTTTTCTTAATATTATATCATTCATTTAATCGATTCCACCATACAACATATTTTCCATCATATTGATGTGTAGGCGTCAAGGTATATAAGAATATATTGAAACTGATATAGAATGTACGTCGTCTGTCTGTCAGCCCTGGTCAGTGCGGGATCAAGGCTCACAAGGACCTAAACCAATTTTGAAGGTGGGAAAGTTTGTCCGTATTCTTGCTCAAGGCTTGGGTCTCTGTAAACTGTTCCCGTGTTCTCTTCTCCATCATATATCATTTGATGCCTTTGATGCCACTTTGTATAAAAAGGTTTGAATGTGGCACAAAACACCATTAAAAAAACAGATAATGTATGTAAAGGAGGATGAAAATATTTTTCATAGATAAAAATAGAATATCTCCTGCACCGTCAAACAGATAAGATAATCTCAATTTAACATTGAGTGAACTATCACGACCTCTGTAGCTTTTTATCGTTAGATAATACATATTTTTGGTCACAGAGAATAGTAAAATGGTTTTCTTTTTTGATTTTCAGGGTATATGAAGAACTGCTACAAAGAGGGAGATAAAGTTGTTGTTGTATATTGCGCTGAATACAACGAATTGAAGAGCTCACGTGAGTGATAATCTTACATCTATGTTTAACGCGGAATAATTTACAAAACATGTTTGCAACAGAACGTTGACTAAGAAGTTCATATACTGCTGTACTGACTACAAATAATTCATACTTCATAATTTGTAGATTGCACAGTAAAATATAACTACAATCTGTGTCGTTATTTCAACGTAGACTTTGATCAATAGGACGAACGAATAAAGATGTGTAATTTGATAGGCACAGGTATTGAAATAACATCTATAATGAAATACAGAATACAAAATGAACATATAAAACACACATCTATTTACACTAGTGTTTGAATGTGTCCACTTATTGCTATGTGTAGTCAATGTTTTAGTGTTGTCACATGGTGAAACAGGAAGATTGTTGTTCTTAAACACTTCTTATATTGTTCACAGTAAGTGGCCATGTACTCAAACATTGTTGAGTAAATATGTTCTTTTCCTACGCAAATTATGCTGACATATTGTCGTTAATATAGATTTGTTTAGTCGATGGTATATTGATATTCAATTCATAGTTCTGAACATCAATAAACACGCATTGCATATGCATAAGTTACTAATCAAATGCAAAAATCAGCTAGCTTCTGGTCTCCCCTATCAAGTAAATGACTACTGCGTCACATTGCCATTAAACAAGCGTTCTAACAAAATGAGATAACTTTGCTGTCTCGCACACTATCAATATAGATTGAGCATATCATACTACACATGATCACATCTGCCTATCTGAGTGGTATGCTTTTTCTGTTGTTTTTAAGACGAGTCCATTATAGTCTTAAGGGTTGAAAGAGTTAAATCTAGCTTTTGATCAGGACTATGATATATGCAAAAATCCGTTTCAATTCTCACTATTTATTGTAGGCAACTGGCGGATAGAAATTTCTCTTTTTATCTTTTCTTTGTTCTTTATAAAGTTCTTTGTAATTGTATTTGAAACCAAAAAGCAAGATTGATATAAAACAGATAAATACTATATACATAATACCAAAGTTCTAATGCTCAAGACTGATTAATGTGACTTCATGTTGAAAAAGTCTATTACCACGACAAGATTACTTCATCCTGCACACTGCACACTCACTGCCACCTCAATCATTTAAACTTTTTATTTAAAGTCCACGTTTCAAATTTTCCCATTTCATTTCAGGTTTCCCTCAACCTATCGCCAAACCCCTTTATAATGCCAAATTCCGGCTAAAGAAAACGTGCCTGTATAACGAGGTTTCAATATATATATATATATATATATATATATATATATATATATATATATATATATATATATATATATATATATATATATATATATATATATATATATATATATATATATATATATATATATATGGTTAGCCCACCATTGTTGATGGAACCATATATGATAGCTCAATACATTTCGGAACCTGGCCACACATGCGGAATTTTTTGATTGGGTTTTTATTTAAAACGAAATGATAGATCTTCTTCAACATAACAAACAAGCTAATATAATATTGACTCAACATGTCAAAATACACACCCCTCTGACGAAGTTTTATTGAACACATAACATTATACAAACATTTAAGGCAGATCAAGAATTAAAAGTGTTATGCAAATTTTAATTGCAATCTTTAAGAACGCATCCGGTTAAGAAAACGTCTAAACTTATATAAATATCATAAATACCAAATTTTTAATGCTAAAGACGATCATTTCTATCAATTAGATGTCATCAGTTGAGCTCCAATTTTACATAGATTTTCTAAACTTAAAGTAGTAGAATACAAGGAGTAATAATAAATCTAAATGCGTAGCCAAATCCGGATAAGAGTAACCACTTCAAAAGATGTCTATCTTTGCTTTTGAATAATTTAAATTTTAAATGGTGTTATCAGTGCCAAATAATACTTAGTATAAGATTACCTGCTTATATAATGAATATGTTAACTGAGAGATCAGAGACATATTGGTACCTTAAGGTGTTTAAAGTCCGTAAACTTTGCAATCGGCAATGAATATATTGTAATAGCTGAAGCACATACTGTGCGCTTGTGTAATAAAGCATTTGTTCTCATCTATCATTTTGAAAGTTTGTGTGCAAAGCATTTCACATATCACAGAACCAGGAAGAAAAAGTGAAAAAATGGTCATCCTTGTCTTGATTACAACTACTACGCGACTACTACTACTACTACTACTACTACTACTACTGCTGCTGCTGCTGCTGCTACTACTACTACTACTACTACTACTACTACTACTACTACTACTACTACTACTACTACTACTACTTCTACTACTACTTCTACTACTATTACTACTACTATAACTACTACTACTTCTACTTCTACTACTACTACTACTACTACTACTACTACTACTACTACTACTACTACTACTACTACTACCACTACTACTACTACTACTTCTACTACTTCTACTACTTCTTCTACTATTACTACTTCTATAACTACTACTACTACTACTATAACTACTACTACTACTACTACTACTACTACTACTACTACCACTACTACTACCACTACTTCTACTACTACTACTACTACTACTACTACTAATACTACTACTTTTTCTACTACTACTACTACTACTACTATTACTACTACTACTACTACTACTTCTACTACTAATACTACTACTACTACAACTACTACTACAACTACTACTACTGCTGTTACTACTACTACTGCTACTGTTACTACTACAGTGCTACTTCCGAAAACCAATCCTTCTAAAAACCGATCACTTCGATACCGATTATGTTTTTTCTATTTTTATATTAGAATAACTTCTAAAAACCTATTCTTCCGAATTCCGAACACCGGACGAATTTTCACAGCGAACACGTATCAAGTATTAAGTACTCAAAATAACCTCCGAATACCGACCTTACCTTGTAACTGCGCTATGCTATTCAACCCTGTCATGGATATTTGAAATATGAAGTATAGATGATATAAAAACCGATCATCTCGACCACTACAAAATGCAACTAGAAAATGTTCAAATGGTTTTTAAGTGATTAATCAAGTAACCCATGCAGAATTCGTTTTACATATCATTACCTATTTCCCCATTTCTCCGATTCAAATATTTTGTCAATACTTTCTTTTAAAAATAGATGTAGACGTTTTACCTACATGAACTCACTATGAAAGATCAGTTGCATTAGTATCAATATCTACATGTATTTGACATTCCATGTTTCACGTGGACATTAAAATGCAGTGTATGTAAGATGGTGCCAGGTACACATTTCATGACATAATTCCCATTCACGACCTATATTTCTGACTGATAACTTACATTCTTATCCAAACACATTTCATATATGACTTCCAATTTATCTAAAAATCGGTTATATATCGATTGTTCAGAATTAAATACTATACATATGATTGCCGGGTTACCCTTTATAGGTTTTGTTTTACACGTTAGACTTTCAGACATTTACGAAATCCTACTGTTTCATGCTTTGAATCTCAATGTTTAACATTCATCCCCTTTCCCCTGATAAATCTTTCATTATAAGTAATTAATTTACAAATATTAACGGTTTCATGTTTTGTATTTCAATGTTTACACTGTGCCGCAATTTATAAACGTTTACTGACAAAATCAGACACAGTTTTATAGCAATTAAATTTGCTAGGAAAGGTCCAGTGGTAGGCTATTTGACATCATTCCTGGACCAATTCCTGGGATAAGCTAACACTGAAGGTTTTAAAAAGCAGTAGAAGTGACTATTCCTTCGCCAAGCGCTCAGCATTAAAGGTAAATATTTTCGTACAAGACTAAATTATTTCACCCCTGAATATCCGAATGGTATACTCTTTCTTTTATTTTGAACCAGTCTGTTGTAGACTGTAATGTTGAAAGGGTTCAACGTGAGGTTCAGTGTCGAGACAGATGTTGGACGCGATTAAAAAACACAGAATTGGTGTCAGTCCATAGCACAGGTCAAATTTTAAAGCATGTCACCTAACGTGACGTATAAGTGAAGATTTATTGACGGGGCATAGACAACAATTAAAAAATAGGAATATCGCAATGAAAGATACCTTCCAATAACTAGTTGCTATTTCAAATTTTCAAATCATACATTTAATATCACTTGATTGGCGTGGTGTGAAACCACAACTTTTGTATTTCCCTTCAGTATATATATATATATATATATATATATATATATATATATATATAGAGAGAGAGAGAGAGAGAGAGAGAGAGAGAGAGAGAGAGAGAGAGAGATTAACAATGCCAAAGCTTTACAAAACAAATGCTCAAGACTGCTCATTTGAGCTCGAATTATAAAATTTATATATACTTCCAGTAAAAAATTGAATTTCATTGTTTCATTTAAACACATGCAACTAATATTCTTTCATCGTTCCAGCGGTTACCTTGATGTCGGTTGATCCACATTTGATAACAAATCTTGTAGCTGGTGAGGAGAAAAAAGTCAAGGAACTAGCGACAAAAATTGAAGCTAAGCTGAAGGACAACAAGGTAATGAACGACACGTGTTGTGTCTGTCAGTTTTATTGCAAAACATGACAGTATAAATGTAGGGGTCTTTTGATATGCAAGAATATATATTTTTAAATAAGTAAAAACTGAACACTCATACATGTTGACTGAGGACTTACACAAATGGTCATGTTACAAATTACCTGGATATACCATTAATTGATATCTACAACTTAATGTAACTACTGTATACCTGGACATTTTCGCCCTTGGTTATTTTGGCCCTTTTTACACCCCAAAAATGTTCACATCGTTTTATATTCGTGATAAATAAACATAGTCTCAAGGATGGCATCTATGTTCGTGCTATGTTAGCTTGAAAATTTTGTTTTCATTTTAAATTCCCCCTCTCATCTAAGGGCGAAAAGGCGGAAAGTAATTGGGGAAAAGTATAACAAGTAAACCAAAGTATTCTTAAATATGCCTCTTCACAAAATCTCAGGTAGTAAGGCCCAGATTTTTGTAATAACGTGTGAATATAAACATAGTTACGTATATTTCAACAACACATTTTACAAGAAAGCCTATACTTTGGCAATACATTGCATGGGTATGTATCAGTTACACATACATGCAGTTTTTTTTACTCCAAAGGTCTTTTTACCCCTGTTTGGCTTAATTAGAAATGCAATTTGTATAATATTATTCAATCCATGGAAATATTTTATGATAAATAGAATTTGACGCAATCATGTCAAAAAGCGTTATATGTTGCACTGTATAGAGGTGAAATGTATTTACAATACACGAACATTAACACCACATTTAGGGGGTTTGTAGGTTTTCTGTATTTATTGTGAAAATAGAAATATTCGCATGGTGCAATTTGCAAAGTTGAACACAACAAAAATTATTTAGACCACAGAATATATCTTAATCATATTTTGAATATGTTATACATGCATTGATATATGTAATCGCGAAATAATACTACAGTGAATAACCTCACGCAAAATACATTCAACATGTAAAATCACAAAACTGATCTTCCAATGAATAACCTATGCAGACATGCATTGGCGAAAATAATGTTCAGTGAATAACCCTTCGCAAATATATTGAACATATAAAATCGCAAAATTACTGTTCGAGTGAATCACCCCACTCAAATGCATTGGATATGTAAAATCAATGTTTCAGTGAACATAGCCGCCATGTAAGTATATGAGAAGGGATGGAATTATGAGTTTATTTATTTGCTAAACAAGAACAAAATCTTTCACGATTTCCTAGTTGCCTTTTGTAGTGGTCGAGATGATCGATTTTTATATCATTTATACTTTATATTTCACATATCCATGTTATTAAATGTCTTACTTCTATTATGTGTTTATTATCTTAAATTTCATTTATTTTAACAGGTGGATGGTAAAATTATACGTGTAAACGGTGATCCTGGTCATGGGATATGTCAGGTAGCAAACGATGAACATGCAACTATGATAGTGACGGGAACGCGAGGCTTAGGAACAATAAGACGCAAAATAATGGGCAGTGTTAGCGAATATGTCTTACACCATTCACGTGTACCTGTTATTGTTGTCAGAAAAGGAGATTGAACATAGTTTCAAAATAATACATGTCAGTGAAATATTCATCTAAAGTATCAATTGGTGAAAGAAAACGTTACTCAGAGCCTATGATCAGGAGTTGACTTTGTCACATATTGAGAAAATAAAAATTATATGTATTTTATATTATACAACATTATCATTGTTTGTTTAAGTCTTTATACATACCCGATACATTATACATACATTATACATACAGTATCTTTTAACCATCGAAACTAAATGATTTTACAGTATATGTATACCGAATTTCTCGATGTTTCAAGCTATTCACAAAGTCCCAATTAATTGTGTTATTTAACGTTACTTATAAATATTTATATTTCAAATCTTTATGAGTCGAATTTTTCGATGTTTCGAATAATATTTTGGGCCCATTACTATAAAAACAACGAAAATTCCTACATATATTTCAAAGTCATAATTTGCATGTGTACGAAATCGTCCCATAATAAGTTTTCTAAATGTTTTACTTTCACAAAAATTTAGTTAAATTCATTACTAATTACTAATCATAATGACCGTACATGTCTTAAATGGTTTCGAAGCAGTCATATACACCTTATAGAACCTGTGAAACTAAAAACGTTTGGTTTTCAGTTACCATCCATGAGTCGAAGTCCCGATGTTTCGAACTTTTTCAGGTGGTCCCTTGAACTTCAACTCATCAAAGTTCTAATATATATATCATAGGCGTCGGAACCGGGGGGGGGGGGGGGGGGGGGGGGGCTAGATAGACATAGGTGTCATAAATTGGGGCTTAGCCCCCAGACGTTTCTGGCGTGTGTGTATGTTTTAAGTTAGTTTAGCCCCCCCCCCCTTTCAATTTGCTTCCGACGCCCATATATATATGTATATATATATAATTGAATCTATTCTCTCACTCGTGTGTGTCAATATCGCGGTATTCAATCATGGTGCATATGCATTTCAGTCCTTTTTCAGTAAGTTATTTATAACAATGATTCACAAGACATTTTCCCTTTGTCTACCTGCATAGCATACTTTCCTTCAAAGTTGATTACCTGAGAAAATACCTCATTTATAAAGCGTTAATGGGAAAATACGAAATGAAGTACTATAATCTTACAGTAGAGGCTGTAGGTTCTTTTGTATTTCAAACGAAGATTTGGAACTATGACACGTATTGGACTTCAATGTATCTTTATAAATGATTTACACAAAAACATTCATATGTAAATGTTTGTTGAGGTTGCACCAGTAAAATATATTTCTCCATTTAAAACCATCAACTATCATTATATCTGTCTGCTGTCATATATCAACATTAGTATTTGTCAATAATATATCGTTTTCACTTTTTCTATAAACATACAGCAGAGAAAAAGTGGTAACACTCCATAATAACCTGCACAGTGTTTATGTTTACAAATGATATGAGCGATAGATTACTCTGCGTACAATCATATCGTATGTAGAGACAAACTACGGAGTGAAATTATAAATAAACATTTCGCAAATTTTAGTTGATGTAATGACTTTGTATGTCAAGTATGATATTCATGATCTTGGATATTTTGTAAATTGTTATCCGAGATTTTTATAACCCTTACTACTGATGATTACCAGGGATAAAACCATTTTTACAGGTTGATGGAACATCAACGCAGTTATGTTATGTTAAGTTGTTTATTGGGAACAAGTTAAAGCGCATTTTGCAGTATGGGGTTAATAACACATTATATTGACGCAATTTCAGCAACATAAACTCAACTTTAAGATTGAAATTTCCAAATCACACTTTTATTCGTATATTTTTGCTTTTTTAAATGCGAAAATATAGTAACAATTCGTCTGTAAGACTTGTTGAAATATATGCTATTAAAGGTCAGTTCGACGTCCTTTATGAATTTTAAGATATTATGAATTTGCATTGGAATGCTACTTTTCAATTATTTTTACCATTATACTCTTGACATTCAAAGCGATAGACTGGACTGTTAACAATTCTTGCGCACGATTAATATGCAAATGAGTTTTGGTCAAGTTTCCCTTACTGCAAGATCTGTCATATAAGTTGCGTTTTTCCTCATTCACGTGATCCTAACAGATGAGAAACTCACGGCTGCCTTTGAAGCTGGAAAAATGTTTTACATGTACACGTATTGACCTAGCTATTTAAGGCTACTGATAGGAAGTATAGCGTAATTGTATAACACTGCCCTGTCGCATAGAAATTTAAAATTCCTCATTCACGTGATCCTAACTGATGAAACTCGTTGCAGTCTTTGAAGTTGGAAAAATGTTTTACATGTACACGTATTGACTTAGCGATTTAAGGCTACTGATAGGAAGTATAGCGTAATTGTATAACACTGCCCTGTCGCATAGAAATTTAAAATTCCTCATTCACGTGATCCTAACTGATGAGAAAATCGCGGCAGTCTTTTGAAGTTGGGAAAATGTTTTACATGTACACGTATTGACCTAGAGATTTAAGGCTACTGATAGGAAATATAGCGTAAGGGTATAATACTGCCCTGTCGCATAGAAATTTAATATCGATGAAACAATGTTTATAAGCACATGATTTTATAATCATATCGCTGATCTATATATATTATAAACATAATACCAAAGTTATGTTTATGAGTTTGTTGCATAATAAATAAGCCAAGAGTACTCACGTTAGGCCAAATGTCTGACCCGACTTTTAGTTCCTTATTTTGTAAAACCTAATTTTACCAAATTAAAAATTATTCAGGATACCGAGTGTATTATACCTCATTAAAACTTACAATAGCCATCAACTCGTATCAGTACTTTCAGTACTTTGGTTGATTATGGGTTTGTCAAATAGACTGAGGATACTCACCTTCCTTGGCACTTGAAGATAGAACTATTTGTAACAGAAATGTATTATGTCACAAATTGTTAATTTCCATTCAGGAACCGTCTGACAAATTTTACAAAAACTTCCGTCATCATCACTACAACCTGGCCATACATGCATGAAGCAAATATTTGCAACCAATGGAACACCAGAATTGAAACATACAATTTTCATGTCATTTTACCACACATCTAATTCAACATATTTCTATGTACATTTAACTTTGAATCCTATTTTGACCGAGGAGCTCAATAGTCAAGTGGTTAAAGCATTACACTTCAAACCATGTAAACTCTAACCTCTCTCCAGTGCAAGTTTGAACCCAGTCAGAGCCTTGGCTGATTATGTGAGAGAGTTTCCCAGTTGACTTCCAGAATGTTGGTTGTCTTTTCCAAATAACTTGTAATCATTTCGGCATTGAAAACTGACCTCCTTCACATAACTTAAAAACAACAGTGTTTGTATTACTTATATTTCTTTGTTACAAATAATCACAAAATGGTATTTTTATGACATATCCATTTATTAGCAATGATTTAGATAAAATTTACAAAAATACATACAAAAGAATTATTCCTAGTCTTTCTAGACATTGTTTACATATATGTTTGGGTAAGCAGATGAAAAATTGATACTGAATATCCCAAGGTTCCTTATGCAAGTTATATTCATATACTGCTTCAAGTATACAACTTGAAAATTAACATTGTTTGTAGAAATAGCATTTACAATACTCTTGGAAAATGTGTTCGGTCATGGAAAATTTAAATGCCAAAAAACACCAACTTTACTTCAATATCTCAAATACGTACTCAACAGTTCATTGGACATGAATCTGATCATGTGACATTATCATGGAAAATTTTCAGTCTCAGTCTAAAATTTATAATTAACTTGTATAAATTATACAAACATTACGCTGTCAAGAATATCTATCAAAAAAGGGGTTACTTCCCCTCACCCACTGTATCATTTTGTTGCAATTTAAACCAATAAACAAGCCAATCATTTATCCCTGAAATAGGTTGAAACAAAAGTCAAGAGTTTCACCTGAGTTGACCTTCAATTATCATTAATTTGACAAAAACTAGAGTAATATGAGCCCCCTTCCTGAGGAGAGTTTAACAGTATTGCAATGTGTTTCATCAAATGCATGTTGTGCTTTAAAAAACAAATGATTCCTCCAACTTCCATGCATTTATACCAGTAAAATTCTAAACAAAATGTTGTAACCCAGATACTATAAAACAAGTTACACAGACAAAAACAGGTACTCTGTATGTCAACTGAAATTTATAGGAAAGAAAATACAGAGGAACGTTGTGATGTCGAAATCGAATGAACAGTAATTCTGGTTACGTCAATGTGGATGGTTCCGACTTTTATGGGTAAATAAATATGTTAAATAATAATTTTATTATCTTGAATTCTGGATATCCTGAAGTACTACAGGTGGTCTTCTGAATTATGAGATAACGACATTCCACTATATTTCAGTAATACTTAAAATAAACTATTAACTTTTACATTACGTACATTTTAATCAACACACACACACACACACACACACACATATATATATATTTGAAATATAGTGGAATGTCGTTCTCTCATAATTCAGAAGACCACCTGTATTACTTCAGGATATCCAGAATTCAAGATGATAAAATTATATATATATATATATATATATATATATATATATATATATATATATATATATATATATATATATATATATATATATATAAAACTAAAAATGTGTTCCTAAGCCCTCAATCTGTTCAACACTAGATATTAATTAATAGATTTGTCTAAAACAATGATAAAAAAACTTAGTGCAAGAATCAAATGTTCTACTTTTACATGCTCTATGTCGATAATCATCAACATTGACATAATTTACCTACAATAAATACTAAACAAGAGAATAAAAGTTATATGTATTTACATGAAATGTAAGAATATATATTTACATTGGTAAGTAGTTCGGGAATAATAATATATTTACAGATATATGGTAAAATTATAATTCATAATACAATACAGAATAAAATAAGCATAATTACCTGACAGAGGTATAATTACTAAAACTTAACTATTCATATTACATCCTGGTAACATAAAATTCAACAATATATTTGTAATGGCATCTCTCTAACACTTGGTCCATTATTCATCATATATATTACATAAAAACGTAGGTTAATTGAAAGACGTCAATTTCCAAGCACTTTACTGACTATCCAATCAAGAGTCTTCATTAAATTGTGCCATCAAGAACACACCTTCTTTATATCACAATCTTCATTAACTTGTGACATCAAGAACATGTGTTCTTCATATCTGAAGCACTTAATTAGCTTGAAATATCAAGAAGAATTCTTCCTTGTATCCCCCAGTGACATCAAGAACACATCTTCTTCAAATACCAAGCCTTTGTTAACTTGTGACATCACGGACATGTCTTCTTCGTTTCTCAAGCCTTCATTAACTTTTGGCATCAAAAACACACTTCTTTTTTCTTGGGCAGTAGCAACAAGCCCTATAGATGAAATATTGGAAAATGTATTGCTTTGATTGTATATCATAAAAATAATATATCACAAAAACAATATATCTCATATCCGTGAAAAATTTGTGTCAAAAATACTGCTCTTAAAAACAGATTAAAGCAAGAAAATGCAATTCCGAAAATACATTTTTTTCAAAATTAAAGTTTTCAACAAGTCAGATAGTTGCATTGATTTATTTCAACTTTTATACATGTGTATCTTCAACATAGTATGAACCATTCTGCATTTTAATTTTCTTTTTTTCTAAAATGTGATCGAGTGTTTTTTTTAAGAATATGGCAGTAACATCAACCCATAAGCCAAAATTTCATAGGCAAAGAATTGTGACACCAAAATGCATTTAAATATCATTATTTAGCCATAACTCACCAACCCCTGTAGACAAATTTCAAAGAATAGTAAAATCCACGGTGAGAATTAAGGTGTGTATGATTTAGAATAAAACTGTTAAAATAATTTTACATACAATATCAACTTTGTTCATTCCTTAATCATGACAGTAGACTGTTCTATTTATTGCATTGGGTGAGTCTAAATGTGATCACAGTGGTTGATGAGTTCAATGTAAAATTTAATGTTAACACATCCTTGAATCTTTTTTAAGTTCAGGTACTGTTACTTACCATTCTGGCTTGTGGCCCATTATGTATGGCTTTATATGGTGCCCTATAATATAGAAAGAAAAGAAATAGTAAACCTTGTCAACCCATACACCAAAATAGACTGGTGCAATGGAACAGATAGGATTATACCATTATGATACTTGGGCGTGAAAAGGTTACACAAATGAGAGTTTTAAATCAGAATCAGAGGAAAGACATCAGTTATGACTGTAAGATTAACCTTATTTACAGGATACAAACAAAATTTGTTTGTGAAACACTAATGCCCCTGGTCCCAACAAATTTTTTCAATGTCCTACTTTTTGACCTCACACCATCCCCTAGAGGCATGTGATGTCAGGGATGTGTGAGCAACCCTTAGATGAACTTATTGTCTAGGTTTGGTTTCTGTATCACAATCCAAACTTAAAATATTGCACTTTATATGTAAGCGGAATGGAATTACGAACAGACAAACAAACAGACAGACAGACAGACGGCCGATCCAAACACTAGATGGACCTTCCAGGCTTGGGGCACAAAAAAATTGGATTTAACTTGCCCTATAGTGTAAAAAATTCTCTGATCTTGGTTTTTAAATTTTTCTAAAATGCAAATTTTAAATAAGTCAATATTGCTTTGACTTTTTTGACAACACACTAAATAAAGGCCAAGTTTTGGATGGGGAAATACATGTAATACTGTAAGGCTGTTATTCATTCAAGACAGGTCATTTCTATACAGACATACAACAATTGTAACAATGCAATTTGCATATTCAAGACAGAGTAATTTGATGGAAACCCCCAAAAATGCATTTTTGATAAGAACTATAAACAGACAAGTAACGATAAAAAAATCAACTCTGAAACACTGCTCAAACAATGAAATTAAAATCAGAAATATAATTCATAGTTTAATTTTCATGAACATTTCACTATAGTCAAATTTACTCATGTGTACCTACCTTTATGACAGATTTCCATACAACACCTGCAGATCCCTGTTGATAAATAATAAAGAAATTGTTACTCTTTTCATCCAATGATAAACGGACATATAAAGATCATGTATATAATTGACACTTTTTGATTTAATATGAATAGTGTTTTACGCCACACTCAACTCCGCACGTGTTTAATAGTGGAGGAGAGAACCCAGGTTACACTGTACCACGGGATGAGACCACAGTAAACTACGGGATGAGACCACAGTAAACTACGGGATGAGACCACAGTAAACTACGGGATGAGACCACAGTAAACTACGGATGAGACCACAGTAAACTACGGGATGAGACCACAGTAAACTACGGGATGAGACCACAGTAAACTTTCTCATAAAATCAGCTCAGGTTCCAGCGGGGCTCGAACCTATGCTGATAAAAGACACGTAAAAATGGTATACATAATTAGTATAATCAGACACGTATGTACTGTATACCTGGACGTTTTTGCCCCTGGTTATTTTTGCCTTTTTACGACAGAAAACATATTCATCCTATCTTAAATTTGCCCATCGTCATAAAACCACAGTCCAGAATTGCTATGCTTTTTCCTAGAGCTGGTCTCATGCAACCGCAATTAAACAAGAGGAAATATTTCCTGATACATGAACACAGTATATATCAGTATCATACATCTGTAGCACAGGTAAAAATTTGTGTTTTTTACCGATAGTACAGTTGCTGACTTCTCCATATAAGTGATCAGAATAAAAAAACTAAAAAGCAACCCCCCCAAAGAAATAATAATATTAAATAACCTGCAACTTCATAGAGAAGACACATAAATAACAACTGGGCACAACTGCCTTCATGTATATAAGCTTATGCAGGGTTACCCCCCATTGATTGGTAAGTAGTATCAAACGAATGGATTTTATTTTTTGCCTTATATTTATTTTGCATCATCATCATGTATTTCCTGGGCAACTGCATGAAAATTTACCCCTTAATCTTCATACATATACAGGCATGATTTTGGTTATAAGAAAAAAAGTAGTACTTTCACCAAAATGGCGAGTTAGTTTAATTTTTAGTCGCCATTAACGAGTTTTGGTCGCATATATGACCAAATTACTCGCCATTTAGAGCCCTGTCTGGTAATTCGGCACCAATTTTTTTTTACATTTGTAATTAAGATAATTTACTTGTGCAAATGCTGACGTTATTTGTACAGGTTCCGAAAATACTCAGTGTCTATATTACTTGATGCTGAAATAATTTGAATTTCCATTCGCAATCCATTTTTCCCATCCTTGTCAACATTTCTGAGCTCAAATATTGCAAAAATCTCCACTGAAGGCATTCTACACTGGAAATACATTTTGGAGCTGTATAACCAATCATATTTCGTTTGTATAAGGCAATTTGATCCCACAAATCAAAGCAGGTATTGCATCCATCGTTAGAAAAAAGTAAAATCAAATCAAAGTCGGACAATAACTGGGAATCCAGATTTGCCAATGTTGAAAAAAAATAATAAACATGGAACTTCAAGCTGAAGGTCAGAAAACGCCAAGAAAAAAAATCTGATTTCTGATTTTAATTGGAAAAAATTGTGTCTGTATATATTAAAATAATGATTGGGCACAACTGCCAATAAAGTTTTAGCAGGTTTTTCTTTGTGGATTAGAATGAAACTTACATTTAAATGAGCAATCAGCACAGTAAAAGTAATCCATTATCTGGTTTTTCTCGGTCTGGAATGTTTTAGTAAAGCACTGCTTTGGTAAATCACTTTTACACTTCACATTGCCATATATCACAATTTCACTGTTGGGTTTCTGAAAAAGAAAATATACAATTTAATGTCACAAAAATTGTCCAAACTTTATGAATTCTGTAAATATCTCTATGGCCACTGTAAGAATCAAATCTTCTACACAACAAAGATATATCATATCAGAGTTATTGAAATTCACCTGTCTTACCAGAAAAACTGGCAAATTTTACAAATGTCGGGTGAAATCTATCTGATAACTGGTCCAAATGACCTGTAATTTTCCATTTCATTTCAATTTTGTGTGTATACTGACCAGTGAAAAAATTTCTTTGATGGCTGACCAGCAATTTTTTTTATTTTTGTCTGTCATATGGCAGTATAGAATACACATAAGAGATATTAAATTTATTTACTTTACAACTATAAACAAACAATTTAATGCAACTTATATAAATGTCTCTCATTGGGTTTGATGTTGGCGTGCAGCGGTTCTTCATGTGGGAAGAAACTGGAGTGCCTTGAGCAAATCCACATGTCAGAGTTGACGACCACCGTACCATCTCACATACTTCCCGGTCAAGTCCAAGGATCGATCTCGACTTGCATTGGTGAGAAGCAAGTACCCTAACCACTATGCTACCAGAACACCTATATAAATGCTTATTGTGGAAGATTTCAACAAGTATAAAATGTACTAGAATATTCAGCAGATTATTATATTAGCTAATTAAAGTAGAATTTCAAAGATAACTGTTTTAACATCAAACTTACAATTCCATACTGGATAACAGGCCTTGTATCCTCTGTAAGGATGTGAACATCTGGATAATCTTTTCCCTGATCCAACATGTCCGATATCATCTGCTTCATCTCACACTGACTGCACTTGGCAAAAGGTCTGGAGAAATTTTTTAAAGACAAATAACAAATGGTTTGAAAAAAATTAGACTAACATCAAAAAGGTTTGAAGGAAAACTGAGATTAGTATCAAAAGGTTTAAAAAAAAAAAGACATATCGAATGGTCTGAAGAAAAATAGAACCTAACATCAAAAAGGTTTAAAGAAAAATTGAGACCAGTATCAAAAGGTCCAAAGAAAAAATGAGACTAGTATCAAAAGGTCCAAAGAAAAATTGAGAAAAGTATCAAAAGGTTTAAAGAAAAAAATGAGACTAGTATCAAAAGGTCCAAAGAAAAATTGAGACCAGTATCAAAAGGTTTGAAGAAAAAATGAGACTAGTATCAAAAGGTCCAAAGAAAAATTGAGACCAGTATCAAAAGGTTTGAAGAAAAAATGAGACTAGTATCGAAAGGTCCAAAGAAAAATTGAGACCAGTATCAAAAGGTTTGAAGAAAAAATGAGACTAGTATCGAAAGGTCCAAAGAAAAATTGAGACCAGTATCAAAAGGTTTGAAGAAAAAATGAGACTAGTATCGAAAGGTCCAAAGAAAAATTGAGACCAGTATCAAAAGGTTTGAAGAAAAAATGAGACTAGTATCAAAAGGTCCAAAGAAAAATTGAGACCAGAATCAAAAGGTTTGAAGAAAAAATGGAGACTCATATCAAAAGGTCTGAAGAAAACTGAGACTTAAAACAAAACAGCAGAACTTGGTACAGATACAGACCAAGTCAACAAATATTCATACAAAGGTGAGATATATACAAAAATGTATGGTAACAGATATAATTACCAGTATGCACTTCAATATATTGCTAGAAGGCTAAAACATTTATAACCATAACCATTTCTTTATCATATAAGTAAATCATAGCAGAAAAAGATTTATAACAAACATACCCAAATAGTACAAACAGAACATCGTCAGTCCATTTTAACACAGGGTTTCCACGTGCCTTCATGGTACCATTTACAGCCGATATAACTCTTTCTTTAGCTCTGAGTATAAGACAAAAATAAGTCTATTACACAAGATACAAAGATAAGAATCAATACTTGATGGAAGAACCAAGTGGCTAAAAGAAAATTCTTTGCCAACTGACACCCCCACCTTCCCCAGATTCCTGATTTATCTGTTACCCTTATCCTAGAGGAAAAGTGGTCTTCTGCCTTTTATGAGAAAATGTTTAAAATGTTATGAACAACTGGAATCTCTTGACAAAAGACAGTAATGGATTGTAATAAGTCACCTAAATGACTTGGCGGTCTCTGTGGTTGAGTGCTCAGAGCATCATCATTAAAACTACAAAGTTTTTTCATTTTTAGTCAGCGCATATTTGACCCACATGGAATCTAAGCTGATTTCATGAGAAAATTTGTCAATTTAGTTGCAGAAGGCCAGTGGTCTTTTCCTGGGTACTATGAAACAAGGTTCTCTCCTCCACCATTAAATCCTGGCTGCTACCATATAACTGAAATAATGTTGAATATGGTGTAACAAAAAGAAAATAAACCTGAGTTACAAAGGTAACCATGGTTACATAACAAATTTATCTTTACATTGTTCAGTTTGAATTTCAAAAGGAAACAAATGCAGTAAAACCTGTCTTGTGAGACCATTTTAATAAAAGACTACTTGTGGCGGTGTTGTTTGAAACCATATTCTGAACACCCCTTCCTAGGCTATTAAAGTAAATATCCTGTGAAGAAAACCTCTTTTGAGAGACCACCTGTCTTGAGAGACCACATTTCAATGGCAAATATGTGGTCTCTCAATGCAAGTTCCACTGTAATACCGGAATGAAACATAGTGAGACATTTAAAACTCAAATCATAAACCCCTGAAAAAATGGATTCTTCTATAAATCAATGACTTAGACCAGTTCAAATGTGTCTTAAGGGGGGAATGAGTAAAAACTTGTTATGCTGTATAGTTGCTTTTATTCACAGGGGATTTGATTTCACTTTATTCACGGTCAAAGAAAATACTGGGAAATTAAATACCTGTGAATATAATACCTTATACTTATAACGCATCAGAAATTTAGTATGTAACCAATGAAAATTATAAAAGATTTTTACCAATCAACACTTTTTTATATAACCAGACATCATTTACAGGGATCACAAAATTTTTATAAACTTTACTTCAAAACTGTACAATATACTCATGAAATAGTCATAATGCAATAGAGAGATGCATGAGGTCTTGAATTAAATGGAAAACAAGACAAATAACACCTATTACACTTCTGTGTTGGAAACGGTCTTATGTGAAAATTTATACCCGTGAATAAATTCAGTAAAACACAAAATTTTCTCCCAGTGAAATTAAACAGCTATACAGTAGTCTGTATCCTTTTTAGCCACATTTTCATTAATTCATCAAGAGAATCTGGACGTATTGACGTCCTAGCCATAGAGTGCTACCTATATTTTTGACTGACATTGAGGTCAGTATTTCCATACTTACATGTCAGTTGGTGATAGAGTCAAATCAGAAATTTTGATGTCCTTTTCCAGAAAATTAACTGTTACTTTCACAGGTAGAACATCTAGGTTAGGAATGTGGTTGGTCAAATGCCTAAAATTGAAAAAAAAAATCAGAATATTGTCAAACAGCAGAGATGTGTAATATTTAACACTGCAATATTGTTACACAGAGTGTTATAATCACTTCATAAAAAAATGTGAATACATTTGTATTTGATAATATATAAAAATTATCAAATTATTAAAAAATGTTTGGGGTAATTTTTCTAACTGAGGAGTCATTTGGCATCAGAATAACTTGTTAATAAACTATATAGATTCTGAATTGATATTCATTTTAAAATGTAAAAATTCATGCTTAGATATAAGATACAGTTATCTACATGAAGTGGTTAACTAGCTTTGATTTCATTAAATATCTGTGTATTGATTATCTTTTAAAGCAACATGTTCTGTTGTCCAAAGAAATTTTACATCAAGATTTTATGCCATATCTTAAACTTTAGATACAAGTTTTGTACATACTAAATAATCATTAAAACATTGGAACTCACTTATCGTAAGCTTCTGATATAAGTTTTGTACAAACTGCTAGCTCCTCCTGTAATGAATCCTGCTGTCTGGATAGAGTACCTTTTAAATCGGACGTTTGTTGATCTAATTCTGCAGATATTTAAATGAGACAAAAATAAATCAGAAAATAGTTTCTACAAAAGTCGTCAACGAATTCAATACAGTTTGTGTCAAATATGTTTTAGTGCACTCTACAGATAAGTTATTGTAATTCAGATATCCATGTACCTCAGAAACTTAAATTGTGGAACAAGTGCCATAACAACAAATGTTTGCACCATACAAACTGTGCTTAAAATTATAGTTTTAGTTTATTTAATTATCAAATGTTTGAAACATTAAATCTTACTACATTTTCTAGTGACAGTGACATTGACAGTGAGTTCAATTATTTAGCTAACTTTGAATCACACCAAGATACATTCTATAGCCATTATCATTAAATCCAAGTGAGGTCAATTCTATAGCTAACCCTGAATCCAAGTGAGGTCAATTCTATAAGTAACCCTGAATCCAAGTGAGGTCGATTCTATAAGTAACCCTGAATCCAAGTGAGGTCAATTCTATGGCTAACCCTGAATCCAAGTGAGGTCAATTCTATAGCTAACCCTGAATCCAAGTGAGGTCAATTCTATAGGCAACCCTGAATCCAAGTGAGGTCAATTCTATAAGTAACCCTGAATCCAAGTGAGGTCAATTCTATAGCTAACCCTGAATCCAAGTGAGGTCAATTCTATAAGTAAACCCTGAATCCAAGTGAGGTCAATTCTATAAGTAACCCTGAATCCAAGTGAGGTCAATTCTATAAGTAACCCTGAATCCAAGTGAGGTCAATTCTATAGCTAACCCTGAATCCAAGTGAGGTCAATTCTATAAGTAACCCTGAATCCAAGTGAGGTCAATTCTATAAGTAACCCTGAATCCAAGTGAGGTCAATTCTATAAGTAACCCTGAATCCAAGTGAGGTCAATTCTATAGGTTACCCTGAATCCAAGTGAGGTCAATTCTATAAGTAACTCTGAATCCAAGTGAGGTCAATTCTATAGGTAACCCTGAATCCCAGTGAGGTCAATTCTATAGTCATTAACCTTGAATTCCAGCGAGATGAATTCTTTGGCTAATTATGAGTTAAGGTGAGATCACTTCTCTAGTCATTAACCTTGAATCCCACAGAGATTAATTCTTCAGTTGAATGCTAACTTTGAATAGCAGTGAGCTTATGTTTTACAACTAATTCAGTCACAACGGACAGTAGAGACACAGGCTTATCTTTGATAACTTACAACATACATTATAATTCACCATAGTAAATTTACCTGTTTGAGAAAGACTGTGTAACTGTAAATCTCTGATTGACTGGTTACACTCGGACTCTAGTTTTTGATGCTTTTTCTCTAGTTGGTCACGTAGACGCTTTAATGTAAAAATATAATTTACGACACATGTTCACCAGCAAAACAGATGTCTGAATTGGCTACTAGTAAATATTTATAATCTGTATACCGTATTCGGCCGTGTATAATCCGCACTCTTTTCACTCTAAAATTTGTCTCAGGCAGGGGGGTGCGGATAATACAGTACTACAGAATCTTAGGACATTTTTTCCGCAGGAACTACTACTGCATGGGATTCGATGTGGGTGGTAAGCCTGACAAAGTTTTTTCGTAATAACGATGTATGAGTCAATGTATATCATCATTATTCCATTGTTAATATTATCATTACTTTTGTATGCGTCTACATTGACGGTGAATAAATCAATAAATGAATCTTCTTGTCTTTTATTTTTGTGTGTTTCAGTTTACAAATAGGCTAGACTACACAGGCACTTGTGTAATGCAATCCCTTGATCCAGGGTGTTGTAATCGGTGGATTGCATAACGCAAGTGCCTGTGCAAAGCTAGCCTAGTTGCGATGTTTGGTGAGGAAACAGAATAGGACTGTACCTGTTGCTTTATCTTCATCATGAAGTTTTGTTATTATTGAAAAATAGAACAATCTCAACAAGAATGCTAAAAATAATTATTTCACGCTGGTGAACGACGAAGCGAACAGCCATGTTGTCACTGTAAATGAGGGGGCTAACTGGAACAGCAAATATGTAGTATCTTGTAGTTTCGTATTTTCCCATTTATATCATATTATGCAGTTTTGCGTTGTTTGTTTTGAGATAATGACTATACATTAATAAATAAAACAATGTTTTCTGGGTGTTTTGTTCTGTGGAGGAATGTTATTTTACACAATTCGTACAAAAGGTATATACCGGTAACTCTCTTAGTACAGTGTAGTGCTAAGTTACGGAACGTGCCAATTATACAGGTAAATACGATGATTTAATTTTAAATTGAAAGCATGATAAAAGGTGTAAAATAACACAATGCCACACCAAGGTAATTATTGTTTGTTGTATATGTCTCCATTCATAATCAATGACGCGTGTAACAGACGACAGTATACAGGAATCTGTAAATACATCCCTTTGTTTCAATAATTACGCGTATTCTGGATATATAGATCGCTTGTGTACAAGTGCTCGCCGTTAATTAAATTGTTACAAACTTTTATGTCGCCGATTTCCGCAAATATAATATCTATTTCAAATGTTGTTCTAATACATACTATTAATTAAATATACAGGCAACAACACCAGCAAAAGCAAATGATTGTGCTGTAATTAACGGAATGTAATTTTACAAAGACTTCGACTGATGTTTTGATATTTCTTTTGTTATTTATTTCAAATCATTAATTTGCTTATCATATCCCTTATCTAATATCTTGAATATATATATATATTTATAAAAAATAAATATTTATCTCTTTCTTTCAAATACCGATCTGAAAATTTTGAAAATATTTCCGATCGTAATACTGCACTTACACACAATAATAATCAATCTCGCCGACGATTTTCGGCCATACGGCCGTGGACAAAAGTCGATGCGGATTATACGCACGAACTCCTTTTTTTCTCCAAGACTTGATGCTGAAGTGGGGGTGCGGATAATACGTAAATGCGGATTATACACGGCCGATTACGGTAATAGGAAATATTTGCTCACATTTAATTTCCATAATTTTCGCTATCTGATAAAAGGGATAAATCAAAATGAAAGCGATTTTTTTCTTGGTAAATAACTGAAGCATGGACATACATGCCATCCATGTCACTATAGTGATTCAGGGCAAATATTAGACCAGATGAAAATGTTTTCTGCTATAGAACGGCGAAAATAACCACTGTTACCGTTTCCAAGTATACAAATATTTCATATCCATGAATAATTTATACATACTGTTGATATAAATGTTATTGTATTTTCATTGTAAGATAGACATCTATTAAATTTGTCTCATAAAAAAATTCCTGATACATATAACCAATCCATTGCACAATCACCCCTTAGCTGGGACTCTCCAATCCAAATCAATCTTGAAGATCCCTCCTCATTAGGAGTACCTCGATATGAGTTTAAGAAACAGTGTATTTCACTTTTCCATAAACTGGATAAAAAATAGCAAAAACTTTTTTTCACAATGCACAAAATTAGTTTGCTGGGTAGCATGGTGATAGAATGTTATTTAACAACAACAAAATTTGATCCTTCAAAATTTTGTTTCCATTCATCATTTTAAGCATTGGATGAACATCTAAAATATTCAAGTTTCTTGGTCTTTAAACCAGAATGCTAATGCCAACATATCAAATTTGGTAAGATTAGCTCTACATTTTCAATAAAGACTTTGATAATGTTCAGTTGTACATTGTATATGCACAATGATTGAAAACAAATGACAAGGACTTGTTGTATTATGTCGCCCAAATGACTTGGGTTAAACCTCTCTTGAGAGACCGCACCATTTGCCATTGAAATGTGGTCTCTTAAGACAGGCGGTCTCTTAAGACAGGCGGTCTCCCAAAAGAGGTTTTATCTAAAGGATTATTCAACCAAAAGCTTTTCAGAATGTGGTATTATGAGACAGGTGATCTTTCATAAGAATGGTCTCTCAAGACGGGATCCACAATATAATGAACTTTCAAAATTCAGAACAGTATACTGTATATGTACTTATTTTAGTGGTATTCTAATATTAGCACCTTTCGCACTTAAGTCATTGCGCTAATTCAAGGGCAGTGCTAAAATTTCTCCATCCTGTCATTCTGTATACAAGACAAATCTAATGAAATTAATTGCGTAAATTTAAGATTGCGGTAATAAGTCTATACTCCCTTATAGCGCTAAAACATGAGTGCACTAATTTAAATACACATACAGTATACAACGACATTCACTACTGACCTATATATTTGTCTGATAATCCAGGGTAAATACTTGAGTATATAGTTATACATAACTGAATTCAAATATTACATTGTGTACATGAAAGCAGGGGGGGCCTCCGTGGCCTAGTGGTTAGAGCATTGCGCTTTAAATCACAAGGCCTCTCACCTCTGGATTGAATCCCGCTAGGGTCATTTTGAATTAAGTGGGAAAGTTTGCCAGTTTTCTTGCGGAAGGTCGGTGGTCTTTACCCGGGTAACCGGGGTTTCTCCTCCACCAATAAAAAACTGGACGTCATCATATGACTGAAAAATTGTTGAGTATGGCGTAAAACTAAAAATCAAAATCAAAAAACATGAAAGCAGTATTTGAACTTCACTTCTTGTCTTTTGCAAAAATTGGTTTTGTGTTGCACTTATAAGTAGAAAATATAATACCTGTAAATACATTTCATGTGCTGCTAAACTTTTCCTGAGATGATCTGCAAAATACACATGGAAATATGAAATAAGTAAATTCACACCCACACACACACTCACGCATCCATACACACACAAATGCACATACTTACACACACATCCACACACAAACAAACACATATACATGTCAGCAATTTGAGTTAGATTTTACAGCCATTTAAACGCTGCTTCCCGTGCAAATTACAGTAAGTCTTTTCCCAAATTAAAGTATAAATAAATATACCTTTTAATGTACTATCAAACTTGTCTATGAAGGCCACTCAAAGGAATAGGCCAAATGGTCGTTATAGACAGGTAGCCTTTATTAAGAGGTTTATTCATTATCAAAAAGTTAACAAAGGTTTTGTTTTAATGACCTGCTTATAAAAAGCAGGTGTCCTTCATACAGAGGTGGCCTTTAATGCAAGATTTACTGTAGAAATAATATATCAGAGAACTTGTAATCCAGACAAGAACATAACTTATGATGTAAACAAAAGCAAAGAGACTGCAAACAATATAATCTGTATCTCAGAGAAGAAGACAGGTTATTATTCTTACTTTTAAGAACTGTCTCTATAGGTGATAGGCTGGTGTTCTCTTCCTTGACACAACTTGCTGCTGTAAAAATAAGAATTATCATATTTTACAGAATATATTCCTCATTATTATACCTCGACATTGCTCAAGATTATATCTCAACCTGACGTTGACTTTAGACACTGTCATCAGAAATACGTATTCATTGATCAGTAATTTCATGAATTAAGATTCTGCAGCAAGAGGGTCAAGTTACGATGCCACAATATAATTAAAATGTTCAGTCATCTTAAAACTGTACAGTGGCACCTGTCTAGAGCTATCATTCCATCTGTCACTGAAATGTGATCTTATAAGACAGGTGGTCTCCCACAAGAGTTTTATCTAAAGGATCATTTAACCAAGTGGTTTACAGAATGTGGTCTCACTAAACAGGATTCAATGTACAGCATCTGTTTTGTCAGTATATATTTGTTTTGATCGCAGAATTTGGAGTAACTCACCTGAATTAATTAATGAATCAAAATATTTTTCTTCTGCTTTTCCTTTTTCTGCCACTATTGTATCTACAAGAGAAAAGCTAACATATATACATGTTTCATTATCAAAAATAATAATATCTGATATTAAACTGAAAAAAAAAACATCTAAGAAAATTGTCACAGTTTCAGGGCTAGACATTAACTTTTTGAGATACCTGTCCTGTTTGACAGATCTTTCCAAGTATCACCTGTCCGAATGACATACTGGGTATGCACCTGTCCGACTTTTTAATAACCAAATTCAATGTCTTCATATTTACTATGGCATTTTTGAATTAATGTTATAGCAAGATCTTCAGTTATTACGAAACATGTTTTAAAAGTTTGGATTTTTCCAATGCTATAATTTATTTTCACCTGTCCCATCAGACAGGTTAGGTACAACTTCTGCCTGTACGAAACGGACAGGCAAACTTACCTGCCCCACACAGTCTGAATGTTGAGCCCTACAGTATACAGAATTTCAAAGCTAAAACTTACTTATCAGACTGTCAAACTGATGGTCCTTGAAGAGCTGTGCTGTTGTTAGGTTTTTGTTACAGCAGGGGCATGTGTGTTTTCTGTCCACCCATTCTCGGATACACATCTCACAAAACCTGTGGCCACAGTTGGTCATGATAGTTCCACTCATTTTATTCATACATATTGAACAGGTAAAGAAGTCAGAAATTGCATGTACCTGCAAAATTATTTTAGTGCATGAATACATCAATTTAAACAAACTATCCATTAAAAAACCTGGTACCTCGAAGAATTCCTTTCTGAAGAAATTTGGGTCTGACATAAGACTTTTTTAAATGCATCTTTGATTTGATGGAAATTTCTTTGAAAAATATAAAAGTGGGAAGCCCTTTCAGTAGCAGTTGACAAATTATGGGAGCCTCTGTGCCCATGTGGTAAAAGAATATCACTTTAAAACATAGTCTATGACCTCTTGTCAATGTAGGTCCGAGCCCCACCGGAATGCAACTAATATGAGGGTGTGAGAAAATTCGCCAGTTGAGTTTCCCGGTACTTGCAGAAGGCTCTTGATCTCTTCCCAGGTACATTGTAAATGGGTTCTCTACTCCACCTTATAACTGAAATATTGAAGTGTGAAGGGATATATGTATATAAACCCCTCCCTTCGAGGCAGTCAACGCTCTGGATCCACCAATCCAACAGCAACGCAAGCATGAATTAGGGCATAACATGTTAACAGATCTATATCTATCTGAATTATTTGTAGGCATGAATTGTATCATTTCATAGTTGTTAATTTTGTAAATTCTTTTTTGTGACTATGATATCAAACAATTTATGGAAGTGCAGTAGCGTGTTAGCTATAAAGTGGGTTTGTACAAACTACAATGCTGCTAATGCATTTTTAATATCACATGTAATATATGCAGTCGAACTTCCAAAAACCAGATCTCACTGGAACCAGACTTTTGCCCTTGAAGTGATAGGTTTTTATATGGTTTGGTTTTTGGAAGTTGTGTCAATTCTGTGTTTCGACAGTAGGCCACAGTGTTCCCACTGCTTTTTTAGAATAGGGGTTTTTGTACTCCATGGGTAGCAACAATAGGGGTACAAAGACACAATTCAGGGGTACATATGCATCAAATTGAATCAAAAGCAAAAAAAACACTGCAGTTAGGCCTACATGTTTTACAAAGGCTCCTTCAGGCTGTTGCAATTGGCTGACTCCAGACACTGACAGTTGCACCGACTCAAATCACTCGAAAAACATAATAACCTCAAAACACAACTGTACTAACAGGCACGTTTACAGAGTAATAGGCCTTTGGACTAATGGACCTTCAGAGCAAGTCCTTCAGTATAACGGGCCTTTGGACTACCCGGATGTAAAAGTCAATGAGTCATTGACTATACCTTCTCTTCTAAGCCAAATCAGAAGAAAAATCTGATTTCTAACTACATTAAGATATATTATTGCTGGCTACTTTATGTCGTGCTGCCATAATATGTTTTCGACTACACATTGAATTTGATGATTTCATTATGTCTCCGTTAACATTGGAACATTCCGAAGGGTCCTTAGATCATCGAAAACCCACGATGCCAGGGTATAATTTGTCCCCTACTCCAAAAACTATTGAAATGGCTGTCACCTAACATGATTCTATTACTACACATGTATGTAGACCATTGCATATAGATGATAGGGATTTTGTACTCTAGGTACAGTTAATTATGTTCAGGTGCTTTATTTCTTTATATAGTGTTAGAATAATAATCCCTGTCGGGATTCTGTCGTGTTAACCCCGACAGAATCCCCATAAGGATTAGGTGTTAGAAGTATTTCAAATGAGTTAATAGAATTTGCACATTAGTGTTTATCATAAAGTAAACGTTAGTGTTTATCATAAAGTAAACGTAGACAGTGCTAGGCCCTTGAACCTAATGTTTGCATAGCATGCAAGAGGTCCTGGGTTCGATTCCCGGTCTGTATTATAACATTGTCATTGGCATCGCTGGTAAATGGATTTTTCCACCCTATCTGGTGATGACTGTCCTTGCCCTAAAGCATGAATCACTGGCATGAGTGATAGGTACCATAAGTTGTAATGGGAATTAAGGATCCGAGATCTGAATTAAGGATATCAAAATTAAGACAGGGAGGAGTGAAGTAAACGTTAACAGTGTTGGGCCCTTGAGCCTAACGTCCGGACTTCTGGCTCAACGGTTAGAATGCTTGCCTAGCATGCGGGAGGTCCCGGGTTCGATTTCCGGGCTTGATTACAACAATCATAACAATTCACACAAATTTCTGTGTAACGTCCACCCCAACATGTAATTGAAAGAATCGATCCAGGCTTTACCATTACAAATGACTGTTAGATGTCATGTCACGGGCGTTCATACTGCCTATCTGTCAGTGTCATTGGTTAATTAAACATTTTCTAGGCAACAGATTAACACTGCTTGGAAACGAAACAACTCTTACTTAAATGGACATATTGATAATCTGGGGAATACAGTATAAGAATCAAAATAACCATTTCGACTAACCGAAACAAGCAACGGAAGATCCGTGTCATCCATGATAATGGCGAAATAGATCTACCGTCAAAGTTAAAAATAGCTTTCTAATTTTAGCATCTGAGTTGTCCCTTGTTGGGAACTTCAATTTTACGGGGGAAATGGATAGGTTTATGGTTGTCGAGTGACGATCGAGTTGTAAAGTGGGGGAAACATTCTATTATATTTTTTCAGAATGTGAGATACCACTTAAACTCTAAAAAATTCTGACTGCTACTATAAAAGTAAGCACGGGAAGACCCTAGGTTATACTAATATCGGAAATCGGTTAAAATGGAATATTATTACGGATTTGTAAATTTCTCTATTCAAAACAGACTAAGACTAAAATTGTTGCAAATACATACATTGTATAGATTTATACTTTCCCCATCTACATTGTTTACAGTTCTCTGTAGCCTATATCTAAATTTTAAAAAATCTAATATTTGTTTTAATTTGCTTATTTGCTGGTTTGATGTAGGATTGACACTTCACGGTTGAACATTTCTTTTATATAAACATTACGTGATAGTGAATATTTCTCGCGAGGCACGTGACCGGTCGATGCTTACTTCTCTATGACACCTTTATTTTCCGAAAATACAGAGGTGGGATCAGGTGTCATGGAGACTAAGCACCCACTGTCGACCGGTCTCATCCGCAAATATTCACAATGATCAGCTTATACTGATGTTTGTAAAATGTTCAACAGGTTTACATGTAGCTCCTACTTGGGGTTATATTGTCTCACGAAGTTAAAGGCACGGATAATACGTAAATTTTACTTAGTAAATTTATGTAGGCCAATGTACAGTGTATATATTTCTACGATATTGCATGATTGATGGATCAAAGGAACGTGTGGCAAGATACGATCAAAGATGCCTGGCGGATTTAGAGAGGGCGCCCCCACTAAACTTGAGTTAAAATTAGTATGGGAGACCAGGGTCAATTGTAACAATTTCGTAACACTTTAGTCACTTCTCCAACAAGTGTATATACGTAATTTATCAGAAAATACTTCATTTCATTACTTAATTCTAAATCTCGACTATAAAAATGATAATCATTTTACAAATTCATACTGAATATAAGAAGAAAATTAGGTTAATTCAAACATTGTCAAGTGTTACAACTGACCCCGGGGTGTGTGTCAATTGTAACACATTACAAAAGTATACAATTACCGGACTATAAGAGAGGTTTTAGTCCAGAGTGACATAACATATGGATAGGGTTTTGTGGATGTACGCTTTTCGCGAGTCCTGTGATTACGATTGATATATTGTATTTCTCCTGGCCAACGATCTGCAAGATTTTCACAAAATACTAAACAAATGTAAAATCATCATCTGACTGTTTTTCGTTATCATTTTCTATCACTTTTTTCTTTTTTCTGTATGATTTCTAATGTGTATAACGATTTTCTGTTACTTCTGTACAAGACGTGTGATACATTTTACAACCGTTACAGCTGTTTGACCCCAAATACACCCTGCCATGGTTTTTAACATTTCACAGGGTACACCACGTGTGTTAATTTACTTTGATAATGATGACATAAACACTTAACTCAGTAATATATATTTGCCACATAAACACATCCCCATCGTATTTGGAACTATAAGCTAATCGAAATATTAAAACAGTGCACAAATTTTACTTATACGCCTTGGTATCATGTTTCCACGTTTTGATTTACCAGGGGTTTAACCAAAAAGTGGAAACATGTATCATGTTTCCACTTTTTGATTTACCAGGGGTTTTACCGAAAAGTGGAAACAATTATCATGTTTCCACTTTTTGGTTAAACCCCTGGTAAATCAAAAAGTGGAAACATGATACTTGGAAACAACTTTCCGCGATTTTTTGTCTCTTTGTTTAGAATTTTGTGTTTCCGTACTTTGTGGACAATCTTGGCTATATACCACATGTTTAAATGCAGTTGGGTCGTCATACAAGTATACTTAGCATAGAAAATTCAGTGTTATAATTGCCCCGTACTGCAATTGAGCACAGACTCCCCTAAATAAAGTTTTAGTCTGGGTCCCACTTGAATTGCTCTTTTAACATTTGTGTTCGTTGAATTTTTTTTGTTTTTGTTTTTATTTTATTTTTTTTTTTTTTTATTTTTTTTTTTTTTTGTCAGAATTCAATGTCTGGAGGCTGTTACTGATTAGGCAAAAATTCGGTCCCAATTTAAGGTTACTCTTTTGCTAAATTAATCGCTCCGCTTGGCGACGATATTCTGTCGACACAGTTTCGACCCTCCAACGCATGGGATTTTCTAGTTAGATCGTGTCTGGAAAATTTCACAATTTTTGTTAAATAACTACCTTTCCATATAGTCTCAAATTAATTATTGCTTCACAATTTATCCAACAATTTGCAAACAAAACATGTTCAATAAGGCTTGTATTGGAACAGTCTAGTATAATTCTGTTACCCTAACCCCCACCCCTGAAAAAAGTCTAGATCCGCATCCTAGGACACTGTGAAGATCAAAAGCACCCCCATTCTAACCTAAAATCCTGCGTCCGCCTATGCATGGATGGTGCATGCCAAATATCAAGGAAAGTTAAATAGCAGAGAAAATTTTATAAAAGACAATAGCAAAGAGAAAAAGAGTAGTAAAAATATTTAAAAAGGAAAGACGGTAGAACGATAACAAGAACAAATAAAAAGGAAGAATGAGAGAAAGAATGAGACACGGGATAGTGAAGAAACTGCATAAACGTGTATATATTTGGTATAGGAATTATCGGATACGAATTAAAATGTTAAAATATATCTTACCGAATTTTTAGTTCATTTTAATGTAGCAGAAAAAAGAATGTGCAGTAGATATCATGAGACCGAGAATGATTCATCTAAGACAAAATAAATAAATAAATAAAAAAACAAGTTATAATAAAATAGATTTTTCGAGTTCTTTAAATTTTCCAGATTTAAAAAAAACATCTGCCAGAAAAAAAAACATGTTTTGAAATTTGACCTACATGAAACTCAAAGAGTCATGAACGCTTTAATACCATGGATCAATGCCTATAGATAGATGCACGTTCTTATCATGCAGAAGTTGTCGTTCCTGTTTTCTCATGAGAAGTTTGAAATAGACTATACTTACACTAACTCTTTTACGTTTAGAGGTTTGATTGTCCTACAACAGAGGTTTTCTTAAGACGACTGTAAGTGGATACATTTTATCAATTCTACCCAATCAACGGTCGTTTAACTAACGATAAACAGGTATAGATCGGCCCACTTTGACAGGTGTTCACGGAAGAAAATATCAACAACTCTTACTCAATACACAAACTTTTTTCTCACGATTTTGGTCATTAATGAGAAAACGGATATTTCGATTACATCTTTGGTAGTGAAACTGGAATTTAAGGTATTTCTTCTTTGATATTTCATACTTGTAACATAATAACAAATTTTGTTTAGTTGTCAACGTTGTCACTTATAACACAACAAAGAAAAACAGTTCAAACTTCAGAAGAATGTAGATTGCAAAATGATGCTGTGTTAGTCACTTTGACGCAGGGCTTATTATGAATTTATTTTACGATTTTTTCCCTGTACAAAACAACCAATGGCAATGTCAATCTGTCCGAATACCTTTAAAGGTGTTATATAAATCTTTTGAAATCCGCTGGCCATTGAATATTTATCCCAAAATGAAAAATAAATGAATGCAGATATATCGCTATATAAATAAAAACAATAACAATTGGCGTTTTTGCTAAGGGGTACTAGCGATATATTTTTATATAGCCTATCGCTGGGGGGTACCATATATACCTTCCTAATGCACTTGTTCACAAATTTATACCCCTGTGGAGGCATGATCGACACATGGACATGAGTCTGATAATTACACCAAAAAGCTGAGACAAGGCATTCTGTTTTGAGAGTATGCTTTATATAGCATTTTATCCTTTATGCCCAAGGTTTTAGCCAGCAGGATTATATATGTCAGTTATGATGATACAGTGGAATTCACTATTATTGTTTACTCTATCATTTATCACAATATAACAGTCACATTTATGTACCTCTAGTCTCAGTATGGAAAAGAAGGTGGCTAGTAATACATGTAGATCTATGTGGAAGTAGAAAAATTCATACATGCAAGAGACAAATTAGGTGGAGGTGTGTCCACTCTCTGTGTCTTAAAACTCTTACAGTGTACTGTGTATATATAAATGTCAAACAAAGCCCAGTTCATCTCTACTTGTTGAATTGTTCATATACATTCTTACAAAACGGTTTTGATAGACTCATCAAGAAGAAGGTAGGATCTTTTAAGATTTTGAAAGTGAAATATTTACAAGTGCTTTCATTTTATGTTATAATACATGTCTACATTGTATTGATACATGTATATCATACCATATCATAAATGCCTGCATGTTAAAGGGGAATTTATTTCATGGAGTCCATATCCAGTGAAGACAAAAGAGACTAGTCACCAAACAGCTGTAAAAATGAGAAGAGAAAATTGATACCATACATTGTACTTCACTACATGTGTTTGTAAATTATAACACTGCATATATATTATATTTATATAGTTGTACAAAGTAAGACTTCCTAATTGGTAGCGGACAACTAGGAAGAAGTGAAGTAATTGGTGGTTTAATTGATCCTTGACGAAATTTGATTTTAAGATTTTATCCAATTACCTAGCTACAAGGAAGAAGAAACGTAGTATACACATGCTGGTACCAGAGCTCCAAATAAGATTTTCAGGGAAAGGATATTTCACTCCCAGAAAAAAAATTAAAGGGTAAATCAAAATTCTTAAAGGGTATTTTTAAATATTTAATGGGTGTATTACATAATTATATATAGATTGTCACAATTACAGTTTGTAACTTCAATTTCCAATGAGTAATTTCACCCCCTGTCCTAAATTCCAATGCTGATTTTCAAATTTTTAAAGGGTAAATACCATGCATCTTACTCTCCTTGTCTGAAGCTTTGTGGTAGTTAATAATCATAAACAGAACAGAGTACTATATATTATGGAAAAGATAACCTCTTATTATCTTGTACATTCAAACTTGTAAACAAACAAGGAGGAAGTTTGTGAAAGGCATATTTCATATGTTTATATATAAATAAGATCAGGGTTTCCCAAATGTAGAAGAAAGAGATAAAAAATAAAAACAAAAAACTGAAAACAAACAAAAGTTATTTCAAATGTTAAATAAGGTAATAATGAAAAAACAGATTTTTTAGGTAGAATTTGCAGTCAGAAGGCAGGGCCCCTTGAAAATGGAAAAGAAAAAGAAACGGATAACAAAGATCAAGAAAAAAAATTAATACAATTTTTGCTATAACATGGAATTCATTAAATGATGGACAATGTACAAATCTTATGGTAACAATGTTCATGTATGTTATTTAGAGAGTGGCAGTTCATATGTATTGTAATTTTATACCCATTTTTTAGTGCTGAAATCATCTGTAATTTAGAGAGTGGGTGCTACATATGTATGCACCTAAGTTTTATTGCTTAACTAAGCCATCTGCATAATACATGTACATATGATTCTAATTAGATATTTTTAATTATTCATAAGAAATTGGGCTGTCATTGATGAGAAATTAGATATCGATATATTGATAAGTAAAAAGTATCAATATATCGATAAATCGAATAATTTTGTACTTCTATGAATATTGCATTAAAAATATATAGACTCATTGGAATATTCAGGTGCTTTACTGTGTATTTTACTATCAAATGATTAAAAAAAATCATTGCAAGGAAAACATTATTTATTTGAACAAATTGAATAGGAAGTAAAACAAATGGAAATTTTTGAAATTGTAAAAGAAAGTACATACTGTGAATTGCATTATCATTATGAAATGTACCGATACTAAAAAAAATTATCGATGATTGTATCGAATCAATTTGTATATCGATATCAACTCTATCAGTGACAGCCCTAATCAGAAATCTAACTACATGACATGTAATTGTACTTGTACATATGAAGTGAAACTTGTATATAAAGGTCCCTTCAGGACACAACAGAACCAGTCTTTATTGGGATATGGTCTTCATACATATATAGATGTTGATCACGATTTGTACACAAATGGTACTATTGGGGACAACAACAAATTAAAATGGTTTTTGTGACCAGATGGTCTTTATACACAGGTGGTTGCTAAAGCAGGTTTTATTGTACATGTACATTTACATAAAATGATGTATGCTGACTCATACATGTATCACTGTAAAACAATGTTGGTTTTTGAGATTTGAAACTAAAATAAGAATTTACAGTGGAACCTTGCTATTTGGTCTGGTAAGTTAGGTGGTCTCTTTATAAGTGAAGGTCTGTACTTACATATATTGGATATTTATTTGAAAATGTTCAAGAGACTAGATATTTGTGGTTTTAATGCAAGGTACGTATAGACTCCCGCCTTTAGTAAGAGCATTATGCTTTAAACCACTCAGCCATAGTCATGTGTATGTAAAATATGTGATAAACAAACAAAGTGACATGATTATGGAGTTTTAATTATTTATTCTGAATATGACACTAGTTAACAGTAATTACAATAAACATGGTAGAGACATGAAAGTAATTATAACTTCTTAAATGATACAAACTTTCAACGTCCATAGTGTGACTGACTGTACACTGTAATGTTTAAAAGACACAAATTAACAAAGGAAGAAGTCATGGATGATTTGAGGTACGTCTATCAATTCATCACTGATTCATAATACTTGTGAATTCCTTCACTGAGGTCTCATCGCACACTGTCAGCAAGTTCAAAATAATCACACTGAAAATATTAGGTGAATAGTCAGCGTAACATCGACCTCTCCAGTCTCGGAATGCCCTGACACAGGTGAAACTACCCATGTGTATCATGTACTGATGTAGTATGTTCATTGTTTCTCTTTGTTTTTGTATATATATGTCAAAACACAAAAATTACAATTTGAAATTTACATGATAAGTCATTGTTCGGAATTTGTTAATAAATGTAAATGTGTGATGAGAAATTTGGACATGAAGTAAATTAATTTATGAGTACATTTATACATGTACTTTAAGGGATTCTATATACAATGAAACCTGTATATAGGGGTCACCCAAGGGACCAGAAAAAATTTAACTTTATCTGCAAGTGACCCTTATACACAGGTTCAATTTAGTTAAAGTATGTAGTCAAGGGACTTTAAAAACTGGCCTTTATAAACCGGTAATCCTTATATAGAGGTGGCAGCTACATGTATAATAGGTTTTACTGTACTTATAACTGTATATATATACATTTATGCATTACATGTAGACATGATTCATCATATGATATTGATAAAATGTAAAAAAAAACAAAAAAGTTATACAAAATTATTTGTAGCCATATATGATATGCATGGTGCCGATGAAATCCAATAATAATCTTAAAAGAATTCATTTCTAAATAGCAATATTGTAATACACAACAAGTGAACAACAACAACAAACAATTCATACATGAAATACATACACATTTGTAATGTATATGAAAACAAACTGCTCTATACAATATACATGCAATGTTCATGTACTGGTTAGAAGATTAAATTTCTTGTTGTAATTACATGCATCATTGTACTCTTGTGACTGTTGTTTTGTACATGTCATATACAATGTTCCAGTGATTTGAAAACATGTGTATCTGTGCGTCATCAAATTAACTGACATAGCATAACTTGATGGAAGCTGTCATGTTTACAAGACCTCACCTTATTTGTGTGATCAGTGCAGACCATATGTGTACATTCATTTTGTATACAGTAATATCAAATGAAAGCTCATCTTATTTTGCACATCACATCTATTATTTTCTTATCATGTGTTAGCTACATATAACTGAGATCACTTGATATTATTTTGTTGTTGTATCATTGCATGAAATTTCATGATCATTTTTGTATATGTAGGATAAATGAGATTTCATGATTTATTTTTTTTTATATGTTCAACAAGATATCATTTTTATTGTTCAAGTGAGACATGTTATTTGTATATATTCAAGATCTAGAGAGAACATTGGCAGGTACAAATGTATGGATAATTTTCATCTTTTCCGACCAAAAATATTGTTCAGCCTAAAAATCAAAGTATATGTAGTTTTAAAAGATAAAATTTCTGTTAGTTGGAATTAGGGCTGTCATTGATGAGAAATTCTATATCGATATATCAATAAGTAAAAAATATCAATATATCAATAAATTGAATAATTTGGTACTTCTATAAAATGCATTCATAATATATAGATTCATTATAATATTTATATGTTTTATTGTGTATTTTACTATCTGGTTATTAAGATAAAATCATTGCAAGGAAAACATTGTTTTATTTGAACAAATTGAACAGTTAGAATAAAATATAACATAGTTCAAGAACATGAAGTTAAACAAATGGAAAATTTTGGAGATTGTAAAAGAAAATACATGCTGTGAAATGCATAATGAAATATATATCGATACTAAAAAATATGTATGGATTATCGTATTGAATCAATTTGTATATCAAACTTTTAGTGATATCGAGTCTATCAATGACAGCCCTAGTTGAAATCATGTTCAGTGCAGATTTATCATCTTGGGTTTATTTTGGTCTTCCCCAAGTTGGTAATATCCTATTTACTGTACTTTTTATATGGCTTTAGCCAATTACACGTATAAGACCTAAAGTTATATGTTTTTTGTACATGTATAGGTACATGTATGGTTTGAATGTGATCTTATTTTACTTTGATTCAGTTTTATGTTACATTGTACAGCTGTAGTTTTGGACTATGTGGCCCAGTGATTACAACGTCACTGACACACTTTTTGAACTGTGAAGTATCTTATCTTTTGTGAGAAAGTTTACCAGTTTATTTGTGGAAGAGTGCTGGTTTTTTCTGGTACATTATATCCAAGTTTTCTCCACAGCCACCATTAAAAACTGGCCACCACTGTATACTTGTAACTAAAAAGATTGTTGAGTGGAATAAAGCACCATTAAAACAAAACTAATGAAAACCCCAAGGAGTTGTATTATTATATACCATAGTCTATATCACTATATATATATACATAGGTGTCAGAAGCAAATTGAAAGTTTGGGGGGGGCTAAACCAACTCAAAAAACACACACACACCAGAAACATCTGGGGGCTAAGCCCCAATTTTCAATACCTATGTCTATCTTTGCAAATAAAAGTGGGGGGGGGCTAAGCCCCCCCCCCCCCTAGCCCCCCGGTTCCGACGCCTATGATATATATATATATATATATATATATATATGTATATATATATATATATATATATACACACACACACACACACACACACACACACACACACACACACACACACACACACAAACACACACACAGTGATTTGTCTGGAATAATACTGCAGGGTTAATTTTAAATGGTGTTTTATGCCACACTCAGTAATTTTCTGTTGTATGGTGGCAGCCAGTTTTTAATGGTGAAGAAGAAAACCCAGTTATACATGTACACAACTATAACAATAACTACAATGTACCTGAGAAGAGACCACTGACTTTCTGCAAGTAAACTGGCAAACTTTCTCACAAAAATCAGCTTAGGTTCCAGCAAGGCTCAAATCTGCACTGATCATGGCCATAAGTGAGAGACTTAAAGACTGCAGGATGCACAATTCCTGTGTGATGGTCAAAATATAAAAGGCTTATGGCCCCTGAATAAAGACCAATAGTGGACACAAGGTAGTTTGTGGGGAATTAAAAGTCTGTAACTGTAAGTAAAGATACATGTACATTTTGTAGCTCTAAAAATGCTAGTAATAGTAAATACAGACTATGTCACAATTACCATGATTACTGTAGCCATACTAACACACATACATATCATGATTACAAGTGCATGTAATAACACACTATTTGACATCTAAAACATATATGTAGGCCTACATGTACATGTATATATAGTTATAAATGTATACCTTTATCTCATCAACTCCTGAAAAATAATGGACTCCACTGTAAATCAATGACTTAGACCAGTCCAAATGTGTCTTTAGGGGTAAAATGAGTTAAAGTAGCAATGGCGCTAAAAATTCCCAAACTGATACATCATTACATCGAGGATCTTTTGTTTGTCACACTCAAGTACATGTATCTATCCATAAATGAGATGTGTATTTCCCACTGATGTCCTGAAGGCATACAATGTAAGGTCAGAACAACATTTCAAGATTTGTACATTTTCCGGTTGTAATATCAGTTTTTATTCTGGTTTAATAAAAACAAATAAACATTATGATTGTTTGTTGATGCTCTACATACATTTATTTATGTAAGATGTTTACCTGCTTTCCTAGAAAACATTCAGCATGAAGGTTTTTGTGTAATTGATGCAGGAGACTAGAGTTTGTGATCCGGTTTCAACATATCTATTACAGACACCAGGATCAGTTTCATACATTGTATTACATTTATGATGTAGACTGTCAACTTAATTTGTTTGTAACATATATAAAAACAGACCACGTGGTATTTACGTCACACGGTATTTACCTTTAAGTAAACACAATTAACGTAAAAGTAAACAAAATACACATCTACAGTGTAAAATGGTGTAAACATGATACATATGACCAATTCATCTTACGTGTAAAGAGATATACAATTGTACCTATATAAAATCAAATACCGCTATGCTTTAATGACGGCAGTTAGATCATAATCGTACAAATACCTAACTTTATACCTGAAAACTTTTGCCCCACTTCCCCAGGATATTTTTGCCCTTTCACAACACACAACATATTCACACTATCTTAAGTTTGCCCTAAATCACAGTCTCATGCATGAATGTCATGTGCATGTAGTCAGTGCTTCAATTACTGTGAAACTTGTATATAAAATAATTAAAAGACCCTCTTACAGACACAACAAAACCAGTCTTTATAGGGAGGTAGTCTTTATATAGAGGTTGATTTGTACACAAATGGTACTATTGGGAACAGCAAAAAACTTGTCTTTATGACCAGGTGGTACACAGGTGGTCGTTAAAGCTAATTTTACTGTACATGTTATAACTTTGAAATCTAACCTCCATTTTAAATTCACCCTCTTTATACCTACATGTATCGGGACGAAAATGGTGAAAATAAAAATGAGAGTGAACATTTGCAAGTACCAGTATACAGAGTGTATGATACTTACATACATGTACTGATATACATTTGTATGTTATGATGTAAATACATTGAATCTCTCACATGATCAATCTTAACTTTACATTTCAGTGCGTAAGACTATTTAATAATTCAATGTTTTTACACCCCAACAGTACATCTACATGATATAGTATTGTACATGTATATTTGTTGCATTGACATAATTCATGCTAATTTACATTTCAAAAGGATTAACTTTTATTTGGTACAGCTGTACTGAAATTTTCATTGAAGATAAACGACTTAATAAATGTCACTTTTTTGCTGTGTAAACTGGAATTTTTTTTACATTCATCATGTGATGCTTGTCATGTGAGAGACTAAATCGTAGCATTTTATAAGTCGTTACACAATAATTATGTGGAAATTACGCTATTTGCTCCATGTTTTTGGCATAAACAATTGGAAGTGTGCTGACATTTATTTCTATGTAATGACAATATGCATGTAATTCTTGTTTATTGCTGATAGATGTATTTATGCACCATATACAGTGATATACATGTACAATCGGGCCTTTTTCTGCCAATTTTGGGAAAATGCCATTGGGGATTTGGTAATGGAATCTCTTTCTAATGCACCGCCCCTGGAATAGTCTATTTTTCATTACAGTCATGATCTGTTCACCAAATTGTGAATTTTTTCATCAAATTGGGAAAAAACACATAAAATGTACATTGTATTATTGCACTGGGAATAGGGCTGGATATTGGCCCTGTGGAAACTACAGAAAATGGCCTGGAAATGTACATGTTCATACATTTGCACACACACACACACACACATACACACACACACACACACACACACTTGTACATGCATATTAATTCTGGGCATGGCATTTGGCTCATGTTTACACTTTCCCAGCTGATTGATCTGTTCATTATTATGAAGCATATTCTACAAAATGTAGAGTAGGATGAACTACACTGTAGTGATTCATACATATACATTTTGTTACATACATTTATATACGTACAGGTATACATAGGCCTGTCGTCTACACATACATACACTTACATGTACATGTATTCATACATACTGGGTGTACATGTAGGCTACTCATGAACACATACTGTATTCCATCTAAGGGCCTAGGGCACTACAGAAATCAGGAAAAAGGGAAAAGGTACTTAATGGGATTAATTAATAGTCAAATTGAAATGCATGTAAAACAGTTAATTTTTTATAAGGCACAGTGGTAAAGTTGTACTGTAGTTATTATCGAGGACACCTATCAACATTCTTTTGTTGCTGGGGGCTACAGATAAACTGTTAGTTATATATGGTTTTTCAGGTCCAGATCTCCTTGTTATCAGCTAGAAAAGATTCTCGATCATATGTAAAAAAAAAAAAAAAAAAAAAAAAAAAAAAAAAAAAAGGGGGGGGGGGCTCTAATAGGGACATAGGCAGTTAATGGTTCGAGCAGAGTATATATAATACAATACAATTGGGTCCATGATACAATGGGACCGGACTACATTTGTATACAAACATATGAATATTTACATGTACATAATTACTAAACAAACCATACACAGACATACACACACTCACTCTAACAATGCATTAACATTTAGGTTGGTATGGACATTGGTTAATCTTGATATACATGTACATGTACATCAAGTATCTGATATACAAAGTTGCATGTAATATATTGTATATACAGTAAAACCTGCGATAGTGTCCACCTTTATATAAGGATTACCTGTTTATAAAGGCCAGTTTTTTTTAAGTCCCTTTACAGCATACTTCAACTAAATTGAACCTGTGTATAAGGGTCACCTGCACATAAAGGTCAATATTTTCTGGTCCCATGGGTGGCCCCTATATACAGGTTTGACTGTATGTGTGTATATATATATATATATATATATATATATATATATATATATATATATACACATGTTGATAACACTAAATTACTTTGACTGTGGAACAGGAGTCAGCGAGGGCATACCATAGGTAATCAATTTTCCCTGTCTGAATTAACTTACGTTGTATGCATACATGTAACCTCAAGTCATATCTTTGTATGTAGTTCTATAACTACTGCTTTGACGCCATGTCAGATAGTTTTTGTATCAAACTTCTCTTGTGTGGCAGAAACTATTGTACACAAAGTCAACTTTGATTGCAATTCAGTTGACCTTTTGCCAACCAACTATGTCAGCTGTGAAACAAAATTAAGTACATGTCCAACGTATGTAGATTTACTTGTAAATGGAATTTGAATAATTTTGTTTAAGGATTTCATTAACATTTAAAATTGGAATGAAAGAAGACAGTAAAAGAATTTGTTAAGGTTTGTACCTATACATGTGATACATACACCAGCTCTGTAAGATTTTGATGATTGACTTGAATAATAGATAATCAATTTCTTATCATGATCAAGTGTAGATATTTTCATGTCAGATATATACTTATTATACATCTATGGAAAGAATAATCTGGAGTGGTAAAGAGTTTTCATTATATTTTTTATTGCAGTGTTTTTTATGAGAATCTGACATTTTTCTCCTAAATTGATATAGTTTCTGTATTTAGGTGTTTGCTCATAATCATTCTGTCGTATAGTCGATGTTAATTGTACAATTTAGGGAGAGTATACTGGCGTTATTTATACTTTGCATCCCGTCTGTTTTTTTTTATTTACTTGAAGATGTCACCAGCTATAACTGAATTGATACAAATTTTGGCCTATGCCATTGGTTAATAAAATGCTAATGCAGTAATTTACTAATTATAAGGGATTCACAACAAGTTGTGTCAACCATTGTATATAGGAATTTCATTTCATGTCACTTGTAAACTAAAAGACCTAAACCATTTCACTTCTTACTCACGAATCTTTTACTCATGTGGAGAATGTTGGTGTATGTTTTTAAATTTTTAACGTTATCTTTACTCGTATTCAAGGCCTTCATGCAATAAGGGTTAGTGCGAAAACCTACATGTACACACTGGGCCTCTGTTTTAAAAGTCTAATACATGTATGATAAACTATCAACTTTACTTTTTTCTGGGAGTCTAGCACACAAACACTGCTTGGGGTGGTCTAGGGGTTGTGTTCTTTCCAGTCGTAAGCAGAAAGTCCTGGGTTAATTTCTCAGTACCGGGTCATACATCACATCCGTAATTCTTCAGTTATAAGCAGATTTGGTCAGGTGAAGTGCTACAAATTTAGAACTGTCCTGTGGACAGATGCCAATGTGGTGAGGGACATTTACATGCCATTTCTGATGTGGCATATCATTGGTTTTGAATCTCATCCGCAAAACATGTGACTTTTCATATGCTGAGTGCTACCATTTTTAGCTCACCTGAGCCGAAGGCTCAAGTGAGCTATTGTGATCACTTCCCGTCCATCGTCTGCCCATAAACTTTTCATATTTTCAACTTCTTCTCTGAAACCACTGAAGGGATTTTGACGAAACTTGACAGGAAGCAAGTGCTCAAGATTCTTTACCAAGTCAGTAGTTTTCAGGCAGATTGGCTTAGGTGGCCTAGGGGTGGATCCAGGGCGAGGCAGAATAGGTCCCAAAAGGTACCTCTCTTTAAAAATCTTCTTCTCCAGAACCGCTGCATGAATTGAAAAACGAATTGTTTCTGAGTGATATACATGGATTTATGATTCAAGGTTGTATTTTTCATAGAAATTGGAATTTAAATTCTTGATGCGTTTTTGAGGGTTTTTTCAGACTTTGTCATTTTCATTAATTTTTGTATGATTTCCTCAATTATCTCCCCTTGCATTTTTCTCAATGCATTCATTTAATTTTTTTTTTACTTATAATTAGGTGAACAAATGTTTTTCTGCAAGAATTTTGCTGAAATTTAATTTCTAGAATTTTTTATGAATTTTTTAAGACTGTGAAAAGAGGGGGAGGAGGTGCATTTTTCACCCTATCAGCTTTTGTTTCAAAACTACTGAAGGAATTCTGATGACACTCTACAGGAAGCAAGTGCTCAAGGTCCTTTACCAAGTTTATAGTTTTCAGCCAGATTGGCCCAAGATTGAATCCAGAGTGGGCAGAATAGGTCACAAAAGGACCCTCTTTAAAAAATTTCTTCTTCAGAACCACTAGATGAACTGGAAAAATTGATTGTTTCTGAGAGTTCTACATGGATGTATGATTCAAGTTTGTATTTTTCATAGAAATCTGAATATAAATTTTTGACGCGTTTTTGAGGTCTTTTGAGACTTTGTCATTTTCATTAATTTTTGCATAATTTCTTCAATTATCTCCCCTTGTATTCACAATGATGCATTCACATGTTTTACTTGTATATAGTTGAAGAAATGTTTTTGTGCAAACATTTTGGCGAAATTTGATTTTGTCCAATTTTTTATGAATTTCTTGAAACACCAATACATGTATTTATGTTTCTTGGCCAGATCAGCCTACATGTACATATTCTTCTTGGTCTTATTTCCACATTTGTAGATGGGTTCTCACGTGAGTGATTTTGTTTAAACCTCTGGTACATGTATGACTCTACATGAAATCAAACTTGGGACTCCTGTCTTGTGAGTGTAATGCTCTTTCGCTAGACCACTGCAAGTGGTTTCTTGTGCAACAAGACAAATGCTCTTACATGTAACTTACATTTTACAATCAAGAAGATTAGAGGACTTAAGACTTTTTAAATTTGGTGGACTTAACATACATGTTTTAATTTTAAATGTGTTGCTTAAAGGTAAATTGAATAAATCTATATATTGTAATTCATCAGCAGGTTACACAAGTTGGCCTAGCTCAGTCGGTAGCACACTCGACTCTTGGTCGTGAGTTCGAGTCCAGCCGGCAGCTGGTTGGTTTCTTGTCTTTAGGATGAGACAGTAAAAACTTGAGGTCCCATGTCTCATTAGGTTCTGCAGGTTTAAGAACCCTCACTGCTCAATGGCCGTAAGTGCCGAACATACATGTATGCCAAAATTTGAAGCCCTTCACCGGCATTTGGTGACGTCTCCATATGAGTGAAATATTCTTGAGTGGGACGTTAAACAACAAAAAACAAACAAACAAGCAGGTTACACATGTTAATGAACATTGCAAATCTGAAAAAAAAGAAGTGGACAACCATCACGATCAATTGTGTATTAGATCACTTGAGAACAAAAATGTAGCCAAAATAGCATATGTTAATGTTGATCTATATATATATATATATATATATATATATATATATATATATATATATTATATATATATATATATATATATATATATATTCATGTATATACATTGTACATAAGTTTGTAATTATTAACACATTCACATTCAACAAAATAAATGTGTATATACATATATATATATATATATATATATGCGTAGTAGCACTTGGTCATAGTAGTACTGACTGGTATCAGAGACTTGGGTAGTGGGCGTGGGGCCTCAGGACAGTTCTAAAGGTGTTAATTCCCTGACAGTGATACATTCTGAACACCATATTATGATAGTAAACATGTGATGGATGTTTACATGTTTATTATTCAGTGGCTATCTTTGAGACTGATATAACAGGTAATCTGTTTCACTGTTATTGTCTTGTTGACATTCATTTCTTGACCAGACAGCATAGGTTAGTTTACAGCTTACAGAGTTCAGACATACAGTATAGTCCAGTTGTAAGTGTTTTTGCAGACAATGCACTTATTCATTATACATCTCCATGATATACGTATATGTAATATATGATTTACATGTCTCATTGGATATATTATAACATATTAACATACATGTACACATCATTGTATATACATGTATGTACATGTATGAGGTATATACTCTGAATGTGTGTTTGTTTTTAATACATGTACTTGGTTTGATATTTTGACAAAATAGTGATATACATATAGCATTGCCATTGTTTCAGTTTCTCTCTCTCTCTCTCTCTCTGTCTCTCTCTCTCTCACTGTCTCTGTCTCTCTCTCTCTCTGTCTCTCTCTGTATCTCACTGTCTCTCTGTCTGTCTCTCTCTCTCTGTCTGTCTCTCTCTGTCTGTCTCTCTCTCTCTTTCTCTCACTGTCTCTGTCTCTCCCCTGTCTGTCTCTGTCTGAATGACTCAAAGTGATGTGATTATAGCCTGGTGGTCTCTAATGTGAGGGTATGGACTTTTATTATATATAAGGAAAATCTCTTAACTCGGAACTCTTAAATGTGAGGTGGTTTCGCAAACAAGGCGATCTTAAAACGGGGTTCCAATTTACTATGCTATACATTTGGAAGTTTATATCATACAATGTAAATAACACATTCACATTATTATCCATTATCATATTAACATAACTGAGTAATTGATGTAAAATATAACAGCTGTTCATCATGCTCGCGTGTTTAACTACAAATGTATTACAATTTTTGATGTTTCAAAATTGACACATTTTAAAACAGTAACAGTTATAAAACTATCAACATATCTTAAATAATTTAAGTCACGGTTCACTGACTGTAGATCTGGTCCCAGTTGTACTGGTAATGTTTGTGTAAATTGTTATTTCAGTCTATATATAGAAATCAGGTTATACAGTTGATTATGTGATAAAATTTTGTGAATGTTTTCTAGCCTACTTACTTGTACATGTATATGACCAAAACATTCACAGGATACATGTACATATGTTTTTGTAATCAATACACATATTTGTATTACATCAGACGATTCTTGATTACTACAGATGGTTAATTATGTATATTAATTTCTGGTTTTCATTTCTTTGCCAGCCATTCAATTTTATAGAAAATTTGTATACACTGTTTAAAATTATAGAGCTAAGACTAGTCGTATTTCCGGGTATTCTACTAAACTAAGTAAAGCAATTGACAGTAATTATATTTCCCCAACATTTACAGCTGACTGTGAAAAGAATATGTAGACAAAGTATGCAGTAACAATCCCAATACCCACATCTGTCCGTTTGTTTGTGTTGATTTGCCTTTTGGGCAGGAACTGTAACTTGTCATTAAATAAGAATAAAATCTTGTCATATAATCTCGGGAATTGTAAGTGGTCAACCATTCCTTATTTCCAAGGTCAAATGTCAAGATAATTTGGACTATAACTGATATTTGTGTAGATGTTTGTTTTGTTAAAATTGTCTTTATTAAGCCACACTCAATAATATTTCAGTTATATGGTAGCTGCAAATTTTTTATGATGGAGGCCACTTAGTTACATTGTATAAAGATCAAACCTCTTTTGAGAGACCACCTATCATGAACATTCCCTGTTGTATTAGGTGAACATGTTACAATACTTCTAGGTTTATTAATCATCAGCAAAAAATGTATGTCAGGTTACATAGGCCTATAATTAAATTTGGTTGTTGATTAATATCTCATTTACTGGTGACCTTGGCAGGATCATGACCTTTAATGGTCACCATTTACACACAGTATTATGATATTGAAGAAAATTCACATTACATGTATACAACCATATTCTTCTAAATTTTTCTTTGTCTTTTTCTCTTTTATTAACTAATGGATTTGTGAATCTTAGATTTCAGTTCACCCAACTCTAGATGAGACAATGTACAATGGAACCCTGAGTCCACCTCACTTATGGGACCACCTGACATTTCAGACCATAAATTTCAAGTCTCTTGATAAATTCTTTATTAGAACAGAACCTCCCTTGAGAGACTATGTCACTAATCAGACCACTCTGAGTCTGTCAGTAAGATGGCCTTCTGTGAGGTTCCACTGTAACACCTCACTAATCAGACCACTCTGAGTCTGTCAGTAAGATGGCCTTCTGTGAGTTCCACTGTAACACCTCACTAATCAGACCACTCTGAGTCTGTCAGTAAGATGGCCTTCTGTGAGGTTCCACTGTAACACCTCACTAATCAGACCACTCTGAGTCTGTCAGTAAGATGGCCTTCTGTGAGGTTCCACTGTAACACCTCACTAATCAGACCACTCTGAGTCTGTCAGTAAGATGGCCTTCTGTGAGGTTCACTGTAACACCCACTAATCAGACCACTCTGAGTCTGTCAGTAAGATGGCCTTCTGTGAGGTTTCCACTGTAACACCTCACTAATCAGACCACTCTGAGTCTGTCAGTAAGATGGCCTTCTGTGAGGTTCCACTGTAACACCTCACTAATCAGACCACTCTGAGTCTGTCAGTAAGATGGCCTTCTGTGAGGTTCCACTGTAACACCTCACTAATCAGACCACTTTGAGTCTGTCAGAAAGGTGGCCTTCTGTGAGGTTCCACTGTAACACCTCACTAATCAGACCACTCTGAGTCTGTCAGTAAGATGGCCTTCTGTGAGGTTCCACTGTAACACCTCACTAATCAGACCACTCTGAGTCTGTCAGTAAGATGGCCTTCTGTGAGGTTCCACTGTAACACCTCACTAATCAGACCACTCTGAGTCTGTCAGTAAGATGGCCTTCTGTGAGGTTCCACTGTAACCTCACTAATCAGACCACTCTGAGTCTGTCAGTATGATGGCCTTTCTGTGAGGTTCCACTGTAACACCTCACTAATCAGACCACTCTGAGTCTGTCAGTAAGATGGCCTTCTGTGAGGTTCCACTGTAACACCTCACTAATCAGACCACTCTGAGTCTGTCAGTAAGATGGCCCTTCTGTGATGTCCACTGTAAACACCTCACTAATCAGACCACTCTGAGTCTGTCAGTAAGATGGCCTTCTGTGAGGTTCCACTGTAACACCTCACTAATCAGACCACTCTGAGTCTGTCAGTAAGATGGCCTTCTGTGAGGTTCCACTGTAACACCTCACTAACCACTCTGAGTCTGTCAGTAAGATGGCCTTCTGTGAGGTTCCACTGTAACACCTCACTAATCAGACCACTCTGAGTCTGTCAGTAAGGTGGCCTTCTGTGAGGTTCTACAGTAACACCTCACTAATCGGTAATCAGACCACTTTGAGTCTGTCAGTAAGGTGGCCTTCTGTGAGGTTCTACAGTAACACCTCACTAATCGGTAATCAGACCACTTTGAGTCTGTCAGTAAGGTGGCCTTCTGTGAGGTTCCACTGTAACACCTCACTAATCAGACCACTTTTAGTCTGTCAGTAAGATGGTCTTCTGTGAGGTTCCACTGTAACACCTCACTAATCAGACCACTTTGAGTCTGTCAGTAAGGTGGCCTTCTGTGAGGACTTCTACAGTAACACCTCACTAATCGGTAATCAGACCACTTTGAGTCTGTCAGTAAGGTGGCCTTAATTGCAAGGGTTGACTGTACATGTACATTTAGTACACTTATGGCCATTCCCGGTCTCCTAAAAGATGCCTCTTGTCATTATAGTTAATCATGTACTGCTACATGTAATTAGGAAAGAAGTGTTAATTTACCAGCCTAATGTTTGAACACAACATGCACCGATCATGACACACACTTCAACCAGGTTGATGTCAAACCGTTTGGTGTGTATCATTTAACATCAGACATATCTAATTGGTTGACGTAAAACTCAAGGTCACATGACCTACATTAACATATTACATTCAACCTTCTTACTTACTTGTACATGTATGTTGTTATGTTACATGTAATTGTTTTAATGTCCATGTAACATATATGAATGTAAATCTTACATGTAGCTGTTAACACAATAACTACATGTACAAATGTACATACATGTATTTCATTATGATACCAGACAAAATTATACATCTCATTACAAGGCTTACATGCACAGTAGCTGTTAACACAGTATAATCTCGCCTACAGATCACCTCACATAGGAGATCACCTCACATAGGAGACCACCTCACATAGGAGATCACCTCACATTTCAGACCACAAGTTTTTAGTCTCTAAATGATAACTATATATATCTTATACATGTTATAAGTACAGAACCTGGCCCAAGAAAGGGACTACATGTGCCTCACAGATCTGACCCCACTGTGTCAGTCAGTTAGGTGGTCGTAACAATGAGGTTCCATTATACATGTACAGTTATGTACATATTGTATTCCTAGACAAAACTACACACATTTGATTGGTTTTTTTTTATGAGTACATACTATTACTTATTTTGCTAGTCTCATCAACAAAATGATCTTATGTATATGTAGCTTGACTTGTTTGGACTTGACCAAAAATATGACTACCTCAAGGCTTAGGAGACGAGAAAAGAGATCTTATGCTTGTATTTGTGACTTTCTCTAATATTTCCAACGTCTTTTAAAGTGACTTAACAAGAGATATGATCTGCCATTGCCACCCATTGTAGTGGTAGATGTCTAGTACAGTATGTGTATTTCTGACTTTCTCCAGTGGTCCATATTTCCATCTTTTAAAGTGACTTAACAAGAGATATAACTTGACTTAAAGTCATTGCCACCCATCCATCCTGTTGAGCTGGGGAGATATGTTTAGTACTTCATGTACTTTATGTGTATTTGTGACCTTCTCCAGTGGTCTGTAAAGTGCCTTGTGTAGGATTTTATATACATGTAGTATGTAAGGCAGTGTAACAAGTGTGTATCTATAACAACCTCAGGTATAGGTGTCACCTTCATTCATGTTGTTATATAAAGATTAATGGATAATCTTACACAGAATGGTGTAACCAAACCACAGATTATGGCTAGCTACATTTGTAGCTTAATGGTTTGCTAGGTTAATGGGAATGTTGTCTTCATTGATAAGAATTGATTCATTACTCAAACCTTGGATAATCTATCTGACCAGGGGAATGCAGAGAATTCAAAATATATGTACATGTACATGTAGACAATATGGCAATATGTACATGTATTTCAATCAGTGAGCCAAAACAAAAATATACTGCTGCAGTAGTGTTGCACTAGTACTGCAATAGTGCTTCAAACCTTATACCTTGGTAAGGGACATGGTTTACAAGTATATGGTTATAGTACATTAAGCAGCTATATTGTGGTTTTCAGTGGAATACAAAAAAAAAGATAGCTATACTTTTCTTCCTCAAGTACACTGTAAACTTTCCAAAATAATAAACATGAGATCAAGCAAGGCTGGAGTCTTTTTAAAAGACCTGAGGGAATAGACTTTTAGATTTAGAAACATACATTTAGAATGGTCAGTGCTGCTGTATTGGAATAAGACTATAAAACAAACAAGATTTTTCTATATGAGTAGAAGGTAAAAATGCAGTACATGCGGCACAACTAAAACTTTGTATTGTTAGAAATGAATGATTTGATAGAAAAGTATCAGAGAAATCTGTATACATTGTAAGTACATGTAAGTACATGTAGGTAAAAATGCTTATAAATCTGAATTTGAAACTTGACAAACTGGAGATATCTCAGTTTGTATATAACATTTTGTTACATGTAGATGATAATGCAATTGATAAAAAAAATTTCATGCATTTACATGTACAATGAATATTGGTTGGCTGACATATACAGTTAAACTTGTTTATAAAAGAGGCCAAAAGTAACAGGCCTAAGTAGCCATTAAAGACAGGTGACCTTTATAAAGAGGTTTTATTCATTTTTTAAAAAGTTGAAAGTTATTTTTGAAATGTCATTATATACAGGTGCCCTTTATACCAAGGTGACATTTAATGCAAGTTTGATTTTATAGAAACTGTATAATATCAACTACATGTACTTTATTGCAGATTTTACTCATGGGTGTATTGTATACATTGTATGTATGTAGGTATGTAATGGAAATATCATTGACTTATTATGTAAATGCATTGCTAAAAATAACTGGAAGTGTGTTATAAACGATACCTGGACATATGTAACTTAAATTTAAATATCAGCTGAGAATAAGAGAGATATCCCAATATGTTACATGAATACATTTATATACACTTATATATTTAGGTTACTACATCGAGTGTATCCACACGATCTCCATACTTTATTTTAAGTTGAATATTAAAAGGTTACTACTTTAAGTGTATCCACACAGTCTCCATACTTTATTTTAAGTCATATATTTAGGTTACTATATATATTGAGTGTATCCACACAGTCTCCGTACTTTATTTTAAGTCATATATTTAGGTTACTATATATATTGAGTGTATCCACACAGTCTCCGTACTTTATTTTAAGTTATATTTAGGTTACTATATTATGAAGTGTATACTCTCCATACTTTATTTTAAGTTGACTATATATATTGATGTATCCTCACGGTCTCCATACTTTATTTTAAGTCATATTTTAGGTTACTATATAGTGTGTCTCCATACTTTAAATATATTTAGGTTACTACATCGAGTGTATCCACACAGTCTCCATACTTTATTTTAAGTTATATTATATATATAGGTTCCACACAGTCTCCATACTTTATTTTATATATTTAGGTTAATTGAGTGTATCCACACAGTCTCCGTACTTTATTTTAAGTTATATATTTAGGTTACTACATTGAGTGTATCCTCACGGTCTCCATACTATATTTTAAGTTGTATATTTAAAGGTTACTACATCGAGTGTATCCACACGGAATCCATACTTTATTTTAAGTTATATATTTAGGTTACTATATATATTAAGTGTATCCACACAGTCTCCGTACTTTATTTTAAGTTATATATTTAGGTTACTACATTGAGTGTATCCTCACGGTCTCCATACTATATTTTAAGTTGTATAGTTAAAGGTTACTACTTTGAGTGTATCCACACGGTCTCCATACTTTATTTTAAGTTATGTATTTAGGTTACTATATATATGAAGTGTATCCACACGGTCTCCATACTTTATTTTAAGTTATATATTTAGGTTACTATATATATTGAGTGTATCCACTTGGTCTCCATACTTTATTTTAAGTTATGTATTTAGGTTACTATATATATGAAGTGTATCCACACAGTCTCCATACTTTATTTTAAGTTATATATTTAGGTTACTATATATATTGAGTGTATCCACACAGTCTCCATACTTTATTTTAAGTTATATATTTAGGTTACTATATTGAGTGTATCCACACAGTCTCCATACTTTATTTTAAGTTATATATTTAGGTTACTATATTGAGTGTATCCACACAGTCTCCATACTTTATTTTAAGTTGTATATTTAGGTTACTATATTGAGTGTATCCACACGGTCTCCATACTTTATTTTAAGTTATATATTTAGGTTACTATATATATTGAGTGTATCCACACAGTCTCTGTACTTTATTTTAAGTTATATATTTAGGTTACTATATTGAGTGTATCCACACGGTCTCCATACTTTATTTTAAGTTGTATATTTAGGTTACTATATTGAGTGTATCCACACGGTCTCCATACTTTATTTTAAGTTGTATATTTAGGTTACTATATTGAGTGTATCCACACGGTCTCCATACTTTATTTTAAGTTATATATTAAAGTTACTATATTGAGTGTATCCACACAGTCTCCGTACTTTATTTTAAGTTATATATTAAAGTTACTATATTGAGTGTACCCACACAGTTTCCGTACTTTATTTTAAGTTATTTTAACTCATCAACCCCGGACAAATAATAAACTCTTCCAGATCTATAAAGCATTGACTTTAGCAAGTCCAAATTTTGAGTTACATGTAACCTAATTTACCCTACATATAATTTTAATAGCCTCTACAGACTTTTGACATAAGCTAGTTTAAAAGTGATACAAGGGTCAGAAGTACAGTATGTCATTTACCTGTATCCTGAAGTGTTATTAAACTTTGACCTACATGTATATTTGAATTTGTACAATTGTAAATTGAAATACAGACTATATCTTCCCGTACATGTATGTCTGATTATGGCTTTAATGCTTCATTGGTTATTTGTAACAAAAAACATTTTTCAGGATAAAAAAAAAATCAGACTTCATCAAATTACAAATTGTATGTACATTTCTTTATGTTTATTTATATAATTTATGTATTTTTGGTAGTTCATTTGAGATATTCATCTTTCATCTCAGTGTATATTGAGCCATTGGGTCACAGGGTTTTTAGGATTGCCGTCTTCAGAAGTTGCTATTCAGTGCTATAATTAACTGCCTTTTGGTAAAAATAAATTTTAATTTATATTTTTTACAAACTTGAACATGACTTTTACTGGTTCAAACTGTATGTGTGGAAACCAGTACATCAAAGTTTCCTGTCTAGTTCTGACAGTCAGTTAATTTAGCACTATGAGCCTATAATGACTGAAATGAGAGCTGGAAAATAATTTGAAGTTTAAGTTGAGTGCTTTGAGTTTGAATGTACATGTAAGTGACAAATTATATAACTGTTTATGTTAAGTACATGTATTTATTTATAATCATTTGCCAATTTTTGTTTACATGTACATAAAAATTGATTAAGTGTGCACTGAAATATATATAGATAAGAATATAGTTGCCATTATGGCCAGGTTGCCATTATAAAGATGTTAACAAAGGTTATGTTTGAATGTCATTATAGGAATTGTCCCAAGTACCTTTTAAACAGAGGTGTCATTTGATACAAGTTTGACTGTACATGTATTTATACATGTACCTAGACCTTGGTTTTTCAATCAAAATCTGGAATTTTGCTGCTTCTAAGAAAATGTCATACAAAGTATATTACATGTACATATATTTTCAATGGTCAAAAGAATCATTATGATACATTTGTACATTGTATTGTTACAATGTAAATGACACATGGATATTTCATACTGAAAACATCAGTGTACATTTTAGTATTAAGATATGTATATGACAGTTAACATTTTAATTTGTTTTTTATAATTTCAGGATTTGAAGACGTATGGTGTGTATTGAACCACTTTGATATGAAATCTGCATGATGTTATAGTAGAAGTTCCATCAGCTCTGTGACGATGACAGACACGTTACCAAATAAACTGACAGAACCTTCCGAGGTGACAGTCATAGGTAAGTTCAAATACAAACATGGTGGCTGGTGGCAGGTGTTTCTTGTGATCTGTCTTATAACATTGTACTGAGGTCTTTACCCTACAACTACTCTCAAACTCTTTATTGACTTTTTATTATGTTTTTTATGTATTATAAGAGATGGCAGTCACTTTGGATTTGTTTTTTATTTTGGGAAATTAGCCATCTACTTTATCATAAGGTTCATTGTCAACATAGGATCCAACCCCACTGGGACCTAAACTGATATAGTGGGAAAGTTTGTTAGTTTACTTGTAGAAGGCCAATGGTCTAGATCTCTTCCCACGTACAAGTATGTTGTAACCGGCCGGTTCTCTCCCGGAAATATTATTGACTGAATTTTTTTAGTACCTTGTGTTATTGTAGAGTGGTGATTTTCCACACTCTTTTGGGAATGGGGCCTGGGATTTTTGAATTGGGAATTTTAGCATCATTTCCTTGAAATTGGGAAATCCAGAAATACACAAAACTACGTGAAATTACAAGAATCTCTTCAAATTCATTGTCATTTGACTTAGTTGGGAAATTTTTTTCTGCAAATTGGGGAAAGTACATTGATTCTGCATCAGGAATGAGGCCTTATTTCAGCCCCATATGACAGGGTGGAAAATCCCTGGTAAAGTCCATATAATCTGGTGGAATGGAGTCTTGTGAACCCTTTCATGACCTGGACAAGTTTAAATTTTATGTACTAAGGCATAACGAAATCAAAATTACATTGATAAGAGTAATCGTTCCTACTCATCACCATACATGTGAGTATCCAGTGAGGAATAAAACATTTTTCCTGTGCATCTTTTCATAACTGAAAAGTGAGTGGAATCATCTGTATGACGATCAAAGGGCCACTACTCGCAGTCAAGTAATGTGAACTAGACAATAGCACTCTGGGTTCAGGAACTATTTCAGCTAGCTCATACATATACATGTACCCAGAACATTTGGTCTATGGCAGTGGTGGTTCCTTCACCAAGAACTTAGTCAGGAAGTGAAAATGTTGACTCTTTTGATCAGGATTTAACTTGTCATTTTTGTTTAACTTGTTTAAACAGACGTATACCTGGTATGTGTACTAGAAGTCTGCTTATATACCTATATGCTTTAGCTCTGTGGTTGGTTACAATTTTCCTACCTCTCTATTTCCACATGGTTTCTGTTTGGGTTAAACCTAGTTGTGGAGGAGAATTCCATGGTATTGAATTTAAAATAAAGGTCCCATGTCACTGAAGGTATACATGGTACATACAAAACAACAATCCTTTAGTACATCTATAAGAACATTGTTATGGTCCCATGTCACTGAAGGTATACATGGTACATACAAAACAACAATCCTTTAGTACATCTATAAGAACATTGTTATGGTCCCATGTCACTAAGGTATACATGGTACATACAAAACAACAATCCTTTAGTATATCTATAAAAACATTTGTTATGGTCCCATGCCACTAAGGTATACATGGTACATACAAAACAACAATCCTTTAGTACATTTATAAGAACATTGTTATGGTCCCATGCCACTAAGGTATACATGGTACATACAAAACAACAATCCTTTAGTACATTTATAAGAACATAGTTATGGTCCCATGTCACTGAGGTATACATGGTACATACAAAACAACAATCCTTTAGTACATTTATGAGAATATTGTTATGTATACATGGTACATACAAAACAACAATCCTTTAGTATATCTATAAAAACATTGTTATGGTCCCATGTCACTGAAGGTATACATGGTACAAAACAACAATCCTTTAGTACATTTATAAGAACATTGTTATGGTCCCATGTCACTAAGGTATACATGGTACATGCAAAACAACAATCCTTTAGTACATCTATAAGAACATTGTTATGGTGCATGAAACTTCACATGTACATGTTGATGTGTACATAGAAATACAAAATACAAAACATTAAATAAATTAACTTCAGTTTCCATGAAGGTTTTTTTATTAACTTCTTTTTTGAAAGATTTTAGGTAAGGGGGCGAGACAGAACTGAAAGGGGGAAATGTAGTTGAACTGGTAAGGTTTCATTGGATAATCCTATTTAAAATGCTTAAAGTGAAAGAAAAGAGTCAAATTAAAATGTTTGGAAATGCATAAAATGTACTGGTAGGTTTAATGATATTGATTTCCTGTTTATAGGGAAATGATATATATATGTGTGTGTAAAAGTGTCAAATTTAAATGAGGGGAAATGTACTGGTACAAATATTTAGGCCTAGGGATATTTAGCTCCTGTTTAAAGGCTAAAGGTGAAAGAAAAGTGTTAGATTGAAATGGGGATGTATTAGTAGGCTTGAAGACATTGAGTGCCTTTTTAAAGGCTAAAAGTAAAAGAAATGAGTCATATCGAAATGAGGGGGATATGTACTACATGTAATAGGCTGGGGAGACACTGGGTGCCTGTTTAAAAGCTAAAGGTGAAAAAAGATGGTCAAATTGAATTCAGGAGGGAAGGTTGGGGGACATTGAGTGCTGCTTAATTTTATTTATTTCTGTACATGTACATAAACAACCCATGAATAGTTACTGGGAAAAAATCAAATTACAATGTACATCAAACTTGTGTATGCCCTTGATCAAACATATTGATGAATCTTGATACAAAATAAAGTTCTTTGAAGCATTCTCCTGAAAGACTGCAATTAGCAGAGCTATTTCTGTAGTATCTGATTTAATATGTAAACTTTAAAGTCTGCACCTAGAATGTGAAGTCTGCACCTGCCCGCACACCTGAAGATGTAAATCAGTATCCTGCTTGTAGTATATAGATATATATCGTCAAACTGCTAGGTGTACTAGGACACCTTAGAATATTATCATTTACATATCTCTGCTTTGACTTCCTGTCGGTTACGAACAGATGAACAGACAAACTTTATATAGATTGGATGTATCTATGTACGTATACAGCATACAATTATGTATCAAATTATAGGTGATATTTCGCAGAATTTTATAACATTTTGTTGATACATTTTTTTTTATCATAAATGTCTCTGTCTACTGATAAAATATACTATACTTTCTATAGCTACAGCAAAGCCTGTCTTGAGCGACCACTCTCATGAGATACCACCTGTCTTGGAAGACCAAATTCTGAGAATTTAGTTGAATAATCCTTTAAATAAAACTGCCTTTGAAACATCACCTGCCTTGGGAGACCACATTTAAGTGTTGGAAACAGGGTCTCTGAGAATCTCAAGACAGGGTCTATTGTATGTAGGGGTTTAATTCCAGCGGGTCTATTGTATGTAGGGGTTTAATTCCAGGGGTTCTACTGTATGTAGGGGTTTAATTCCAGGGGTTCTACTGTATGTAGGGGTTTAATTCCAGTGGTTCTATTGTATGTAGGGGTTTAATTCCAGGGGTCTATTGTATGTAGGGGTTTAATTCCAGGGGTCTATTGTATGTAGGGGTTTAATTCCAGTGGTTCTATTGTATGTACGGGTTTAATTCCAGTGGTTCTATTGTATGTAGGGGTTTAATTCCAGTGGTTCTATTGTATGTAGGGGTTTAATTCCAGCGGTTCTATTGTATGTAGGTGTTTAATTCCAGCGGTTCTATTGTATGTAGGGGTTTAATTCCAGGGGTTCTATTGTATGTAGGTGTTTAATTCCAGCGGTTCTATTGTATGTAGGTGTTTAATTCCAGGGGTTCTATTGTATGTAGGTGTTTAATTCCAGCAGTTCTACAGTATGTAGGGGTTTAATTCCAGCAGTTCTATTGTATGTAGGGGTTTAATTCCAGCGGTTCTACAGTATGTAGGGGTTTAATTCCAGGGGTTCTACAGTATGTAGGGGTTTAATTCCAGCGGTTCTACAGTATGTAGGGGTTTAATTCCAGGGGTTCTATTGTATGTAGGGGTTTAATTCCAGCAGTTCTATTGTATGTAGGGGTTTAATTCCAGGGGTTCTATTGTATGTAGGGGTTTAATTCCAGCGGTTCTACAGTATGTAGGGGTTTAATTCCAGCAGTTCTATTGTATGTAGGGGTTTAATTCCAGGGGTTCTATTGTATGTAGGGGTTTAATTCCAGCGGTTCTACAGTATGTAGGGGTTTAATTCCAGCGGTTCTACAGTATGTAGGGGTTTAATTCCAGGGGTTCTATTGTATGTAGGGGTTTAATTCCAGCAGTTCTATTGTATGTAGGGGTTTAATTCCAGGGGTTCTATTGTATGTAGGGGTTTAATTCCAGGGGTTCTACAGTATGTAGGGGCTTAATTCCAGCAGTTCTATTGTATGTAGGGGTTTAATTCCAGGGATTCTACAGTATGTAGGGGTTTAATTCCAGCAGTTCTATTGTATGTAGGGGTTTAACTCCAGGGGTTCTATTGTATGTAGGGGTTTAATTCCAGCAGTTCTATTGTATGTAGGGGTTTAATTCCAGGGGTTCTACAGTATGTAGGGGTTTAACTCCAGCAGTTCTATTGTATGTAGGGGTTTAATTCCAGCAGTTCTATTGTATGTAGTGGTTTAATTCCAGGGGTTCTACAGTATGTAGGGGTTTAATTCCAGCAGTTTTATTGTATGTAGGGGTTTAATTCCAGCAGTTCTACAGTATGTAGGGGTTTAATTCCAGGGGTTCTATTGTATGTAGGGGTTTAATTCCAGGGGTTCTATTGTATGTAGGGGTTTAATTCCAGCAGTTCTATTGTATGTAGTGGTTTAATTCCAGGGGTTCTACAGTATGTAGGGGTTTAATTCCAGCAGTTCTATTGTATGTAGGGGTTTAATTCCAGCAGTTCTATTGTATGTAGGGGTTTAATTCCAGGGGTTCTATTGTATGTAGGGTTTAATTCCAGCAGTTCTATTGTATGTAGTGGTTTAATTCCAGGGGTTCTACAGTATGTAGGGGTTTAATTCCAGCAGTTCTATTGTATGTAGGGGTTTAATTCCAGGGGTTCTATTGTATGTAGGGGTTTAATTCCAGCAGTTCTATTGTATGTAGGGGTTTAATTCCAGCAGTTCTATTGTATGTAGGGGTTAATTCCAGCAGTTCTATTGTATGTAGGGGTTTAATTCCAGCAGTTCTATTGTATGTAGTGGTTTAATTCCAGCGGTTCTATTGTATGTAGGGGTTTAATTCCAGCAGTTCTATTGTATGTAGTGGTTTAATTCCAGCAGTTCTACAGTATGTAGGGGGTTAATTCCAGCAGTTCTATTGTATGTAGGGGTTTAATTCCAGGGGTTCTATTGTATGTAGTGGTTTAATTCCAGGGGTTCTATTGTATGTAGGGGTTTAATTCCAGGGGTTCTACAGTATGTAGGGGTTTAATTCCAGGGGTTCTATTGTATGTAGGGGTTTAACTCCAGGGGTTCTGTGGGATTTAATTCCAGGGGTTCTACTGTATGTAGGGGTTAATTCCAGGGTTTTTTCTGTATGTAGGGGTTTAATTCCAGGGGTTCTGTTGTATGAATGGTTTAATTCCAAGGGTTCTACTGTAAGTAGGGGTTAATTTCAGGGGTTCTATTATATGTAGGGGTTTAATTTCAGGAGTTCTATTGTATGTAAGGGTTTAATTCCCCATGATATGCAAATAATTTAGGTAAATTCATTGACCGTTTCTTAGATATACTGATTTATTAATTAACATCGTTGATATATACGTATATGTACAAATGTACATGTAGCTACCAGTTCTACAGTAGTTCACTACATCACTTTAAGAATTGCATCCCTAGTTTGTAACACAGACATACTAAGAACCACAAGGTTATAATGCAAGTTCTTAATATCAATGTAATTTTATAGAAATCTGTTGCAGAAAAATGTTGATTGTTAAATTAAGTGGCTTTTTGTTCTTTTTTCTATCCTGTTTGTCGTAATTGGGATTTTTAACAAAAAATATACAGTCATTGATGATTTTAATGTTATATGATACATGTAAGTACCAGTATAAAACTCTTCTATGATAGGAACAATTGTTCTAAAAAATTATTTAGTATTTTGATGGGATATAGAAATGATAATCAAGATGGAGATGAAGACATACTTTTACTGGCAGATTAAATGATTTATTTTTTAGGACTGGTAAACTTTGTGTATCATAATAAATCTGTCAGATAATGAAAGATCAAAATGTTACACTAAGCTCCTAAAACAGAACAATTTATGGATGCACAAATGATTTGAGAGCACACATCTGTTCCTTTTATTCATGTTTAATTTCCTCTATTTGCAGTTGTGAGTGCCAGGGGTCTTCAAGGTAAAAAGCCAGGTATGTATATCATCTACAAAGATGTCTTAACTTGTCAACCCTGTGGTCACATATAGACTCACCCAAATCAGTAACTGTAGAGTGACTAAAGTCTAGATCTATTGTAAAATTTAGGGGTAAACAAGGTAATATTGATTATAAAATCATTTTAAAATTTGGATTCTAAATTATACACTCCTGAATTCTGACAATGGACTTTGCCATTCTTTGAAATGGATGAGTCCAAATTTGACTATAGGGGTCAATGAGTTGATTGTACATTTAAAGATAAATTATGCCTGGAATGGCAAACTAATTTACATGAATTTGTTTATATTTGATAGACATGGTCACTTCAGGTCACATGTCAAATAATTTTATGAGTATTGCCATTTGCTTGACCAAGAGAGTAGAACATTTTTTTTCTAGAGATATAACCAGTATGTTAAAGATACATTTGTAAATATATGTGTATATGTATTTGTATATATATGTACATTATATATTTATGGCACTGACCTCCATTATGATGTGTCTAAAATATCAGAATATGGGGGAAACAAAAATGATGAAGCACCAAATATGCCCACCTTGTTTGTATTGAATTATAAATTTTGTTAGAATTGACTTTGGTATGTCTGTTTAATGGATATTTCTTATTACCAGAAATAATAATGGTCTGTGTGTGTGTGTGTGTTTGTGTGTGTGTGTGTTTGTGTGTGTGTGTGAGAGAGAGAGATGGCAGACATACAGAGAGAGACAGACAGACAGAGAGGCAAACAGATAGAGAGAGAGACAGACAGACAGAGAGCATTTGAGCAAACATGGTCGGCATTTTCCTTATTTATGCATGTGTACATGTATTTCATACCATGCTGTTGAAAATTTCATTCATTCAGTTTGGATAAACATTTAGAAATTATTTCTTATGTATAAGCATTCTATGCATGTACATGGTCATCATGTAATACTGCATGTTTCTGTATTTATAAAGCATCAGAACTTTGGGTATTAAAAGTTCAAAACAATACATCAAAACGTAGCTGTTGGCCTTGTATAAACATGATAAACATATAGCCTTCTGGCTGTATTGATAACAGCAATTTTCATAAGAATGCCTTGATCATTGGAAAACCTTTAGTGAGTAATACTTTGCCAGTAGAAATACACTGTACAAACATACATTTTACAGAGAATATTATTTGGTTCAATGTCAGTTTAACATCCCTTAAACTTGTATAGGTATTAACAGTCCAGGTTTTGGGATGAGACCATTGGCTCACATAATGGCAGACGTAAACCAATCTTCACTTCCTTTGCCAGAGCCTATTGCATATATCTAATTTTGTGGTTCATGTACTTGTACTACATAAAAGGTCACTCCTCCCATCTTATGTGAATCGGACAAAATAAGTTTTAATCAAAATTTTATTCAAAATGTTGACTAGACCTTGATTTGAATCCAATATTTTTCACTTGCAAAGCAAAGCACAGACTTTATGTTACACCCCTTGTCATATATTATATCTACATACTAAGGGACTATCTCTTGTTCCTATTTTTCTCGCCCTTTACAGGAGGTAATCTGTTATTGTAAAACTTGAATGGGGTGTTTCAGCTACCATATGTGATTGTCAGCCATGTTGGAAATATTTCGTATGTTTTTACAGGTCGACATAAGTACTCTGTAATTTTTGGTGTAGGATCTAAAAAATATCGGACAGCAACTGTGAAAGAATTCAATGGAAATCCTGAGTGGAATGAGGAATCAACTATGTAAGTTAACCTTAAACTATATATTAAACACACACATTAAACTATATATTAAACACATGCATTAAACTATACAGTAAAACCTGCTATAGCGGCCACCTCTATATAAGGATCACCTGTCTATAAAGGCCAGTTTTGAAAAGTCCCTTGACTGCATACTTCAACTAAATTGAACCTGTGTATAAGGGTCACCTGCACATAGAGGTCAATATTCTCTAGTCCCTTGGGTGGCCCCTATATACAGGTTTTACTGTATATTAAACACACGCATTAAATTATATATAAAACACGCGCATTAAACTATATATTAAACACACACATTAAACTATATTTTAAACACATGCATTAAACTATATATTAAACATGAACAATGGTATAGTCATTAATTATCCATCTTACTTACATCCATGGTTCAAACGTCGAAACCTCAAAATTCTCGAAACCTCAAAGTTTCGTACAGGTCCCAATTTTTTCCCTTCATGAGTTAAGTAAATTTACTCTTGAACATCGAAACCTCAAAGTTCTTGAAACCTTGAAGTCGATTCAAAGTCCTGATTTGTATATTCCTTTATATTTCACTCTCGAAGCCTTGAAGTTTGAGTAATTATCGGTGAATATACAAGCAATCAATGCCGTAAGCCAGGATGACACTGGGACCCTCACCTGGAAGATTAAAAAAAGGTTTTGATAACCGGGTGATAATAACATTCTGACCAAATTGAGTAGTGATTAACAGGATTGTTAATTAAAAAAATCAATTGAAACAGAAAAACAATATAAACACGCATCATAGATTACAATTTCGTGTGTGAATGTAAAGGCCAATTCGTAATTTAAATTTTAGTTTTACATCAAGCTGTACTACTGTACAGTAGGCATTATATACCTCATAGATATGTTGATGACCATTGTGAATTACGAAAACAATCATCCCTTATTTTGTATAGTATTAAGAACCTACATCGGTTGGATTGACAATTTCCGGAACTCTGGAAAACTCGAACTCTTGAAACCTCAAAGTTTTTTGATGGTCCTGTGGACTTCTAGGTATCAAGAGTCACCTGTATTTACATCCTGCTCTTCTTTGGTCTAGTAAACTGACATTGTGTATAAAAAAAAATATACGCAATACTGTTAGGCTCCTCAGAGTTATACGCAAAGAACGTTACCTCATTTTTAGCTCGCCTGTTCAAAGAACAGAAGAGGTATTGTCGTCACTGCGCTAGCGTCCTTTTTCTGTGTTAAGGTTTTTGTTTAAGTCCATTGTGGGCTACATACTGCAGCTACAGCCATGAAACTTCACATGCACATTGTCTGGGATCATTACACAACGATTCATGGGATGCTGGTTCCTGTGGTCTAATTTCGACCCAAATTTTTAGTTCAAATGGACTTAGTTATGCTATATGAATAGTACTGCATTAAGGTTTTTGTTTTTGTCCATTGTGGCCATAGTGGTGCATCTACAGCCATGAAACTTCGCATTGTCTAGGATCATTACTCAACAATGCAGGGGGATGCTGGTTGCTGTGGCCTAATTTTGACCCAAATTATAACAAGTATAAAACAGGCGAGCTATATGTATATGGTCTGCCTTTGTGACCATCTATTTTACTTCTTGTTTACGTCATGCATGGGTGAGATTGCAAAGGACATGAGATCATGACGCGCACCATAGAATATGTTCCTTTCCAATTGTATTCATTTTACTGTATAAACATATATGTAGTCAAAATAATAATGAAGTGCCAATGACATCAATTGCCATTTTGTAGCTTCCTGTCTGCCTCAAATCAAAATGGTGAACTGGACAAGTTGGCAATTACAAGTGTTAATTTTAAGTCCTGAATCATTATAGGTGATAATGTCTGTCATTAACTTTGTTATTAAGCTGATGTTGTTTGGTATAGTGTGTGTGAAATGTCTTGAAACTATAATTTACTTTTTTCTGATATTCAATAACAAACACTCCTTTAGCTTGTAACTATGAAGACTCACATATATTTATTTATCAATAAATCTTTACTACGAATTCATTTTATTGGTCTATTCTCATATAACTATTACCAGTATGTACTATTCTACTTCTCTGACGTCTTTTCGATTTGGTTTCTTCTTTTACCCTTATAATCCAATTCAGGAAGTCTGCATTGATAGAGAACGCAATCTGAATGAGTCACAGGCCCATCACACAGCAAACTTGGTGGTAAAGAGTGTAAGAATGAAATGAAACAAGATTCTGTCAAACAGTCGAATGTGTATCAGATGAGAAATACTGTTAAGTCAAAGAGTGTGTGGAGAACGCCGTTAGTGACTTCACTGGTCCTGCCATGTTTTGTTTTTTTTCATGAATCATGGGTACCATATCTGTAATTGTCAATGTTGTATCTTGAAACCAGTCAAGAAGCTCATTCATTTTGCTGATTAACATCATATCTACATGTACCTACTGTTCTGTGTATGCTACCATATGATCTAAGACTAAAAGGAAATATTAATTTTGAAGTATGCTCTCCCATAAGCAATGTCTATTATTTTTGTGCTAGTAGTTGTATATGTTTTCTTTATACAATTTCAGTCAGATTTCTAACAGTCTAGATCAAGTATTCTTCATTGTAACAGAAAAGGAGGATGTTTTGGGTCAGATTAGCATTCCAGTCACTACCCTTCAGGGAGGTCCAGGCAAAACTGTAAAATCACAACTCCAACCTCACAAAAAATGTGCCACTCCGAAGGGAGAATTAATTTATCAGTGCTATATATCTTCTCGAAAGTTAGTGAATCAACCAGTAATTAAAGATGGCATGAACAAGAATCAAGCAAATATAGGTATATTTGCCAAGCGATTTAGTATTGTTCCTTCACCAGTGATAAACCTTCGGCATCGGAAAGATGGCAAACATGGCACAGGAAGCAAACTGGCAAACATTAACAGGAAATTTTCCAAATCCATTCAGGATATATTCAGTTTCGGAAAAACACATAATGACGAAGAAAACGAGAAAAACAGTTCACAAAATAATGGCCTTAACTATATGAGTATAGGCACTGGACTTGATTCAGCGGGTAAATCACCTGTGATTACAAAAGTTATGCCACTTGAAGGTTTGATAGAAGGTGGCACACGGTTGACTATAGAAGGTCAATATCTAGGACTTAATAAATCAGACGTAGTGGACGTTACCGTGTGTGAGTGTGATTGTGTAGATACAGTGGAATTTGAATCGTCAAATAGAATATACGTCACAACTAAGCCTTCACTAGCTGGCACCGGTGATGTTGTCATAGAAACAGCATCAGGTGGTATTGGATGCTTAAGAAATACTTTCACGTATTGTGAAGACTTACCACCGCCTACGCCACTGAGTACAAATCCGTTTGATGAAGAAGAGGAAAATGAAAACAACTCTCGAAAAACTCGTTTTTCTATGGGAGAAGAAGAGCTGCCCAATCTCTCAAAGAAATTTACTAAAAGTGTGAGTATCTTATCATGTTTTTTTTTGGTACACATTTACCTCTTGATTTAAGAATACCAGTAGACCCATGTGCTATTAACTCAATTAGATGCTCAAAACCCAGCTCAGTTTTGATGAGTTTGAGATGAAAATGTTTGCATGCTTCATATCTGGCATAATGGAAAGTTATTTATCATAAACATACATGTATATTCAGTGGTTTTAAATTTACCCAAAATTTATCCTTTTAAGTAATTTTAGTGTTTTCAAAATTCTTACTTTTGTTTCATACTCACCTTTGCATTAAAGAACGAAAGATGAAAATCAAATAAAAGTTAAAATTTATAAACTTATTAATACATGATCTAGAGAATACAAACTGATTCTGCATCAGAACTGTAATTGTCAGTGTGCACATGAACATGTATCTCTACTTGCAAAGGAGAAAGAAAACCTTGTTTTAACATTTAAAATTTCATATCTTGTATCCTACTATGACTTCTTATTTTACCCTGCCCACCTCTAACAATGGTCACTTCCTGCATCCTGCCCACTTTTTGTACCCTGTTCACTTCCTGTACCCTGTCCATTTACTGTACCTGCCCACTTCTTGTATCCTGCCCACTTACTGTACCCTGTGCACATTATGCCCACTTCCTGCACCCTGCCAACTCCCTGTACTCTACTCACTTACTGTACCCTGCCCACTTCCTTCTTCTTGTAACCTGTCCATTGCCTGCACCCTGCCCACTTACTGTACTGTAAAGTATAATATGCTGAGTGTTATAGCATTACATTTACAAAGATGAAGTTAAATCATTGGTTGTTTACCCTTTTATTTCAGGTAACACTTCCTAGAGCAGAGAGTACAGAAAATATAGGTTCAAACAGCAAAAAGAAACATTTCATGAAACACAAACGGAGAGCTAGTGAAGGAGTTTTTCTAGCAGAGACACCTCCTAGTCCAGAACCTAAACCATCACTAGAATATATGAAATGTGAAATGGAGAAACTAAGACTAGAAAATATGGGTACGAAATTATGCTGTATGCCTGTGTGTGACAAATTTCTAATTATACGCATATTTTGGCTTTTCATTTCATTTATCACATGATTTTAAAAAATTCAGCCCCAAGTTTGATGGAGAAAAATGAAAAAGAGCTACAGCATCTATAAAGATGTTTTGATTTCTCTGTGGAAATCCATGCAGAAAAGTGCACGCATATATACTTTCCAGTTAAACTGTTTTATGTCGTCGTAATTATATTCAAGTTAATTTTAAAATTATTACCAAAAATGTACACATGAAAAATTAAGAGTTTCGGGTGTTCTGCATGCACCTTTCTATCCACAGGTAACATCCATTTACTGAGATGATCATTGAAAATTTACCTAAATCTCCGGGTACACCCCAGGTGTTAGTGTTTTTGTCATCTGAATTAAGTTAAAAAACAGAAAAATTACTAACATGTTGCATTGAATTTATTTAAATATTTGTTTTTATTTTTCAGCCTTGAAACAAGAAAATAAAGATATGAAGGGTTATATAGACAGATTGGTTGCTAAGGTGTTGCTTCACTGCCCGGATGCATTAGAATCGGACAAATACTTCAACAAGACTGGATAAGAAGAAACAGATTATCTTCTCTATTAATAGCAGAACATTTAGCAAAGGGACATAACTGCTGCTGTCCGCACCTACATCAGTTAAAGCAGTTTATGAGTTTTATTTATTCTATTGTTATATTTTCCCATCAGATCAATTCTGTGACAAACTTAATGTTGTTGACTTATTCCTACCTAATACATATCAGAGGTAGTTTCACTAAATCAGTTTGAAAATTGTTATTTTGCAGTTTTCTAATTGTACAAGATCTTTGACATCTTATAATTTTATTGCCGTGTACAATGCTGCATACATAAAGTGTTGACAGGCATATCATTTTTTGTATCAGCAACTTCTGTACATCCCAAAATATTTTATTGGTTCAATTTATACAAATGAATATTCATATGTTGTTAAATCTTAATGAGGTTGTGGAAAATTCTAAGAATGATCTACAGTATATATTTATCATCTTTATGATACTTTTATTTCCCCATGTGGTTATGGTTGTTCAGAGAAACAGTTCCAAATCTGTCAAAAAATCTCCATATTGGAGGTGAAAATATCAGATGCAAGGCCTGCCACCATAAAACTTCAGAATTACTTAAGTCTAAAACTTTTACTCAACTTTGGCTAATCCATAGATCTGACTATAAAACTTCAGAATTACTTAAGTCTAAAACTTTAACTCAACTTTGGCTAATCCATAGATCTGACCATAAAACTTCAGAATTACTTAAGTCTAAAACTTTAACTCAACTTTGGCTAATCCATAGATCTGATTGATTAAGCTGGCCAAATGGAGAATATTCTCAAATTTGAGTTCTATGGTGTCAGGTCTATGTTTCAAACGGTTGTGATTTCATACCTTCACCTGAGTGATTCAGTGACCTTAGTGATCTGTGGCCATTATTTAAAAGTCATATGACCATTTTTTTGGAAGTCACATGACCATTGTTTGGAAGTCATTTGAGTTATTTTGTAACTGTATTGTGAGGAGTCATAGGAAATATGGAAGTCACATGTGTGCCAAACGGAAGAATGATAGATAGTTATGTAACGTTGATATGTAAAGAAACAAAGATCAGAGATCAGACATCTGATGCATTGGTTATGAGAATGACATCTCAGAAGATTATTTTTGTATAAGTAGACAAGATGTGAAACAGTTAACTGATTTAATTTGAAGTATATAATGTATCTGTGGTCGGAGAAACATGATACCAGAACTTCAGGGTTTTTTCGTATAGCATTAGTGTCAATTACGAGTAAGAACATTATATCAGACATGTATGATGTGCCTTCTTAATTCCTTGTGAAAATATTTGCATATTTCTGGTAGATACAAGGCATACCTGTCTTCAGAGACACCCCATCTACCACTCAAAAGTCGTGTCTCTCAACAGATGGTCCATAATAAGAGGTTTCATTATAAGAATTATTTAACTGACTGGTCCTCAGAATTTGGTCTCGTTAGACAGGTGGTCTCTAATGATAGTGGTCTCTAAAGACAAGTTTCACTGTAGTATAGTCAAAGAGATTCAGCTTTGCTCTGGTCCACATGTTGTAGTATGATTTATATTGGTCCTACCAGAATATGTTCAACATTTCTCATGAGGCAAAAAACAGCAAATGTAAACAGCATTTAGCCTTACGAAAATCAAAACTGTTTTAGTTATTAGTTAAACTTTCCTGGTTATAAACTTGTTATCTGAAAAGACAACGAAACAGTTTTGTCTTATAATAGCTGTTATTTATTACCATATTTTTTTGCATTTAAGTGACTAAGATTGTAAGTTATCACATTAACACATGTTTTTGTTAAGATGTTGCTATAGCAACACGGGTAATTGATTGTTGTTGATATCTGTATTTTCTGTTAAGTTGCACATTTCTCTCAAATTAATCAGGAATTGTCACAATATTTTTCTACAGGTTGTGCTGTGATATTTATAAAGTTTAAAAAATGTAATACAACAGTATTGGTTTATGCAAGCATGGCATTGGTTATATCTCTTTGTAACTTCTAACTTGCACAGAAAAAGTTTTTTTTTACCTCAAATTAGTTAGAGTAGGATATGAAACTATACCTGGAAATTTTCATTCTTGTTTAATTTTTACCATTTTTGCCCATAGATGAGAAAGCAAATTTAAAATGAAAGCGGAATTTTCAAGCTTAGTAATTGAAGCACAAACATACATGCCATCTGTGAGACTATGGTGATTTAGGACAAATTTAAGATGGAATGATTGTTTTCTGATGAAAAAGGGCAAAAATATCCAGAGGCTAAAACTTCCAGATACATAGTAATAAAATGTTATAAGATATATGTATATATAAAATATAGTTGACATATGTATGATAAACAGATATTTACATTTCCAATAACAATCTATGCATGCTGTGTATTGCATTTTAACATAGATATGCCTTAGGATCAGGGGAAACAACTCTTGATGAATATGCCATTGGTATTTATTTGATGTGAAGTTCAATTATCATAATTTTATCAACAATTACTTAAAAAGGATTCCATATTTTCTTCCATACATATATATGGATTGCATGTTAATTGTATGTCATATTATCCAGCACTTATATCATATCATGCTTATTATACATATTAACTTCACTATCATCACAATAGATTTTTGAAGAGGGTTCAATGAACTAAGGATCGAAAAATATCTGAATGATAATACAATGTCACAGTGATTGAAATTTGTTATTTGTGTGAAGAAATACTTGATCTTCTTTGGAAAAATTGATGATATTGTAACACTTAAGTTATTATAAGAATATGCAACACATGTTGATTACAATTTGGAGAAGTTCTGTTTTTTTTGTGGAGCAATTTAACTCTTCATGTCTGTACTTTATATCTAGTTCTTCATACTCTGTATGTATGGTGTGTGTGTGTATGGTATGTGTATGGTGTGTATGTGTATGGTGTGTGTATGGTGTGTGTATAGTGTGTATGTGTATGGTGTGTGTATGTGTATGGTGTGTGTATATGTATGGTGTGTGTATGTGTATGGTGTGTGTGTGTATGGTGTGTGTGTGTGTGTGTATGGTGTGTGTATATGTATGGTATGTGTATGGTGTGTGTATGTGTATGGTGTGTGTATGTGTGTTATCATAATAATTTCTCTATATTTTTGCATCCAGTTATTCATTGTTTGTATGTGTGATTTATCATAGCAAGTGTTCTCTGTATATTTGCATCCAGTTGTTTATTCCGTGTGTATGGGTGTGTTTATATATGTGTCTTTGTGTGTGTGTTTGTGTGTGTGTGTGTGTGTGTATGTGGTGTGTGTATATATGTCTGTGTGTGTGTGTGTGCGTGTGTGTTCCCTGCAATGCAGTCTCAATACAAGGGTAAAATGTATTCACCCACTGTTTGAATGTACATGTGGGTGTGCATTCCCCAGCAGTGCAATATCAATGCAAGGGTTAGATACATATATGTACATGTACATGTATGTATTTATGGATTACATGTTTGTGTGTTGACTTTCTATATAATCAGTGCACCTTACCAATTTGCCCTCATATATCCTCACTATTTTATTCCGAACTTCATTCTTCTCTTTTTGTGTAGTATAAAAATTTGAAACTTTTATTTTGTTTGTTTATTGTTGTTAACATCCCACTCAAGAATTTTTCACTCATAAGGAAATGTCACCAAATGCCGGTGAAGCGCTTCAAATTTTGGCCTATGCTTGGCACTTACAGCCATTGAGCATTGAGGGTTTTTTAACATGACGACACATACTGTGACAGGGGACCTCGGTTTTTACTGTCTCGTCCACAGGACAGGAAACCAACCTGCCGCCGGCTGGACTCGAACTCACAACCTCACAGTCAAGAGTTGAGTGTGCTACCGACTGAGCCAGGCTTTTATACAGATGGTACTGATTTCTTGTGTTTTATTTGGATGATTTTAATATTTCCTTTATCTTACATGGGTGAAAATGTTTTAAAAATTATTAACTTTGTACCTTTCAAAAATATGCATTGTAGAAAGGGCATGCAGCAGAAAAAATGTTGCGGATGTTCAAGGTTGTGTTTTTGAGCATTGACTAGTTTTACCTGTTATAAATAGTATTTTGTCTAAAACTTCCTTTTATTACAACAATTAACATCAATTACAATGCCTTCTTTACACAATATCACATTTCACCACATGCATGTTTGTTTTTTGCACTATTTTTCTTGATAGGACATTTATATTCAAAACTACTATGCAAGTATTGTTAAAGAAGATTGCCATTGTTCAGGTTATCGCTACTTGAACATATCCCATATTATGTAAATGTGTATGTAAGAATGTTTATCATATATACTTCTCTAAACCATAATAATGCTCTCTCTCTTTTTCTCTCTCTCTGTTTGGTATATGCTTGTCAGAACTATCAAAAAGATGACTTTAAGAAATGAATAGTGAATGAAAATGAGTTTATGGACAGTTGTATATTCTGAGCTTGCACTTGAGTGAACATTAAATATTTGTAATTTAAAGAACACTTCAGTCAATTTTTATACAATATTACACACATTTTATGAATGTGTATGATTTTGCTGTGACTCACCTGTGATATTTGTGGTTGTGACAGAAAGTTGAAAAACTTGAAATATGCATTTTTAAAGTACAAAATACATTGTATGTACATGTGGTTTTGTTAAGATATAGTCAATATTTGGTGCTACATCTTAAAATTCTTTTGTTGTCAATAATGCATGTACATAAAACAGTTTACATGCCTAACATTTCATAAAAAGGAGAAATAGCGTCTGCCATTTTATTCTCAGCCAACCAGTAGAGAACTCTGTTTCTTTAGTGTGTTCTCATTGGCCAGAGATAAAATCAGAGCTCCTACATAAAGGGTAAATCAGTTATTGATAGTGATATGGTAGTAGCAAACTATACAATATACATGTACAGATAATCACGCAGTTATTAACATCTTAGTTTACTTCCTTGTTAATTCAAGATGTCAAATGTAGATTAGACTGAAACATTAAATGGAGTAGTCCAGTGTTCAAAGTTTAAGTTCTTTAATCCATTCACTTTTTTTTTTATTTTTGAGTGGCCTCATCATTTCTTTGAATTGGAACAATTTTTGCACAAGGCTTGTGTGAAGTTGATAAATATAGATGATTATTAGGGAGATGTCTGTAAGAAAAAGAAACAGGATGATAGATTTTGTTATGAGCATATGTTTTTTTTCACTTTGTTAATTGTTATATTATTATGACTTTGTTGTGTGATTTTTTGAAATAGTGTGTTGTAGTGCTTTATTTTTCTATATTTAACTTGGTTGTATCCTTATTCCCATCACATCAGCATGTTGTGTATGTACATACACGGATATATGATGTTGTTTACTTCTATGGAACTTGGTTGATGAAATATTGAAAGCTATGATAGTTGGAATAATAGTTTAAAAAGCTAAAACTTCAGTTACAAATTGAATTTTCTCAGGAGCTTGCTTTGTCTAGATGTGTCTTGTTTCTTCTAACAGAAATGTACTAACAAAATGTAGAGAGTTAACAATACTGGGACATTGTTTTGAGTTGGTTCAGTTTCTTTTTATGTTGATGCGTTGATGCACAATTTATTTTTATTTATTTTTTCACAGAAAAACCCTGGTTGGAGATCATCTTACTATTTTTTTATCGAAATTAAAGCAATTTACACACGTATCACTTAATTGTTTGTAAACGAATATGCTCAAAACTTCAAAAATTTAATTTTTTCTTATTTTTGTGAGTTATCTTTCAGACATTTCCAACTAAAATGTCAATGGTGTAATTGTTGACCTTTTGGTCTGTATATTTTGGATGTTATTTTCAGTTTTAGGATGTCAGATCTGTTTTAACCATTTCCTCCCTGGGTATATGAGTGGAATGTTCTTTTCTATTATTTAAGACTAGTCCATTATTGTTTGTAGAAATGAAAGGGTTTAATGTAATTTCCTTGATGTTTTCATTTTACAGTTTTTGGTTGTGCTTCAGATACTCTACATGTTGTTATGCTTCATCGCAAATACTATGTTTCCCTAAAATGATTTTTTGCATTTAGGATTAAATTTGCATATATTTCTGGTGTCAGATTAACATTATTGTATATGTTGTACTCTGAATTTGTTTTTACTGCTCAAATATTTCATAACATTGGTAACGTCCAATATAAAATGATCTTTAGTTTTATGAAATGTGTAAAATTGTTCAAAACCTGGTTAAAAGAAATACCAGGTAATCTTTCAATCTCGCTAGAGCTATATTTTTTGCTCATAAACCCTATAAAATAAATGTATGATGATATGAATCTCCATTTGAAGCACAAAACCTTATAAGAACAATCATTTAACTTATCAAACCCTGAAAAATACAGTGGACTCTTCTGTAAATTAGTGACTTAGACCAGTCCAAATGTGCCTGTAAGGGGAAAATGGTTAACCTGTGTTATTGTTATTCTTTTCTTTGTATCCTTTTTACATGCACTTGTCTTACATCAATATTTCTTTTTCTTAAAGAAAATCTTGTTTTTTATATTTTTTTTTACTATAGATCTGAATTAATGATAAACATATCAAACTCTATATTCTTTCAATCACACATGTTCTTTTAAAGAAATATTTGGTCAGAATGTTTAGAGTTCAGGTAATGACTTTCATATATATGGTTATTCTTAAGTCGTTACTATAACAAATTTTAAAAACATGAAAAACATGCGGATGTGACCTCTGACAGAAGACCATTTCACAATAATGCAGTCCTAGTAATTACACCTGTGCACAAACACTTCTGGATGTCATCAAGATATTTTGTGTCCAAAACTTTTCGTACCCAAGAGAATTCCTACCCATTGAAAAACAATGAAATTGTACCCTCTGTATAATTTGTCTTTCATTGGGTAAGATCTGTTTTGGGTATGAAACTTTTGACATCATCCTGAAGTGTTTGTGCACAGGTGAATTTACTAGGAATGTAGTTATAATGAAAAGAACTGTACGTTGTCCATTTTGTACTTTATATAATGTTGATTCCAAAACTATTTGTTTATTCCAAAACTAGATGTTCGTGAGTATACATACATTACGAATCATTTGAATTCTAGAATAATTTTTATCTTAATCAATTGTGTGGATTAAAACTCATTCCCTTCCGTGTTGAAAGATAAAGTTATAGTGGCAGCAATATAAGTCAGGAAGAAAATTGTCAAAAATGTAAAACATTTGCTATCAAGTTCCATATATTTGCAATTCCGTGCTCTGTACATTGTATATTGGTACACATGTACCAAATTTATATCCCATCATTCATAATAGAAGTTAACTCCCCTGTGAGTTCCATTTAGAAAAATATCAGTCAAGAGTGGGATGGATCAACAAGTCCCACCTTAATTGTTAGCCAAAAATTGGCATTTTGGGAACATCATCATGGTTCACACCCTTACCCATACCCTAAGTAAAATGTTTGTTTCCTGTACAAAATATGTAAATTTTATGAAAACATAAAAGACAGAAATCTATTACGTACTTGTACATAATTAAGATGAGAATCTTCATATATGGTAAACATTATTTATAGGTATGGTCCCTTGTCAAATTGCTAAATCTTTTACATGGAAAAGTATGAAGTAACCATTTCCTGCAGACATGCTGGAACAACTTGCTCTTGTCTGGCTGTTCTTGTTTTGGGATTTTTTTTTATTAAAATGTTGACAAATTGTTTTATGGAAGTTTTTTGTTTATTACATTCCATATTAACATGAAGCATTTTGGTTGTCTTTACCAGCATGTGAACTATATGAATAAAATGTGTTGAATTCTCATTCACTTGTTAATTTTAATTCATTTTTGTCGGGAGAATGGGATGGGCAGAGAGTGACAAGAAACAGAAATTCATAATGCACTGACGTGATTATTTTCATATTAACTGATAGATCTTACTATATATAGAAGACAATTTAGAGAAAAGAAAGGGTATAGACCTACATATACATTTCATTATACTGACTTGCTTAATTTTCTGTTTACTGATGGATCTTAGTATGTAAAGATGGCAATTTAGAGAAAAGAAGGGGATGGAACAACATATATAATTCATTACGCTGATTTGGTTACACTCCTGTTTGCTGATAGACCGAACTATATGATGTAGAAGACAATTTAGGAGGAGGAAAGGGGCTGGATGAACATATACATTTTATCATACTGATTTGGTTATTATCCTGTTTGTTGATAAACCTAAATATATACAGAAGGCAATTTAGAGGGAGGAAATGGAATGAAGAAACGTAATTCAACATACAGACTTGACCATTCTTGTTTCTTGTTAGACCCCCTTTGTGCATATGTTAACATGCAGAGAAGAGAAATGGCACATACATTTAATTTAACTGTCCTATATCTGTAACCACTGGTCGACCTGACTATCACAAGATACTGAGAAAGAGACAGAGGGAGGAACTGGTATAAAAGTCCGGTCTAAGACTAGTTAATGTTTAGTGACTGTCCTTTTGTAAAACTCGGATATGAAGTTAAAGCCTCCTATCTTCTGAATGTGTTATTAAGCTAAGGGGAGGTCGTGACAATAATATGATTCCTTGTTGTACTGGCTTTAACCCATGGCACAGATAAAAATATTGACACTAAGCTAAGAGAAATAGAAAGCAGGATTCAGAAAGGAATGAGGATGCATCAGCCAAACCTTTGCACTACGCAGTATTACGGAACACTCCCCTTGATCATGGGCATCAGGAAAACATTCGCCATTGTACATCGCAACAGCTTGAAGAGAAATATACATTCCCATGGGATCCCTCGAAAGTAATCATGCTAATTAGCAAGTTTCATAACCACTTTAAATGCAGTGTTGTTCTGAACAATAACACAGGGTTTGAATGACTCCCAGCAGAAGTTAGGCAGGGTTACATTTTCTCGCCAATCGTCTTATTGGTTACCATCGAGTGGATCATGAGTAAGACCACTGCAGACAAGAGTCATTCAATTGGCCTCGATTTCGAAAACAGCCTTGCAAACTCTCCTCGAAGCACTCCCAATTTCTAGAGAAAACAGTATCTCAAGAAGTCAAAGGTTGGCTCAGCTTGTCAAAGACTAAAGTGATGGCAGTCAACACCAAACCAACTCAACATCATCAGTAACCATCAAAAGTGACGACGTCACATACCTGGCAGCAGTTCAGTAGAGACTATATACATGAAGCTGAAAAAGACATCAAAGCAAGACTAGGCAAAACACGGGGTGCGTACTTCGGACTTCAGTCTATCTTGCAGTCCAATGAACAGAGTATGAGGACCAAGATTAAGCTGTACAATAGCAATGACAAACCTGTCTTATTGTATAGATCCGAATACGGGCGCAACACCAAAACAAACAAAGGTAAAACGGAAGCATTCCACAATGGTTGTCTAAGAAAAATTTGTCTCATCTTTTGGCATGCAAAAATATCCAACGAAGAACTTATAGAAAGTCTGGATGCTAGAGTGTTGTACAAGAAGTTAGGAAAGGACACCTAACTTGATCGGACCATGTATCCCGCGTGGCACCTAACCGAACACCAAAGGTAGTCCCTCATTGGACACTACCAGGAAGAAGGAAACATGGAAGAACCAAAATCAAATGGCGCAGGACAGTAACAACTGAGCTGAAGGATACGGGTATGTCATGGGGAGAAGATCAACACGCGGCTCAAGACAGAGCAAAAAAAAAAAGAAAAAAAAAAATTCGGTGTGGCATTATGTTCCACTGTGACAAAGAGGATAAGTAAGTAGGTAACAGGTAAAATTTTTGTTATTTCATCTTTGGTGACTCTCTTTTGGGGTGCGATTTTCCTGTCTTGACGAAGAGCAACGCAAACAAAAACAAGATTTCTCAGAGTACTGGCGAATCAATGCATGACTCCAGTCTGTAAAGTCATACAGTTAAGCGAATCGGTAGCAATTACAAAACTTTAACCAAAACCTTCACAGGATGTACGGGGCCGAATGATGAGACCACCGTGCTTTAAACCATAAAATGTCTCTTCCATCTAGTCGGTGCGAGTTCGAGTCCGAATGGAACCTAAGCTGATTTTGTGAGAAAGTTTTTAGTATACTTGCGAAAAAAACACGTGTTCTCTTCCGGGCTACATTGTAACTGTGTTCTCTTTCACCACCATTAAGAATTAGCCGCCGTCATAAAATTGAAGAAAACGTGGAGTGTGGCATTAAACACCATTAAAACAAAAAATAACAGGGAGGACACAGACAAGGACTATAGTTTTCCCGGTTTTACCGAAAAAGGACTGCGAAAAACATACTATTACCGACGTGACAGTCCATATAATATCAAACAATCTTATAAAAGAGCCCATACAGTATTATACAATGTTTTAGGTGGGCCAAATAATATCATACAATCTTATAGGGCAAAAAGGAAGAAGTACCAATAATTAATTGAAACTCAATGTCCATTAAAACATATAAATGGTTTCAACAAGATGAACAATTACAAAACCCGAACGGGACAGGACCAGGTGCCCGGAATGAGTTAGCGTCCCTACCAGCATGCTACACCCGTCGCAACGAATTCGGTGAAAAGGTCAGGCTCGGTAAAAAGATAGATAAAACAACAGTTTTCGAACAATTGCGAATCCTAAACGGATGGGACCAGGCGTCCGGAAGGAGCTGATGCCCCTGCCAACACACCATAGCCGCTGCAAATATTGTACAGAAACCTCGAGTTCGGTGAAAAGGCCAAGTTCGATGAGAAGGTCGAGCTCGGTGTAAAGGTAGATACAACAACGGTCTCAACAAGAAGAACAAGTATGAATCCCAAATGTGTCCATACAGTTCCATACAATCTTTAAAGGGAGTCCATACACAATCATATAAGATCTAATAATGGAGTCAAATATACAAACATAGAGTATATTGGACAGTCGCATTATATAGAAAACAGGCTTAAAGTCCTGAAATCAACAATACATGTATTTGTAAACCTGTTTTCACAGGACATTCTATAGGCCTACGTTGACAATTTTACGGAAGATTTTTTTTCTGTCTGTGATATTATTTTACCATTTGCATTAATCAAACACACGGTGATTAGAATTGTTAAAATCGTGTGTTTTGAAACATAATTTTATGACCGTGTTCTATTGAATTCTGAATGTATGCTGAACAATTGTTCGGTTATATAATGGTGACCAGTTTAAATGGTAGAGGAGAGAACCTAATTAAGTACGATGTAGGCTACCCGGTATCATCAGCTTCAAATTTTAAATTTGTCATGGTAAAATTTTGTATTTACATCCACCCACTAAATTCAAAATTTACAACATGGCACCGTGAAGAGAATGGGTCAATGTAACACTTAAAAAAATTCAAAAATCAAAAACGTTATGGCTAAAAATCGAAAACATTTTGTTTATTTTTGAACTGCTAAGTGTTACACTAACCAGAATGAAACTTATTCATTGTTTGGAAATAATCAGTCCGTCAATTCAATGCATTTGAGGAGAAAATTCCCAGTGTAATGTACTCAGATCGGAATCTGGATACCTAACTCTGGAGCTGGTAAAAATAACATTTTTTGGGAGCATTGCTGGGCAACACCGGGCTCCGTGGAAACTTTTGAATTTTGTGTCTGGAAGATAGAAACTACCTCATCGGGCTTGCTTCACAATCTAAAAATTCCAAAATAAACCTGGGGTTCATACGCCCAAACACCCAGTTTCAATCTATTAAATCTATCAATGAAGAATCTCTTACACAGAGTTGTCGGTCCTTACACTCTTTAACAATTCTGTGTAAGAGATTGATCAATGGGATGCCGTTATGAAAGTATAAACATGTCATACTTCAGCGTTTCGTAGCTATTCCTTTAGCTAGCCCATCGTGAAAATGGCCTCCAAGTAAGGGCTTGTAAAATTAGCGAGGTTACAGGGAGCATACCCATTTGCATGCTTTTTTGCATGTCTGCTGAATTTCCCTTCGCATTCGACGTTAATAGATATGTCAATAGGATAAGCGGATCACACTTTATTATGTGTCTGGAAACTACAAATTAGCCTCTTACGCCTTGTACAATTAAAATAAAATGAAATTTTAAAAATCCGACGGAGAGCATCCCGCAGATCCCATATGCCAGAAATTAAATATATCTCTTAAAATAGATTATGTTTGAATCAAAACCTTTTTTAAGGTGAAGAACCAATGTAATATATATCAACATGTGAACTTGTGACTGAATCTTGAAAAAATAAATCGATCCTTGTCGGGCCGTTAAAATTTTCAAAAATAATTTTCTGGAAATGCGTGTCTCCGGCTTCTCTAGAGAAATCTTGCTTCACAGAAAATCCACCAATTTGAAAATCTAAGCAGAGTAATTATCATTGTAGATCTATAACAATTTTAAATATAAGAAAACTAAGTTACCTCCCCATTCTTCTTTGTGAAATTTCTGGATCCGCCAAATAAATTGTAGATTTACAACAAACGGCAATATATAAAAAGCCAAACAACATATATAGGCCAATATCCAAGCCTTATAGGTTTTATATAATTATAACAACGGGGTTTCGTGTAGGGATTAGACGTGATCGTAATGTGACGATGTTTTGTCGTTGATGTTGTTGTTGGAGCCGTATCCGCTGTTGTGTTGTTAACGAACGGGGTGAGGGAATGTTGGCGAGAAGAAGAATAATAGTCGGTGTGTGTGGCGCTGTGGGCCGTAAAGTAACGTGGCGCTGTGGGCCGTAAGTAGATAGAGTGCCGTATTCCCTGTGGTCCACCAAAATACAACTCCAGGAAGAACACTGTATAAGTTGATCCGTATTTATTGTCAAGCCACAACCATGGAACAGATGTAACAATAAAATGCAAATAGTCCGAAATGATGAGTAATAAATAGTAAGTCCAAAATATTGAATAAAAAGTCATAAGTCCTGAATGAAAATAGAAGGCAAGTTGGATATATGACCAGTAGTATACGTGGTCTCCAAAAACAAAGTAACGAGTCGGTGTTATCAGTAGTGTGTCTGATGTCCGAACTTAGGAATTGAAATGTTACAAAAGTATTTATAAGAATTTGGAACAATAGTTTGTAAATAATAGATCTCGTATAAGTTTGAAAGGTGTTGAGTCAATCACCAAACAATAGCAAATTAAATCTTAGAATTGAGACATTAAATAAGTACATAATTGTTTTTACAGTAATAAAAATAATTATGTAAAAAGAGGATTAACATGTGAAGTAAGTCCATTTCCCGTATTATAATTATTGTCCAGGTGTCACAAAGTCTCGGCAGATGTAGTGAGAAAACATAAACAATTGAATCTGTAAATTGATGATTATAATCCGTGTGTTACAGAGTAAATTAAAAAGTAAATATACATGTATATGTGAAAATAGAAACACAATTTTGTTTTGCAAAGTCCAGAAATAATAAAAATGTCTGAATTCATCTTGGTGATAATTTCCCTCCTCTCCGGGGAAAACACGTCCTCGTGTTTTAAATGAGTTAACGGTAGAAATTTCTGTCGCGTTTGTAGTTTTGTCTGTTCTGTCGATAAGGTGGTCTGGAATTCAATGCAGTTTGTAGATTTTCAATTTCTTGTCGCTGGTCTGACATAATGTTTTCTAAGTCCTCATTTTTAACTTCTAGAGTGTCAATTTTGTAGTTCAATAAATTGATTTGTAAATTTTTCTCATGTTCACTGACAGTGAGTTCCTGAACTCGATAAAGAGCCATTTTCTTCGTATTTGTGGTCATTTCTAGTTCAGCTTGGAGTTCAGAAATTTGGGTTTGACTGTATTCTGTGCTTTTGTCCACTTCCGTCGATACAGTATTCAGTTTGTTGTTAAGAGTTAAGTTTTCCAATTTATTTCTTGTTGTGCACAATTCATCCTCCGTACTCTTTAGTTTTGAAATTAGGTTTTGAATTTCAGTTTGGTGGTTTTTAAGAATTTGTTTAGTTCTTGATAATTCAGTTTTAATGGAACCTGAAGTGTCCAGTAATTTCATTAGAGCTCCGTATTTCACATTGTAAAAAGGTAACTCTTGTAGTGACTGTTTTCTTTCAAAATATTGTTGGATCCTACGTTGATCACGTACCTGGTTTGATTTTGACTTTTGTTTTACATCTGATGTGCAAGATTTCAATACGTGCCCAGGTAAATGACACTTGTAACATGTTTTGTTAAAATGAAGTTGATCACTGTTGATCCTTGGTTGTGAATATGTCCAAGTTGACCGGAAGAAGTAGTCCATCGTTGAGCTGTTGCGCTGGGGAAACTTGCTTTTTGTTGAGCCAGAGGTCCTGGATCCAAGCCACTACAAAACATATGCAGTGACCCCGGGCGTTGACTTACCCTTAGGATTTCTCCACCAATTATAACAACGGGGTTTCGTGTCGGTATGTGACGTTGTTTTGTCGTTGATGTTTTCGCTGGAGCCGTATCCGCTGTTGTGTTGTTAACGAACGGGGTGAGGGAATGTTGGCGAGAAGAAGAGTAAGAGACGTTGTGTGTGGCGCTGTGGGCCGTAAAGTAACGTGGCGCTGTGGGCCGTAAAGTAGATAGAGTGCCGTATTCCCTGTGGTCCACCAAAATACAACTCCAGGAAGAACACTGTATAAGTTAATCCGTATTTATTGACAAGCCGCAACGATGGAACAGTATAAAATCACAAAATGTAACAATAAAATGCAAATAGTCCGAAATGATCAGTAATAAATAATAAGTCCAAAATATTGAATAAAAAGTAATAAGTCCTGGATTAAAATAGAAGGCAAGTTGGATATATGACCAGTAGTATACGTGGTCTCCAAAAACAAAGTAACGAGTCGGTGTTATCAGTAGTGTGTCTGATGTCCGAACTTAGGAATTGAAATGTTACAAAAGTATTTATAAGAATTTGGAACAATAGTTTGTAAATAATAGATCTCGTATAAGTTTGAAAGGTGTTGAGTCAATCACCAAACAATAGCAAATTAAATCTTAGATGTACATTAATATAATTGAGACATTAAATAAGTACATAATTGTTTTTACAGTAATAAAAATAATTATGTAAAAAGAGGATTAACATGTGAAGTAAGTCCATTTCCCGTATTATAATTATTGTCCAGGTGTCACAAAGTCTCGGCAGATGTAGTGAGAAAACATAAACAATTGAATCTGTAAATTGATGATTATAATCCGTGTGTTACAGAGTAAATTAAAAAGTAAATATACATGTATATGTGAAAATAGAAACACAATTTTGTTTTGCAAAGTCCAGAAATAATAAAAATGTCTGAATTCATCTTGGTGATATATCGCTGATAAATGTGAAATAAAAAAACAATCTAAGGTGGTGTGAGCGATAACATACCTTCATGTTAAGATTTTATTTAGGACAATTTTATCTGTCCAAGATATGAGTGAGAAAGTTTTCATATAGGCCAAGGCAAGTAGATTTTCTGCTATTTTTAGCAAAAAGTGCAGTGTCGCACCACGTTCGTCTCTGTTGGGATTCCCCTGTCACATCACTCATTATCCTTACGCTGTATCGCGCACATTAACGTGTATTCTTAACTTAACTTAAGTAAAGGGAACTTTAGGTATATTAAATTTTAGGTTTAATTAGTACACACTTTACTGTATACGTTTTACCTTATTTTATCAATAAATCGGAAGTAATGTTATTTATATGTACATTTATCTTTCATAGAATTATATATAATTGGACATTTCCTGGTGTGTACTTTCTAAATACGATAGAAAAGTATAAACTAAGCTGTCGATTGGTACATAAGCTAATATTAAATTTGAAAAGGAATATTTCTCGATTTTAAAATAAAATAGACGTAGATCTAAAATGTTTTGATTTTTGTTTCACAAAACAAAAAAGTGCAAACTTGTTGAAATGGACTATTTTCTTTACAGCGCATGCGCAAACGGACTTGCCTCCATATTCCATGGATCATAACATTGTGTCACTTCTATTTTCCTTTTCGTAAATATTGGAAAAGTTGTCCACTCATATATTAAGTGTATTCTACCTTCCATTCAACCAAATGTATTTACAGTATGGCATGCCTTGCAAACCTGAAGCAAGATATCAAACTTCTTGAAAGTATTTTTCCCAAAGATCATAAAGTTTTCCAAGTTCTCTCGGCATCCGTTGATGAGGTGTCTTGTCGCTTCGTAAATCCAACAGCAGAGAAACACGATATCCACGCAAATATAACGGTGAGATGAAAACAGTAGGATAAGAAAGTCAAACGACATTTAAAAATAACGTTATATTCTTTAATTTCTAAACGGGGAAAAGATCAGCTGATTTCTGTCATTGTCGTACGTACGGCCATTGTTTTTACTCGACTGTCGAGGAAATATTGTATTCTTAGCAAACAACCATAAGGCTAGGTTCATATGGCACCAGGCTTTGGTAGTTTTGTATATTGGGCTTGACCTGCTTAATTTCAAATATAGTTTTATAACATTGTGTGGTTTTAATTGTTATGGATATTGCATGGAAATCGGGGATGTATATTTCTATGACTACCCAATTCATTCATTTACCACAGGCACAAATTAGAACCAAATAAAGACTTCTTGTTGGTCAGCGACCAGTTCTCGCCAACTCTTTTCTTGGAGAAATTATTTGTTCTTTTTGTTTTGCAATCAGAATAGTTTCTTGTCTTAATCCCTTTTCTTTGGGGATTCTGAAGTGTTGCACTTGGTGAAAAGGGGTTAGTCTAATCCAGTGCTAGGTAGAAAACAAAAAAAAAGAAGCAGTGTCTGAAAATACACAATGTAATAAAAATTTCAAAATTTGTATGTTCCGAGCCATCTAAAACAGTTGGTTTGAACAAGAATTGGAAAGCCACTGAAATAAAGTGACATTTGTTTACAAAGCTGTCGGACTAGTCCAAATCCATAAAATCTAAAATATACAAATCCAAGATGGATCCAAGATTTCCAGTTAGAGGAAAGAGAATAATTTTGGTAGGCCTAATTTAAAAGCTCTGGGAAGCCCTTTTCTGGATTCCAAACATGATAAAATTAATATAAAAAAATCGATTTTTGAAAGCCCCCCTTGAATCCGTCAGTGCTTTGGTCCTGTTTTCAAATTTGTTGCTTTCCTATTGCAAAAAAATAAAATAAAAATGAAACTGGTTTGGACCTATTGCTATTGTCTTATCCCAGTTGTCCAGCTGTCTAGACATACTTATAATTTATTGATAAAGGTTTTTAATTTTGAATTCTAATTAGCAATGCATTTTAAAGGATATTTTTGTGTTTTACAGGAGACCTATCCTCATACAGCACCTATTTGGTTCAGTGAGGATGACGACCAAAATGTCAGTGCAGCTATAGAAAAATTATGTGATGCCCCAGCAGAGAAATACAATGTAAGTGCTGTAAAAGCATGATCTGGCTAAAGTCATCATTTTCTCTCACTTGAGGTTGATTTGTCTGTGAAATTAAATGTCTGGGAAAATGCTATCCCAACCTCAATGGTGCGACAAGCCCATTCTGGAATTGCCAGAACTATTTTCTTACTTCATTCACTCCCAAAAATGCATTTAGACTGGTCTAAGTCATTGATTTACAGAGGAGTTTGTTTTTCAGGGGTCGATGAATTAACATATTTTTTGTGTCAGTTTGTAAACAAAGTTAAGATGCAGTCATTATTTCATATTGTTTCAACGTCAGAGAGAAACAGTCAAACACCATATTGAGGGGAGGGATGTTGAAATCTCATTCCTCCTGCACAAAGTTTTGTTTGTCAGTGACTTGGCAAGCATTGTCACGGCCAAACTACATTATTTTGCACATTGGTTGAGATTTCGTCATCCCTTCCCCTTTCTTCACTAATTATTAAAAAACAAAACAAAATATTTGTTTGTCGACTAGCTAGCCGTGTACATAGCCGCCGTAATTTTATTCTCATTATATTTATTCTTATTGATTATATATATATAAAAAAAATTAATGTATACAGAAAAAAAAACATTTTATACAACAATACATAAAAATAGATGTTCATATTCATGTATTACCGTCATATGGCTAATACATCGATACACGCATTTGTGTATATCAAAATCCACCGATACAGAGACAAAAAATAATGTTGAAAAATTAATGTTTCTTCACCTTCCCAGCCGTCCAGGAAAAAATCCTAAACCTGAATATATACAGGTTAACGGGAAACCTGTGCTTAAGACACTGTGCTAATGCACGTTGCTAGGTTAGATCACTGAAAACAAAAACACACTAAGCTTGCGCGAAATACTGTTTAAATCAAAAACTGAATATATCGTATGCTAGAAAATAATATGAAATTTATTTTTGAAAAACTTGACATACACAGATTGACGGCGAGACTAGAACTGGTTTTCTTTACACTTTTTTTCAATAATATTCATTACGATAAGACAACAAATTTCTAATATACTACGAAACATAGAAATTTTTTATTACTCTAACTAGTGAGACAGGGTTATATTATCTACATATTGAGTTAATTCTTTGACTGACTTCATTTTTCAGGTGAATATTTTATCATCACATTTTGTGGTGTATATTTTTTGTACTGATTAGTCAGTGATTAGATCCTGATAAATTGAAAAATACAACCATTAATTGCCAATGCCTCAATTGTTTTGGCAAGGTATTTCAAGGATGTGTCTGTGATGGCATTCAAATGCCATACCCTATAGCTTACTATCAATTTTTATTTGAGAAACATACTATGGAGTGATATAGTCCATGTGATTTTCTGGTGATATAAACCAGCCTGTTCAAACTTCAATAGTTTTTCAAGTAGGCGACAAAGTGAATAAGTGTAGCTGAACTCTGTCAATAAATCAACATTTTTTCTAATTTATAGAAACCAGTCGACATCTTATTACTTTTCATGAAAATACCCAACAGAAGCTGTCTGCTTCCATTTAAAGGGGTGATAACCATTCATTCATATCAATAACCAAACAAATAGAGTGGAGCCTGTCTTTAAAGACCACCTGTATTTTGAGGCCACATTCTAAAAATCACTTGAGTAATCTTTTAAATAGAATCTTTCATGAGAGACCACATTTTAGTGGCAGATGGGGTGGTCTGTCATAACAGGGTTCTGCTGTATTACAGCTAATAATGTCTCTTGTTGGCTCTGATGTTTGCATTGGGGTGCTTACTGTTGGAGAGTACCTGGAGAAAACCTGTGTGTCCAAGTTTGTCTACTCAATTAAATTTTCATGGTCCAAAATTTAAAATCAGTAACTCTCTTGAAATGTCTTGTGCCAGTTTCCTCATATGGCATTGATTGAAATACAAGTTAAAAGTTCATATTACATGTATTATGACAAATACAACCTTAATTATAACTTCCCAATAACTCTTTATGATCTTCTGACTTTATAATATTTTACCAAATGTTAATTGATGTAAGTATAATTGTGATATATATATATATATATATATATATATATATATATATATATATATATATATATATATATATATATATATATATATATATATATATATATATATATATATAAAGCCATCATCATTCCATTGTTTTCTTTTCAGATTTTACATCAAGTGAAGATTTTAGTTATAGAATTATGTAACATAATTGATATTCCATTGCCAGATGCTATGTCAGATCTGGACCGTGCTTTGAAAGACAGAGTAAGTATACATAAACAAATGTGTTTATGACAATTTCGAAATTTTGATAAGTAAATTAGCAGTCTGAAGAACACCAATATATATATATATATATATATATATATATATATATATATATATATATATATATATATATATATATATATATATATAATGTATATATATATAAAGCAACAATTATCTTGATGATACCTTCTACAGTCAAAGGCTTATTTTTTGCAAGTTAAAGGATGGTCACTAATTACTTGTTCCCCTGTTAAACATGGTACAACTCTGATTTATTTGTCAAGGCAAGAGGTTTATTAATAAATAATTTAATCCAATTGAAACTTCATCTCTTTATTACATTTTATTGAGAACTGGTATGTGTATATGTTAGTATTTATTAAAACATCTGGCATTTCCTATGTATTAAAAAAATGAATTATAAATTGCAGTTTATTTATATACCTGAAGTTCTAATTGTAAGGGTCATAAAGTGTTACCCTTGACCATCTACCTATCATTGGGTCTCTCCTTCCTTCTGTCTTTCCATCCTTCTGTTCGTCAATCTGAACTTCGTTCCTGCACTCCCAACTTCAGTTTGCCTCATTGAAAATTTATAAAACTCGTACACTATGCTAGGACTCGACAGACAGACAAAGTTTGAAGTTCTGCGGTGAGTCATGAACCATTCTAGAGGTATGCCCCTTTATGAATTGGAAAATTGCATTTTTGTTTCATTTCTATTCTTACATGTATATTAAATGCTCTCAAAAAGTATGTTTAAGTCAGCTTGAGCAGGGGTATCATGTCCTCAGACACATTCTTGTAGTAGAGTATATTTTGGCTTAATAATTAATAGTATCCATAAAATGAAATTTACACTTGCAGAGAATACATAATATATACATTCGTACTGTGTTCATTGGTCTATGTTCCTGCAATCAGAATTTGAAAAGTTCTGGATTTTACAAAGTTTTAGGTGTAGTCCCATGAATTTCAAGATGAGATTTGATTGATGTGCATATATGGCTTACAATGTCTTTACCATATATAGCAGCTGAAAGAAACAAAAACAAGAACAGAACCAATGAAATTGACAAATATTTGAAACATTACGCAAAAGTGTCTGATATTGAAGGTAAACTTGGCATTGGAATTATCGACATATCCTTAATTGCAGCCTGGAGAATAAAGATGTTTTGTGGGGGCCTCCGTGGCCGAGTGGTTAGAGCATTGCGCTTTAAATCACAAGGCCTCTCACCTCTGGTTCGAATCCAGCCAGGGTCATTTCGAATTAAGTAGGAAAGTTTGCCAGTTTTCTTGCGGCAGGTCGGTGGTCTTTACCCGGGTAACCAGGGTTTCTCCTCCACCAATAAAAACTGGACGCCATCATATGACTGAAAGATTGTTGAGTATGGCGTAAAAAAAATCAAATCAAATCAAATCAAAAAGATGTTTTGTGTGTTTCTTAAGCATTGTTGGTTGTTCCAGGGTTTAATAACAGAAGAAGAGGAAAGTTCTGATGATGAAGAAGATGCATTCCATTATGATATGGAAGAAGAAGTCCCAAAGTATGTCTTTAATTTGAATATTAGAATGTTATTTTTCACACCTACCACAGTTTTATCATAGTTTAACTAGTTCTGTGTTTCACCCTAGTAGCTTGTGTTATGGGGTCATGTTGAGGAATTTGTTATAACACCAACTTAAGTACTAGTTACATACAGATGTGAGTAAAAAGATCAGCATTAGATATATATATGGGATGATTCAAGTAAAACCATTCAGGATTAAATGAGCAATAGCTGTGTTTACCAAAAGAATTATTGTGATTTTTTTTCTACTTTTACTACTTGTACCTGATGTACAATAACAAATAAGAGGTATTTACAGGCATAAAAATCTTATACTCCTATATATTTTGTGAAAATAAGGTGAGGTCCAGTTTGGTATTCATATACAAATAAGTAAGATTGAGTTAATCAATTGCAAGTGAAAAAGTGCCAAACCTGGGTTCACAAGTAATTTTTGCAAAATATATAGGAATTTAAGAATTGTTTATGCCAGTGTATATCTCTTTTTTGTAATTGTATATAAGTCTAAGCAGTAAAAAAAAAAGGGGGGGGGGGGGTATTTTAATATAAAAAACAGCTAATGGCCCTTTAAATGGGCATTAAAAGATTAAAGTTTACCAAAAGAATTATTTTGATTCTTTCTACTTTTACTACTTGTATTTGATGTACAATAGCAAATTAAAGAAGACCTATACACAGACAAAATCTTTTATTCCTTGTTTTGTAAAAATAAGGTCAGGTCCAGTATGGTATACATAAACAAATAGTAAGGTTGAGTTAATCACTTGCAATTGAAAAAGTGTCAAACCAGAGTTTCTCAAGCAATTTTCACAAAATATATAGGAATATAAGGATTTTTATGCCTGTGTTTATCTATTTTTTGTTATTGTATATCAATCTAAGTAGTAAGAAGGGGAAAAGTTTTTTTTTTGAAAAGCTAATGCCCCTTTAAACTTTAGACCAGATTTTAGCTATTAAGCCATGGACTACTGTACTAAAATCTAGACCTACATGGTTAAGATTTGTAGCATATAAACATGCATACATACATGCATATTAGCATATTTAGTTATTTACAACTCAGAATCTACAGGCATTATGTCCTGAACAGTAATATAAGTTTTAGTATGTGTGGTTTTTATTAGTTTTCATCAGTGATCCATCTTTGACAACATGGGTTTGTTGTTGTATTCATGTGGTCACTACTATTTTTTTTTTTTTTCGTTCCTTGTATAAAATGTGTTTATTCCGTATATATGTATTCACTTGATATTTTCTTTTTCAAATTAAGTGAGCAGAAAGTGAAAGATGTAGAAGGAATAGACTCTGAAAACATTCTTGTTTTGGAGAAATTAAAACAGAATCAACGACAGGACTACTTAAAGGTATGTAATTATAGGACTTAATGAAAGTAATTGAAAGTAATCAGTTACATTTTAGATTTGGAGTAACAAAAATGTAATTGATTACTTTTTAAAAACAATGTAATTGTAATTTATTCAATTACATTTAAATGTAATCGACCCCATAGCTTTTACATTATGTGTTATTTGTTACATGTTTTTAGCTTGCCTATTCAAGAAACAGAACAGCTAATTGCTGTCACTGCTTTGGTGTCAGTGTCATCCTTTTTCTGTGTTAAGCTTTTTGTTTCGGTCCATTGTGGGCAAAAGTACTGCAGCTACAGCCATGAAACTTCACATGCACTTTCAGGGGTCAACACTAATGAAAATTCCCACAGGACAAATAGTACTGAAATCTACTTGTTTGAATACAAAAATGACTTGTCCAAAAATCAGATGTAACATTTAAAGATATTGTGTTGTGTTTTTTTTTTTTGTTTCACAAACATGTATACAAAAACAAAAAAACCCAAAAAAACACATACATACAGAAAAATAAATTGTACTATATGATATAGAGCAGTACAAAAAGTAGAAGTTTATAAACTGTTTATATATATGTATATAATAGTACTCTCTACAGTAGCTTTTTGTTTATAAAAATACTTGTATCTTACTTTTGAAGTCTTAGTACAAAAAAAATGTATAACTGAGTAAATACAACAGCAGATTCCATCAGTCATATATATGTAAAACATATGCATATTGAGACATATTGATACTCTCAATTAAGTGTATAAACTAAATTACAAAGACAAAAAATATCACTGTGTAAAAATCAGCTAACAGCTAGGTGTTCAGGCCAAAAAATCAAACCATACTCTCCAATCATCCTCAATGATAAAATCATTATAAACCTTTGTATGTTTCATTATTTGAAAATGTTGTTTAATTAAATTCATCAAAGCAATGACAGACAGTGTTCCATTGTAACATCTAGTTCTATAGATATAATATTTAATTAAAAGAAATATGAAATTTACAGTAACAGTCTTTCCAGATTTTTCATCTATCCCTAAAATGAAATTTCTCTGACTGAGCGGTAAGTAAATATTTGACGTCTCAGTAAGATTCTTAAACATTTTAAGTAAACTTTGCACTTCTTCGCATTCCCATAGTAAATGTACAATGGTCTCATGTTGTGTTTTGCAAAGGCAACAATTAGGGTCCCGGATTAGAACAATTTTATGCAATAAAGAGTTAGTGACTAATATATAATGATTAATTCTAAATTGTAACCATTGCAATTTTGTATTTTTTGTTGTAACAAAAGGGGATATTATATATAGTTTTCCATTTTTCATCACTAATATTAAACATTTCCTTCCATTTTTTCTTTGGTACAGCAATGTTATCATTATTTGAAAGATATTGATATATGTGTTTCACACCTTTTTTGTTATTTATGAATAATTTTAAATTTGATGGAATAGAGGGATGTATTTGATAAGCTTGCATATCAGCCTCATGTTGATATTTTGTTTTTAATTTTCTCAATACTGAAATTATCCCATTATATTGGAGAAAATTTGTGTCCACATTGTAAGTGTTTTTAAAATTCTGGAAAGAATAAAATTCACACTCAGAAGAAATTAAATCTCTCACAGTTCTTATTCCCTTTTTATACCAATTATTATAAAAAAATACATTTTTTATCAATTTTAATGTCTCTATTAAACCATAAAGGTTTTTCTAAGAAAGATTGGTAGTCTATATTATTATTATATTGTATATTCATAACTTTATACCATCCTTTCAAAATGTCTCTCCAGAAATTATTCTTTATACTGTTTTCACATTTCCTTATGTATTCTGAGCCACAATTTGCTAGAAGGTCAGTATCAATGAAAGATTTTACTATATTTGTCCACTTTTTATCAGTTACAAAAAGTTTTTTAATCCATGATAGTTTTAATGAATCAATAAATAATGTTAAATTAATCATGTTGAGACCACCATTTAAATATTCTTTGACTACATCGCTTCTTTTTATTTTATCAACCTTACTATTCCAAAGAAAATTGAAAAGTTCAGTATTTAGTTTTTTAATTATGTTCTCCCTGGATTAGGTAAAGATATGAAAAGATGGTTTAACTGTGAAATCAGTAGAGTTTTTATGATAGTTATTTTACCTAAGGGAGTTAAATTTCTCCCTACCCCATATATTTAATAAGCTTTTAAGTTTTACAATTTTCTTGTCAAAATTTAATTTTATAATCTTAGACAAATCAACATCAAAATCTATTCCCAGAAGTGAAAATTTTGTTATACCCCATTCTATCTTCCATTCTGGATATGCTTCCTGACTGTATTTTTTACTGCCAATCCATATAACTTTTGTTTTGCTGAGATTTATTTTAAGACCAGATATTTTTTCATAAAAATTTAGTTCATTCATTGCCTCCTGTAGTGAAGTTTTTGACCCATCTAATATAAGAGATGTATCATCAGCGTACTGTGATAAAAGTATTGGTTCATTATTAATAGTTATTCCTTTGATGGTTTTGTTATTTCTTATCCTAATGGCCAATATTTCAGAACATAGAATGAATATATAAGGTGAAATGGGATCACCTTGACGACAGCCTCTATTTACATGGAAAAAAGTAGATATATTTCCCCCCTGATTTACAGCAGAAGTAATATTTTTGTAAAATGTTTCTATCCACTTTTTAATATTTGGTCCAAAATTTAAAAATTCAAAAACTTCTTGTATAAATTTCCATGAGACTGAGTCAAAGGGTTTTTCGAAATCAATTAATAATATCTGACCATGAATATCATTGTTTTCTGTATATTGCATTAAATCATAAATTATCCTTGTATTTTCACCAATATATATCTACCAGCAATAAAACCTGTCTGATCAGTGTTAATTAATTTGTCCAAAACTGTTTTTATTCTATTTGCAATAGTACCTGATGCTATTTTATAGATAGTGTTGAGTAAAGAAATAGGCCTCCAGTTTTTCATATAATGTCTTGGTTTGTTGCCTTTTGGCAAACAAGTAATAATTCCTTGTTTCTGAGTTACAGAAAGTTCATTTATTTCAAAACCATAATTTAGTGACCTGACAATAAAATTTCCTAAATATTTCCAAAAACATTTGAAAAATTCAGTTGTGAAACCATCAGATCCTGGACTTTTCCCGTTTTTCATATTTCGTAATGTATTAGCAGCTTCATTTTCAGTAATAAGGCCTTCTAATTTGTTTGATTCTAAGTTACTTAGTTTTGTTATTTCATCATCTTGAAATAGTTCATTTAAATTTGCTATTTCAATATTTTTATTTTCCAAATATAATCTTTTAAAATAATCCATTGCTTCGTTTAAAATTTCTTTCTGACTTGTAGTAATCTGTCCATTTTCTTTTTCTAGTTTTGGTATTATTTTACTAGTAAAATTCCTATTTTCAAGATTGCAGAAATATTTTGTAGGTTTCTCTCCCTCTTCCACCCATTTTGCTCTAGAACGAAGTATTTTACCTTTTAGCTTGATTTTTCTGATATTTTCTAATTCTATTTTCTTTTCATCTAAGACATCTAATCTTATACTAGTTTCGTTTTCAAGCTGTTCAATTTCTTCTTTCAATTTCTTTTCAGTTACATTTTGTTTTTGTTTTTTAAAAGACGCATACGAAATTGTTTTACCTCTAATTTCCATCAATAAAGTCTCTAGAAATAACTGATCATTTATGATGAATTGAATTTCATTATCAGCAATATTACTTATGTTATCTATATTATAAATAGGGATTACATATTGTTTTTTTTATGTCTATAATTAATTGTTTGATAATACTTAAATATTCAATATCTTCTAGTAATGAATTATTGAATTTCCAGAGGCCTTTTCCATTGACAAACTCATTGAACTTGAGGGATATTGTAGGCATGGAATGGTCGGATCTATAACTAGGTTCAATATTCGTTTTAATCAGACTAGGTATGAAATTTTCAGACATAAGGAAAAAATCTAGACGAGCTTGTTTTCGAGGGTTTTTTTTTCTCCAGGTAAATCTTTTAGCATTTGAATGTTGTTCCCTAAATACATCTACTAAACCCAATTCTTCAATTAAATTACAAACTTTATCTCTAGCTTTAGGATTATTTATTTGTTTATAACCTTCACAATCGACATCAGGTCTAATAACTAGATTAAAATCTCCACATATGATGTAATATTCATTATTAAATTCTTCTATAGTCTCAGAAATTTTATCAAAAAATGAAGGTGTATCAGTGTTTGGTCCATAAATGGAAATAAGAGTAATTTTTTTCTCGTCTATCAAAATATCCAAGGCCAAAAAGTTTCCTGCTAGGTCTTGTTTTTTCTTTAGGACTTTTGTTCAAAATTATTATTTAACAAGATAGCTACACCCCTTGAATTTGAAGTATAAGAGCTGAAGTAACATTCAAAGCCCCATTCTGCTCTTATCCTTGCCTCTGTATCTTGGCAAAAATGTGTGTCTTGAAGACAATATATATTGAAATTCTTATTTCTTAAAAAGGAAAAAAAAACTTTACGTTTATCATAACTACCTAGTCCCTGACAGTTAGCTGATAAAATGTTAATGTTATTCATTATCTATATTGCTATTGATGAAATACCTGCTGCTAAGATGTATATATACATAAAAAGAAATCAGACTTCTGTGAACACCACTTGTGGAAAACAAAGTTAATACTGTGACAACTTTACTACATATTTTTTGAAAATATACTAAATGCTCTATTTCCATGAAATGACTTAAGTACAAAACAAAACAGACAACATTTAAAATACTACCATTCATCAGGAAATGTTCAAAGTACCTGTGTTCTAAATGCCTAATGCATTGATGCCTATTTTTAAATAAATCTTTAGCATACCTAGAATATGGTAAACAGTTTAATACATACACTCCTTATACAATGCATATCAATGCACATACACGTACATATAAACACAAAAATAAATTATACATGTACTGTAATACAAGTGTGAAAACATACTGTACAACTAATAATCAAGGGAGATAACTTTGTGGTCTAATTCGATCACATTATAAATATATAACTACAAAACATCAGTTAAGCATACAGTATATTGTAATACCAATGTATGTACATACTATGTCAAGGGATATTACTTCACAGTCTAAATCAGAAACATTAAAACAGAAAATTACCACCTCACAGATAATCCTAATGTAGGCTAAATATAAATATAACTGCAAACACCATTTACATGTACATGTATGCATAAACTGTGATATATACCATCAAGGGAGATTACTCCATGATCTAATTTAAAACAATTAATAGAAAGAAAAATTCAACCACCACAAAGAGAAACAATATAAACATATAAAACAAAAGCTTCAATTATGCTTATACTACAGACAAAATTGAAACCCCATTTCTAGGGTGATGACTTCTTGGTTTACTCCAACACATTACAATAGAAAGTATTTTGCCAGTCATCAGAGAGAAACACAATCCAGTTAATGATAATTACACCCCCACATACACACAAAGAGAATTAAACAAACAGTATTATAATTGAAGGTAAGCAGTATTAGTGGATAGTGATTACCAATAATTTACCATATGTGTATATAGGCCTCTATAATAATGTCATTTATTGATATATATCATTACATGTAATACATGTAAACACAAAAAGTTCCTTAAAGTTAAAGTTAGGAAAGTTAATAATTCACTTAGATTTTGTTTTTAGCTTTTCGTCCAAAGAAACAAAAATATTAAATAGTTTCTTTTCCCCATCCACTGTCTTTGCATATACTCTGGAGTTAAAATACCAGGCTGATTCAACACGTTTGTCAGCATTAAGTTTTTGAATTAGTTCTATATTCCGTCTAGTCACATCCTCTCGTAATATCAAGGGAAAGTTTTTTTGTTTTCTAAATGTCATCACTTTTTGTTTAATGTCATGGCGAGAAAACTTGATTATTACTGGCCGCGGTTTAGATTTGTCCTGTGTCGGCACTCTGTGACAGGCCGTAATGTGCCATGGTTCAATCGAGAGTCCAGTTATCTTGTTTACAGTTCCACAAAAAGTACGCTCCAGGTCCTCATCTTTAACAGATTCGGCCATATTCATAACTTTGATAATGGATTTCCTACTGTATTGCTCATTATAGTTTGACAGTGTCATTGCCTCTTTAGCCAGTTTATTTGCTGCACATGTCTCTTCCTTTATACAATCTATTTCTTTCTTTTGTTCTTGTATCACTTCTTTCAATCTATTGTTTTCTATGTTCAGACTATCTATCTCATCCTTTAGTTTACTTGTTCTATTTCTGACTTTTGATTCAATGTCTTCTTGTATTTCTTCCCTGAAGTCTTGTAATATGCCACAGACTATTTCAGTAACTACTTTTGATAGGTCATCTTTTTTCACCATACTGTTGATAATAGTATCAAGTTGGTCCTTCATTGTTATTAAATTTATATTAGATTCTTCATCATCTCCAGTAGGGAAAGTAGATTCTCTAGAGCTAGCCCTTGTAGATTTTTTGTTAGGTTGTGTTTTATTCCCTGCACTCATTTTCACAAGAAACACTAGAAACAATACCTGAATGACTTTAACATACACAATAGCCAGTTGTTTTTACACAGGTAGACTACAGGTATACAAAATCCAGGTAAGGCACAGGTGAGTACTTTTCACATAGAGTTCTTTGTTCTAGATAAAAATGTTTTTTTCTGTAATATTCCCAAAAACCACTTGTTATTTTCCAAAATGATTGTGACCACTGTATGCAGAAAATCTTCCTTGACACACTGATATAAGTTTCAAAAGTTAATTCCAGGTATGAAATCACTTTAAGGCATCAAAACAGGCAGAGCACAAATACTACAGACCACTCAGGTGGACAAACATACCTATGATCCATATTGTGTTGTGTTGACAAGAAAAATCTTAATGAATTAATTTTTGTCTTCAACATTTTCACTTGTACATTCGGACCCAAAATGGACTTGTCCCGGACAACCGGACAAACCTTAATGTTGAATCCTGACTTTGTCTAGGGTCATTAGTCAACAATACAGGAGCATGCTGTTTGCTGTGGCCTAATTTTGACCTAAATGATATCAAGCATAAAACAGGCGAGCTATATGGTCTTTTATAGATAATAATTAACATTTGTCTTGGCCCATCTCCTCATTTTAACAATTTATTTTTTTCTCAACACTAGATGTGAGAAAGACATCTTACTTTCAGCACATATCAAATACTGTTATGTTCATTTTAAACTGATGGCAAAATCAACAACTAACAGAATAATACCATCAGTGCTCCAGATAACTGTCTGAGCACTTGGGTACAGTACCCATTATTTCTAAATCCAGTGGGTATTTTTACCCACAAAAAATTTCTGTCAAGTGGGTATTTTCCAATTCTGTTGCTAGAGTACAATTGCCATTGATTTTACTATAAAAGCTTGGCTGCTAAATAAATTACCAATAATTAATATGTATTTAACTATCTATACAATGTATGTCCACAATTTACACATCTGGGTGTTGGTCAGCAAAAATGTATAATCACTAACACATGTACACTTTATAACCAAGATCCATTCAGAACAAGTAAACTCAGTAATTTATTTCTCAGCAAGTTTCAGATCCAGTGTGTTTAATTTTACGCTTCAGTTTTAATTTGCGTTGGGTATCTTACGCAAGGATTTTGATTTGCTTGCATATCCATTTGATTTTTGTGTGTAAAATACATAAATGCACAGCTAATGGAGCACTGATACCATTATCCTGTTAACTGCTGATTTTGCCACAAATTTAAAATGGACAGAACAGTATAACACAAGTTAAATGGTACTGATTTTTCAGACAAAGTTATTATTTCCTAATTAGATATTGGTAAGAATAAAAAGCATTTTATTTTATGCTTAAAGATATTATTTTCATTTTAGAATCTTCTAATAAGGAAAGATTTCTAGCTTCTGTGTCAACCTAAAATTTTTACTGTCCTTATAAAGTAATTGATGGTTATTCTTTTTTTCCATCTGTCAGGTTGTCTCCTTTAAATTTCAGATGATATGCCATGCGTAATTCTTAATACAATATCATAGACTGGTGGCCTGGCTCAGTCAGTAGCACGCTTGATTCTTGATTGTGAGGTCGTGAGTTCGATTCCATCCGGCGGCAGGTTGGTTTCCTGTCTGTCGGATGAGACAGTAAAAACTGTGTCACAGTAGGTGTCGGCACGTTAAAGAACCCTCACTGCTCAATGCCCGTAAGTGCCGAGCATAGGCCAAAATTTGAAGCCCTTCACCGGCATTTGGTGACGTCTCCATATGAGTGAAATATTCTTGAGTGGGACGTTAAACAACAACAAACAAACAAATAAACATAGACTGGTGGCTTATTGTTTTTGTCCAAATGTTTTCTATGTTAATTTGTATTTTCAGGGGTCTGTTACTGGTTCAGTGCAAGCTACTGATAGATTAATGAAGGAACTAAGAGATGTATATAAATCAGATAGTTATAAAAAGGGTAAGTGTACTATAGACTAGTTTAATATTTACACACATACACACACACACACACACACACACACACACACACACACACACACACACTTTCATGTGCACTAGCTTAGTTTTTGAGATGATATGGCCTCTATATAGTTTATCTACAATGATGAAAAGGTGAACAGGACAGCAATTTTAAACCTGAAGACAAATTAATTTGATTAGTGATGTGTAAATGCATTTATATCTAGGTCATAACTTCAGTAAGCCATATCCAAACCATATAAAATTTGGAACTTTGTTATCGTACACTAAACACAGTAAATGATATAATCTAAATTTTTTCACATTTCATATTTGGGAGTTATGTCCCTTGATTATTTAGTGATAGATATTTACACATCTTCTTCATGGTCATTGCTCTCCTGAGGCCCATTTTACAAAAGGTTCTAAGTCTAAGACTTGGCCCTATGTCCACACTTTCAATTTGTGACAGTTTTACAAAGAATTAAGACTTGTGACTTACCACCAACTCAGGTCCTGCCTTAACTTGCAAAAGGCATTTTGTAGACCCAAGTTATTGTTGTACAGGTGTACAAGCACCTGGGCTCCCACGTTTAGAATCTACTCGCCCAACTCAAATTTCAGAGGCTCAGATTTTTTTTTAATTTAAGATAGATGTCTGTTTAGAAAATCTTGTACAAATAATAAAAATTAAAGAAGATTTCTGACGTTTTTACTTTAATTTATTTTCCCACAAAGTACAGTATAGCAGCATTTGTTGTCATACACTAGTGGCAGTGTCTTTGACAAAATTCATACAAAAATGTTATAGTTTAATATTTCAAATATCAGTAAAAGAAAGTGAACTTCTTCAGAGACTTAAATGCGTGACATGAGTGGTAGCATGTGAGTCAATGGTATGATAGACTTACATATGCCTACAGACATGAAGAACAGTGTTATGTGTGGTAATTTCATTGAAATTTGTTGTTGAAAAAAAAAGAAAATAGAACAGGGTTGTTGGTCATGGGGTAGGAAATTATGAAGGTATGGTAGATTTTGTGTAAGGAATAGGTCACAGTTTGCTGAAAAGTGTGATGATTCCTGTGTGTATATTAGTATAAAATACAGGCAAATCAAATATACTGAACTATGCACAGGTGTCTTTAAACATTTCAGCAACTTGTACTCTACATTTTGGCCACTTCCAAAGAAAATCCACTTGCCCAGCATGAAAATAACTCGCCATGGGTTAATGGGCTACTGCTAATTTAAATCCCTGTCGTATGGGTAATAATGTATCTTTGTAAATGAAACAGGTAAAAATATTCATAAACAATCCAAATCTTATTTGTTAATGAGTGAATATGCCTTAAGACTTCACTTAGGGTAGCGTATATAAAACTTAAAGCCTCTCTGTTTCTGATTTTAGTCAAAAGAGAATGGAATTTGTACTATCCTTATTCAAGGAGAGGCATAAATATCTATTTTTGTTAATTTTGTTTGAAAGAAAAAAATAGAAATTTTTTTTTTTCTTAATTATACAGGAATTTTCTCTCTCTTTTGGGTTTTGAATTGTTAATTTTATTAAAATTGGGAAGTCTAGAATTACACAAAACTATGATTTGATGTAATTTGATGTAAGTGGCTCATTTTCTAACCAGGAAAGAAATGTCTTATTTTACTACATGTAAATATTTGTTGAAAAAATAACTTACAAACTTTTTCTCTATATTTTTACAGGTATTTATTCTGTAGATCTAGTCAATGAAAGTCTTTATGAATGGAGTGTAAAATTGAAAAAGTAAGTGATTTTATGATGTTAGATTGAATACATGTCAAATAAATTATCAGAATATTAAAAACTTTTGGGTGTGTAAATTCCAGAATTTTGTAATCAAAATGAAATATAAGTGAGCAAAATTGATCTAAGAATTTGTCTTTTTTGGCCTAACACCTATGGTTTTTATAACTTTATCTGATACATGTGATTCATTAAAATTGAAATAGATTAATTGCTAGCCACACCAGCAGTTTGATGGCCATTGGCCTGTTGTCATAAAAAACAACTAGATCTACTTTTATGCTTGAGCATGTAATTTTCATAAGTCAAGACATTTGTGATAATGAAATTTAAAAAGTTTGCACCATCCATCCTACATGCACAATTACATTTGATAGTTTCAGGGGTTCAAAATTCTTTTTTAGATACTCAAGTCCGGGACGTGGAGGGTAAATTTCTGGCAAGCCCAATTTAGAAATTTCAAAGTCTGCTGAATGTTGTTAATACAGTAAAATTAAATGAATGCAGATATTTGCGGGTATTTCTAAATGCCAAGTCCTAACCCAAACTAAACCAGTCCTGGACTTCAGACTAAGGGAATTTTGAACCCTTGTAAATAAGTTTTCATGTAAATGTATAAACGATAATTTTCTCTTTTGTTAGAGTTGACAATGACAGTCCTCTACACAGAGACTTGCAGCAATACAAGGAAAAAGAGGGTCGAGATTATATCTTGTTAAATTTCACTTTTAAAGTAAGTATTTCTGCTTGAGATCACGTTCAAGACTTTGTTTTTTAGCTCACCTGAACTGAAGGTAACTAAGTTAGTTAATTTTGGCCAGATCGGCCCATGGGTGGATCCAGGGTGGCTCAAAAGAGGCCTCAAGGGGTACCCCAGTACCTCCTGAACTGCTGTATGAAATGAAAAACTAATTGTATCTAGTGATCTACATAGATGTATGATTAAAGTGTGGTAATTTTTGACATGTTGAAGAAGAAGTTGATGATTAAAGTGTGGTGATTTTTTATGTTTACGACATCTTTCCCAGCTGTGCCATTTTTCATTCATTTTCAAGTCTCCTCCACTCCTAAGGAGTGTTAAAATAATTAGTAAATTTGAGATTTTCATATTTGTAAGATACCAACACAGTTCAGGTGAGCAATGTGGCCCATGGGCCTCTTATTATTGACTGATTTAATATGACGCAGACAAAATTTTATGCGTCAATAGCTCTACCAAGGTAAAGTGGTACATTTTGGTTCTGTCAAAAACCAAAACAATACTGTCTTCTTTGCAAAAGTAGTTTGTTGAGATTAAACATATAGCCATGGTTGGATTCCAGGCATTACTAATACTCTAATACCTTTGTGTTCACAAGTAGGTTGTCACCTCCGTTATGATTTATCTAGACTCCTTGTGTTTGTAAACATGTGCCAATTTACCTTAGTGGACCTATACTGGTATTTACCAGTACTGGAGGGTGTTATAATTGTTATACTGTAAAAGCCTTCAGCAGTAAACACATACAGTAAAACTCTCTTATAACAAATCTCAAGCTGTGTTATTGTTCAATTCCCTATAATGACAGATCTCAAGCTGCCTTATTGTTCAATTCCCTATAATGACAGATCTCAAGCTGCCTTATTGTTCATTCACTATAATGACAGATATCAAGCTGCCTTATTGTTCAATTCACTATAATGACAGATCTCAAGCTGCCTTATTGTTCAATTCCCTATAATGACAGATCTCAAGCTGCCTTATTGTTCAATTCCCTATAATGACAGATCTCAAGCTGCCTTATTGTTCAATTCCCGATAATGACAGATCTCAAGCTGCCTTATTGTTCAATTCCCGATAATGACAGATCTCAAGCTGCCTTATTGTTCAATTCCCTATAATGACAAATCTCAAGCTGCCTTATTGTTCAATTCCCTATAATGACAAATCTCAAGCTGCCTTATTGTTCAATTCCCTATAATGACAAATCTCAAGCTGCCTTATTGTTCAATTCCCTATAATGACAAATCTCAAGCTGCCTTATTGTTCAATTCCCTATAATGACAGATCTCAAGCTGCCTTGTTGTTCAATTCCCTATAATGACAGATCTCAAGCTGCCTTATTGTTCAATTCCCTATAATAACAGATCTCAAGCTGCCTTATTGTTCAATTCCCTATGATAACAGATCTCAAGCTGCCTTATTGTTCAATTCCCTATGATAACAGATCTCAAGCTGCCTTATTGTTCAATTCCCTATAATGACAGATCTCAAGCTGCCTTATTGTTCAATTCCCTATAATGACAGATCTCAAGCTGCCTTATTGTTCAATTCCCGATAATGACAGATCTCAAGCTGCCTTATTGTTCAATTCCCTATAATGACAGATCTCAAGCTGCCTTATTGTTCAATTCCCTATAATGACAGTTCATTATATAGTTATAGTGAAGTGGGCTGAAGTGTTCCAATGCGATTCATTTAAAAAAACCTCCTTCTAGATTCAGGCTAAACTTACCAGGAAGTCAAAAGAAAACAAATGTTTTTGTTACTTTTTATCTGGATAACTTATTTAATCAGAGAGTAGGCCTACGTATGCTTGGCAAAATGATGAGGATCTTTTCGTTATAAAGCTATAAAAAACTTTTGTTGGAGCATCAAGCGACATAGAAATTGGTTTGTTATAAACAAAATTGCATAATATATATTTCATTATTAAATTGTTTTTCAACTAAGAATTTATTGAGGTTCAGTCGTGGAATGTTGATTGTTTAATTATGTGCATAAATTCTTACAATCCGAGTTTGTCATATTCAAGTTTAACTGTACATTTATTTGGCATTGGAGTATTGGCACTTTCATTCATGATTTATCTAACAAATTATGAATTATAATATCAAAATTCACAAATACTCTGTATGTGTACAGTGCTCCAGATAACTTTCTGAGCACATAGGTATGATACCCATCATTTCAAAATCCAGTGGGTATTTTTACCCACAAAACTTCTGTCAAGAGGGTATTTTCCAATTGTGTTGCCATATTACAATTGGCATTGATTTTACTGTAAAGGTTGGGTTGCTAAATTACCATTAATTAATCTGTATTTAATTGTCTGTACAATGTAGGTTCAAAAATTTAGATATCTGGTTTGGGTCAGCTTAACTGCATCATCACTACAGAGTTTTAACACACATTATGACCAAGATTCATTCAGAACAAGTGAACTCAATATTTTATCTCTCAGCATGTTTCAGATCCAATGTGTTTAATTTTACGCTTCAGTTTTGATTTGCATTGGGTATTTTATGCATTGATTTTAATTTGCTTGGGTATCCATTTATTTTTTATGTGTTAAATAAGCAAATATGCAGCTTATCTGGAGCCCCATGTGTAGTCTAGCAGATTATGAACGTGCCATTTTTGAATTCAATTGTCTTACAAATATGAGAAGAAGGGACATGATTTCCGCTATTATTTCTTGAAGGACAATTTTCCATTTGAACCTCCATTTGTCCGGGTCATCACACCAGTTTTACATGGAGGATATGTCCTAGGAGGAGGAGCCATATGTATGGAACTACTAACGCCACAGGTAATGCTTGGATTACAAACACCTACGTTTATTATCTAGATTTTTAGTCTTTTGTTTGAAGAGGAATAAAGAAGTTGTTGATAGATCACCAAGGTGGCAGTCAAATATGTTTGATATAACCGAATCTTGATTTGTAGGCCTACTGATAAAGACTCATCCAGCTGTATCCTAAGCTGATTTTGTGAGAAAGTTCGCCATTTTACTTGCAGAAAGCTGGTAGTATGGTGTAACCAGGTTCTCTCCTCAACCATTAAAACCATCAAGTCACCATATGACTGTAAAATTGTTGAGTGGCATAAAACTCCAATAAAACAAAGAAACAAGATACATCAAGGTATTGACAGTCTGAATATAAATGGGCTTGGTGCATTGTGGTAAATGACTGCTTGCAGTGGCCTAGTGTTAGTGTCTTTGACTTGGCAAGTGGAAGGTATCACATTGATTCCTGGCACCACGTCGTACCATAAGTGATTAAAAAAACAACTTTTTAACAATGGTAGTGACTGTTCTTTCACCAAATGCTTGGCATATGAAGTGAAAGTCACAGGTCTTTCGGTGAGACTTAAAACTGAGGTCACATGTCGCAGCAGGTGACACACGTGAAAAAAATCTCATTACCTTGGCATCAGTCCATAGCACAAGTAAAAATGTAGCACTTGAAGCTGGAGATATCTCAATATGAGTCAAAAATTCTTGATGGAATGTAAAACAACAAACAAACTAAATTGCAGTAAATGACTTTATTAAAGAATATAAGTTCAATGGGTGATATGTCACAATATCGATTACAAACCTCTTTGATTCAAACTTAGTATGACGACTAGGAAGTTTTTATTACAAAACGATGTGATTGAGGATACAATATATTGACTTCTAATTTTAGGGATGGACAAGTGCCTATGGAATGGAATCTGTGATTCTTCAAATCTCTGCTACACTTGTGAAAGGAAAAGCAAGAATACAGTTTGGAGCTTCTAAGGTATATTGCTGAATGTGAAAAAATGTGTTTAAAATTTATCTAAAAATAATGTTATTTCCACTGGAGATAGTACACATGTTTTTATATCTTTGGTTGTAATATACTAGTTTTTTCTGGTTGTAAAGTACAAGCAGTTTCTTTTAAAAACCTTTGATTCTTAAAACATTTTGATAAAAATACTTTATTGTTTGTATTTGATTTACTTTAATTTTCTCTGCAGAATCTATACAGTTTGGCAAGAGCCCAGATGTCTTTCAAATCTTTGGTGCAAATACATGAAAAAAATGGTCAGTGAATTCATTTTGTAGTTAATGATACTCAGATTCCATTTATTTATGAAAAGGTTTCATTTTGATTATTTAATATAAATCAAGTGTCTTCGATGTCTTTTCATTAACAAGTCTTGGGATCATTTAATCAAAGGTCACAACATTTAGACTTTGTTCACAAGCTGCAATTAAATCTTATGACTGTCTTATAAAGAATTTAGACCTGGGACTTCTCAGGTCATCCTGTCTTTAGGATTATGCAAAGTCAGCTTGTAGGCTAAAGGCCGTGTCTCACATACAAGATTAATGTTGCAAGACACAGTCAAGATCCTCAAGACATCCACGATTTATTGTCATAGTGCTATCTTGTTCAATTTTCACTGAATGATATGCAAATAAACCATAGTCTTGACAGGGTAGGTGACACGTCTGTCTTGGGTTGTTGGGTATGTGTCGCCGACCTTTTCAAGATTTAGTTAGGACAATCAGGATATGTCTTATGACAAAGAAATACTTGTCAGAGAATGTCATACTGATCTGTTGATGACAAAACTGGTGTTCCTTGTTCTTCCCTTTCTTCTTGTACATCACCACAGACAGTTTTTAGTCTTTTGGTAGGTATTTTTGGCAAAAAGGGCCCACCTCCGATATTTCGAAGTTATTTTTTGGCGGCATACTTACAGTGTACCTCCGTTAGCAGAAGAGCGATAAAGTCAAACGTTGTTTGCTTCTTTGAAGTGAGTGTCTTGTCGCTCTCTTAGTTCTGTCTTGACAGTTTCCTACCATTGTCTTGGCTGTGTCCTAGCTCTGTCTGGTATGTCACGGTTGTCAATAACAATAAAGGACAAGACAATATCACGACATCATCGATAAAGTTAAGAATCTGCTAGGACAAAGCTACGACTAAAAATAAGTCGTGGTTGACAGGATGATCTTGGCCAATTTTGAACATGTTTAAAAAACTGGTCAAGACAAAATATCGACCAGGACATTGCCAAGATATGACAGAACACCAATAAAATAAAGCTAGGACACTAGAAAAAGTTGTACAAATTAACACGATTGAAAGAGTAGGGATGTCTTGGCCATGTCTTGCACATAATCCTGTATGTGAGACACGGCCTTAAGATGTTAAAAAACCTGGCCAATACAATAACATTGCCAAGATATAACCGAACACAACTAAAATATAGCTAGGACACAGGGGACAGCAATACGAATCATCTCGATTCCCCAAAAAGCTGATGTCTTGGCAGTGTCCTGAACAGAAGTCTATGTGAGACACGTCCTTTAGGTTTTTGAATTAAGTGCCACAATTCCTCTTTGTAAATGTAGTAAGTAATAAGTGTTCATAAACTATCTATACATTGTATAAAAATGTGCAAAGATGACGTACAAAGAACGATTAACAGTTCATAAGTTGTGTTTGAAGGTCAATAAACTAGACTGCGACAAACAGTGTACAACATTTTGATAAAACAGTCCCACTGGACCAGAAATTAACAGAAAATTATTAAAAGTTTTTGTAATTTTTCTATAAGGTAATCAATGACTTGCCTGAGGTATGACATGGTGTATGTCTGTTTATCTGTAACGTGGTATTGACATTTTTAAGAACCTGAATTGCAGATTTTTAGCTATGTTATCCTCTGTGGGTTCATTCCTAAATATGCCTGAATGAAGTTTCAAAGAAGGTAGTAAATCTGAAATGAAACATCTGAAAGAATTTATTTACAAAATTACTTTTCAGTGAGGTTACTGAAGAATTTAAGGACTTTTTACAAAATGCTTTATTGTTGATTCAGCAGTTAATAACATTATTTGTAACATTTCATTTACATTGTGAGTGAGCACTTGACAGTAGACATGTGCTCACGGACAGGACTCATGAACTCACGGTCAGTTCTCAGGTAGTCAATGTCAGAACCCATGTGCATTCGGACAGTACCATAATTTCCTGCAATTTCCTTTGTATTGTCTGCTTTGTACTAGAAAAAAGCATACCAGATACCGCGCCTCACTAGATTGCGAGCAAGTTACTCTGAGGAACATATTTTAAATGTTTCACAGGGACTCAGCGGACACCGAGATCTATTGATGTGGGGATAAACATACATGTGTGATTGTTTTGTACAGAAATTGGTGCTTAAACAAATAAGTGATTATTACTTACATGTTAATGAATTATTTATATTCGTCGTTTTGGTTTTTTGTAGTATTTAATTTAAAACAAAGATTAGTCTGCAAAGACAGATAGCCCACATATTTTCCAGGAAAAAAATCATATAATCGCAATACCCATGAAATTAAGGTAGTTTTGTGCACACTACAACTGTTGGTATGTAGCAAATTACTTCATTATAGGTACATTACAATTACTTGATCATGTAACATAACTCTGTTGTATCTGTATTTCAGGATGGTTCACTCCACCCAAAGAAGACGGATAAAGGATTTAATTTTCATATGTAAATAGACATATATTTTGACTATGTTAGATGTGTCAACATCAATTGTTTGTGGGAACTAAAGACACCATGTTTCATCATCTGTTTCTCTGCATCCTCATGACTTGTTTCTGTATTTTGAATCCAGTATTTGCAATGGTCACATGTGTACACATGTTTTGGTAATAATGTGCAGGATGCCAGGCTATCATAACAGCACAACTCATATTTTAGTCTCAGTGATGGACATGAAACCAGTCTAGTAAGGAGTTTCTAGACAAAGGTTGACTTTCTTGTGATAGAAATATTGAATAATTATGTTGATTTTTAAATTATCTCAAACACGTCAAGATTCTCTGCATGTAATCTGTTGGCACAAATTGATCTCCTTAGAATCTATACATCGCCATGTCTTCTCTTTCAGTATTGTTGGACACTTGCTAAATGGAAACTGCACTTTGTAGATAAAAATTGTGTTACTCTGTAATTGTTCCAGAGCAACAGGAAATAAATTGTTCCATATCATTAATTGTCGAGTCAGTCAGTTTAATTTTGAAATGACCAGATGTTGACACAAAATTTTAATAAACATTTGTCTCATCTTAAATAGTGTTCAGATGTTGTTGTGTGGGAGAGACCATTTAAAGTGTGACACTTGACTTGAGTTTATATTTACTAATTTTTGTTTAGTTAATAAGTAAAATGGAGAATATTTACATTTAAGTAAATGTGCATTGTGCTGATGACATTGTTCAATTTGGTTACTTTAAACTAACAGTGAATTTGATTTTTAGGTTCTATAAATGCAAGAGGACTGGAGGGATACAAAAATGATTAAATTTCAAAGCTTTTCTTTGATGAGCATGAAACATTTATAGTACCAGTTATATTTAACTTTTATCTACAATTGAATTGATTTTTACTTTTGGACCCATTTGCATAATACCTTGTTTAATTTAACCTAAAGTAATCCTATTGGTTAAATATTGGTTAACTTAAAGTTATATTTAACAAAGGATTGTGCAACCCAGTCCTGGACATATGAATTTTCTTTTGTTAAATAGTCCCCATATATTGCCTATTGATTTTAATTCCATCATGTCAATATATCATTGAAAACAAATTTCTATGAAAAAATGTTTGTTACATCAAATAAAGTTGGGACATTTTCTAGTTCTAATTCCAAATATAAATTATGCATAATAAAGTCTCTACAAAAGACTTCAGGGGCCCGTTTTACGAAAGGTCATAAGTCGTAAAACCTAAGTCTTAGTCCTAATTGTCATGGAACTGACCAATCAGCGATGCATTGCCATGGTAGTTAAGACTAAAAGTTAGGATTTAGGACATACAAACTTTCGTAAAACGGGCCCCTGTTCATTATATAAGAGCCTTCATATCTGACATTCAGATCTGTCGGAAATCGTATAAATTATACGGTACACAAATATTCCAGTTAATGCGTATTTAACATCAGATCAGAGCCTTTCCATGCCTTTTACCATAGAAATTAAGAACTTGAGTCTGAGAATATCCTGATTTGGCTTCTTAGCCAATCACATTTCAGGATTAGCTAAAGATCAGAAAATTCTTAGGTCTTATGTGGCCCAGACTTTCCTTAAATATTTTTAAGAAATTATAACACCTTAAGAATATTGCAGTCCACATTTGTTACACACATTACTTAAGTTAGTATTGCAAAACTTTTGTAAATTCTGCATCTCTTGTTTATTTCAATTCTTAACAAGAATGTCATGATTAAATAAATTCCTCTTAAGTAAATAAGAGGAAAAAAAACTTGTATTTTTATATGTTGCTTAGCTACAAAATACCGTACAAATCTGCAGGGCCAAAACTTAATGTATTTTTGGGGGGAAAATACTAACATTTGTGAAAAAGATAATGTAATATGTGCAATAACACACAAAAGTTTAAATCTTTATGTTCATTGTATATTTATAGATACCATTTTGTCAAGCACCAATACTATTATCTCCCTTAAATCCTTGATTTTATAATTTTGATTTACCATGTAGTTCTGCATCTTAAACTGGTAGGAAAGAGCATTTTCATATGTTTTTGATTGGTGAAAATAAAAGCGATACAAATTGTTTAAAGGTTATCGTAAAAAGCAGTCACCCAATGGATTTCACAGCCTCAAGTCATGCCATTGCTTAGCAATCTCATTTATTAAGAATTGTGCCTCGTTTTAGTTTTTAAAACCTTGTTGCTCCAATCCACATTTATTTATTTCCAGGTACATGTACTATCATATTATAATACATTGGTATAGCTCATATTAAAATTCATTTTACGAACACTGAAATTAATCATTTTGTATCTATTTCTGTTTCATATTATTACTTTTTGTATGGCATATATATTTTTTAACTCGTTCACCCTTGAAGACGCATTTGGACGAACATGTGTCATTGATTTTAAGTAGAGTCCATTGTTCCTCAGGGGTAGATGAGTTAATCATTATTGTCATTTTTATGTATTTGTTTGCTATCTGATACATTATTTTTCTTTTATTGATTCTATGTTTGATTTACGTTTTTCTCATCATTTGTTTTATGTGCCTTCCATTCATGTTTTGAAAAAAGGAGATTCCTGTTTAACCTGTACAACCCTACAGACCATAATGGACTGGTCTTAAACAATAGAAAAGATCATACCACTTGGATATTCAAGGGTGAAAGGGTTAAAAACATTGTTCTATATTCATGTCACAAGTTTTTTTTTTGTATTTTAAATAGGACATTAGCTGTGTTTTCTTTTATTTTTTCCCTCATGTTTTACCACTTAGATTGATCTACAATAACAAAAAAGAGATAAACACAGACATAAAACTTCTAGAAATCCTATATATTTTGTGGAAACTGGCAATTATTCATTTTTCAAATGATTATTTCCAGATTTCTATTTGTGCATGCATATGACATTAGATTTGACCCTATTTCACCAAATATATAGGGATATAAGAATTTGTATTCCTATGTATATCTTTTATCTGTTATTTCACTTCAATCCAAGTTGTAAAAAATGAATATTTGTTTTGAAAACACAGCTATTGCCCTTTTAATTAGCACATTTTTATGTACAATGTACATGTACAATAAGCTTACTCCAACAATTTTAGATATTTAATACAGCGAGATACTTTTGACTTGAGCTAGTACTCCGGCATCCAATGCCCAATAGTAAAAGGAGCTCTTATGTTATTGGAGTACAATAAGCTGAGGGATACAATCTTCCACTGATATATATCAAGTAGAGATATGGAAACCAACATATTGTGTAATATTGACAATTGAACTTTTTTGTCATATACCTATCCGCATCAATGTATGTACTGTTCTAAATTTGAAAAAAATGGACTGATATATTAAAACATTAGTTTAAAATGTGACAGTTTTATTTTATATATCTATCCTTTGTTTATTTTAATCACTCATTGGTTTATAAATTTCTCTATAAACAGTTGATACACTGAGAGATCTAATATCTAGGCACTGCCTTTAGTAAGGCTGTATTTGGGATAGGTCTGATGGATTTTTTGTTGTTGATGGTTGTTTAATAATTTTCACTAATATGGAAATTGCCACAGATTTTGACCTGTTGTATAGACTTTTTGCCTATGCTTTAATGCCCGTGGCAATAGTGACAGGATATTGTTATTTAGCTGATTAAAACGGGTATCTAAAATAATAGTCACTGCCTGTTTTAATCCTTTCAACATGTTCACCCCCACATACCATTATAGACTCATCTAATTCAACTTTTCCAGTGGTTCTTGTTTACAGGATCTTTGGCTTTTCTTACAAATAACGCATTTGTGTCTTACCCCTTTAGAAAATCTTTTTAAAATTTGAGCTCAACTGATTAAGTCTAATTGACAGGAACGATCGTCTTGAGCATTATAACTTTGGTATTATGTCTACAATATTTATATCAATCAGGTCGTTGCCACTGCTGGTGGATTAAAAAATTTTTGAAAGCTAAGATAGTCATCTTGTTTACAGTGGTTACTCTTAGACAGATTTGGCTATGCATTTAGAGTTAGTATTTGGCCATGTATCATACCACTTCCCTTTAGAAAATCTATTGAAAATTTGAACTCAGCTGATGAAGTCTAATTGACAGAAACGATAGTCCTGAGCATTATTACAATGGTATTATGTTTATGATATTTCAAAGAGTTCATATTTGGTAGATATGCTATTCAGAATATACTTAGAGGAATTCATGACTTTGTTATTTCATAAATGTTGGTATTATATCGTAGTACTTGGAAGAAGTTAGCTTTGAACTTCTGGAGGAATGATTGCCCATAATTTTGTAGTGGTAAAATAATGGTCCGTATGGGTTAAGTCAGGTATGCTAAACTCGGCAATGCTGGATGATTTATGAAACTAATTATTTATCATATCTAAACTAAACTTTTCAAAGATTGAGGTTCAAAATCTGAACTGAATATTTTTGTCATTTTTTTCGTTCTTTTTATGTGACACCATTCCCTTGAGAAATTGTGTGGTATTTTGATACATTCTCGGATAACACTGTATAAAGAAACACATGTATCATGTGTATTTTATAACTCCACCGAGTCTTAAGAATATAAATCCTCACATACCAAAGTATACCTCTACAGTATGTCCAGAATACGTATATTAATCTGATGATATTGGACAAACGTGGACCTCAGAAAATCCAGAGGTGGGATCAGGTGCCATGGAGGAGTAAACATCCCCTAATGATAAGATACACTGATCGTTTTGATAAAACTTTTTAACTGTATAGTTAGACTGTATAGTACAAAATCATTTTAAGATGAAATAAGCAAAACAACAAAACAATACATGACATTACATGATTATGTGATACAAGGAGAGTAGTGGGTAGCTGGTGTATATATATATATATATATATATATATATATATATATATATATATATATATATATATATATATATATATATATATATATAATGGCAAACGTAAAAGAGTTATATATCTTTAAAAACATGTCATCTTCTGCATCCATTACTATAATTAGATGGTAAAACTATTAGCACCATTGTTAGCTTTATATGTAATGATATGCTAGTTGTATTTTAAATACACTGTAATACGTTTTCAGAGTAAGCTGATTCATTGACTTATTTTGATGTTGTAAAGTGAACAACCTCGTTTTGTAATATTTACTTTGTTTTAAGATTCGAAGCACTATGTACCGATGAAAGTTATGGAAAAGCAGGCTAGGTGTAGCAGTAGTTATGTCCCCTTATTAAAGTAATACAGATGCTCATGGGGTATATGACAATATTTTAACTGTGTAATGTTTGCCATCATAGATTATATGGAGATCCTACGTTGATATGATATTAATTTTGTTTTCGATACATCTTCATTTATATTTACTGGCTTTCACCGTATTGTCAGGTGGTCCACGATACTGTTATCGACGTAAGCAGTGTCCAAACATTTCAAATGTTTCTTATTTTTCTCAGTCTTTGCGAGGTTTAACAATTTTATTGATGTAGCTAATGAAAACAACGTCTAGAATTCCACTAGAATAGACTCAATCGGTTTATCTGTCTCACTCCTCCATCATCAAACCGCATCCAAGATATATTCTCGGACTTCCATTCTGGGTGAATAAAATGGCGTGATTGTCGCTCTCTTTCTTTGAGTGACTTGGGTCTTTCTTGATAAGAATTGTAAAAGAACGGCTGTTCGTCCACATTGGAGCACCAGGAATATTGGCGAATGAAAGGCGTCGGAAGATTTACTGCTCTTGCGTATGGAAGTCTTGTTTGGAATTCAGGATTCCTGTTGAAGAAAAGTGCAAGAATCATTGCCTTAGCTTGAAATATGCTCACTGACAAATTATTTTAAGGTAGTAAAGTAAAACATTATATTTGTGTAGAAATATGTATATGGGAATTACTGTATACCTGGACATTTTCGCCCTTTAACCACAGAAAACATATTCACCCTGTCTTAAATTCTCACTAAATCACCTAGTCCTTCACCGTCGTAAAACCACCAGTTCGGAATCCCTATGCTCTTTCCTACCCGTGGTCTCATGCGACCGAAATATCTGGTACATATTTTTATTATTCATGAAGCCTCAGCCAATGCGAGTAAACGGTGCTTGCAATCAACCATATCGAGACTTTTAAACAATTTCAGAATTGTATTGGATCAACAGATTCCCGTTGCCCGTCACAACTACTGTGATTGGATAATTTGGACAACACTTACTCCTTATAAATATTCATTAAGTACGAGAGATTTCGGTCGCATGAGACAACGGGTAGAAAAGATCATAGCGATTCCGGACAGTGGTTTAACGGCGATGCTAGCCACATGTATCGTACATGTGTTCGTTATTTACTTATTTGGCTTGAAAAAATTATATATATATACAGTAATTCTGAAAATATGTGTATGTGTTTATTATAATTTTACAATATATCTTAAGTTAAAGATATTATATCTTGAAATAATAGAGGAAAATTATGAATTCTGTGATCGTGTATCTTTAAAATATAATGGTTTGTTTGAAGTTATATTACTGGTTACGCTAAATATAAGCATAATACCCGAGTTATAAGTTTGAACAAAAAATGATAGGTCAAAGTACATGCCTCAAAAATGAGTTTATTTCAATAAAACTTCATTCTGTAAGTAATTGCTGTATAAATGAAACATCTGTTTAAAATAATCAACTGGTACCAGAAAACAGATTTAACGCTTTCAACCCCTAAGGACAATAATAGACTGGTCTAAGACAATAGAAAAGGCAATACCACTTGGATACTCGGGGTTGCATGGATTGATTGTAGTTAGATACTTTAAAGAAATACGATACTATATAGTTTTGATGCCAACGGATTCAAATTCTATGGCATACGTAACTTGATAGAAATTTGAATCACAAGTGTCATTAACTGATTCAAATTCACAGTATTGTGTTCTACGTGCATTTATGCAACACCTAAGCTATGTGCAGATATAATATATCGATAGACCGCCTGTATTTAAGGACTGGATTTGTATTCTATTCACCGAGTCTTCATTTAATTTTATGTTGCTCATAAAACTTTACTAGAGGATAATATCATTCCACCTTATTCGGTATTCATTCTAAACGTATACAGTACTTACTTTTTTAAGACTTCGTTTTTCCATTTCCTTTCAAAATCCTCCCGTCTTTCTTGTAATTTTTTCTTTTCCGTGGATGACATCCAATTTTTCCCTGGAACACTTCGGACATCTCGTAAAGTTCCTATTTTTTGTCTTATTATATGGAGAGGCAGTCTTTTGGGCGTCAGTGTAAAATTTGACTCACGAATGGTTGGTTGTGCTGAACGAGTCCATCGATCCCGCAGACGTGACGTCACTAGATAAAAAGAGTCAAAACGGAATTAATGCAGATATTACGAGTTTCAATATGACACCCTTTTACCACACAATCAAGTGAAAACAAAATGAATTCGAATCTTCTATATTGCACAAGAACAGGTATGATCAGTGTGATAATTAACATTCATGATAAGTGTTAGAAATTTGAATTGCTCATAGTCGATGCATTAATCAGAGCTGGAATTTGTAGGCTACGTAGGAATCTATGTCATATACAACATATTTCAATACTAATCAATACACTATAAGATATTCATGTAAACGAGCAATAAATTTTATGTACCAAAAACAAAAATACAGTATACCACCTCACGTGGTTTGTAACAATGTCGTTGTCTTGCCTTTATTGATCTAACAGATCGTCTGCTCAGAGGAAGTAGTTCAGTTGAAAGTCGGAAAATACATTGAAAATTGAGTTCTGTCTACAGGGAATTCAGTGTCACTATCATTATCATTATTACAGCTTTTTGACATATTCAATAGAAAATTGATAATATCCATAAGTTTCAGGAATCAATATATTTTGTTAAAAACATTGAAAACAACATGAACGACCTCAGGTCGGTATTACAATTTCTTTACTCCATACCCCCGAACGCGTTATTGTGACTACGCTTGAAAACATAAGCTTGTTCCCCCAGTTTTTTAATTTTAGAATATACTAGCCGCTGATAAATTATAACCAAGCACTGTATACGTGATAATACTTTTGATCATTAATCTCTACCATCATGTCTTTGAAACAGATTAATCAAAACGTCATAGCCCACGGTAAACAAATTCGCATGTCAACATACAAACTCTGCAATCCTTGTCAGGTATAATATATATATATATTTGAAAAATGTGAAATATGTTACAAAACTTGAAATACATAGATAAAACCATACCCTCCATGCTAAATCCAACTGCACAGAAGTCGAAATACAGATACAAATTAATTCACATATAAATACGTGTAGGTATACCAGTCCACATCATGTATTGAATTATTAAGTGAACAGAATTCATTTAAACAGAACGATTTTTACGACAATTTGCATTTTCCTTTGTGACACATCTATTACGATGTCAAACGTGTTCAATCTTTAAAAATTAAAATATCAGTTTTATATTTTATCAATTCATATATATCAGTCCTCTGTTATGGAGTTTAAAAGCTCAATACATTTCGGTCAAATGAGAGATTTCCAGAGAATAGGAAATCGATGAGGCATTTCGAGTTCAAAAGAAGAGTTGATGTCGCTTATGATACGAAAATTGTCTTTGTAAGTGTATACGCGACTATGAGTCAAATAGTTGTCTGAAACAGGGTACTTGTTAGTTTATATATATATATAAACTAAATATATATATTTATAGTTATAATTTGTCGTAGTATGGTTATTACAAAATACACGTGGTTAATACATGTAATTACAGCAATAAAGCGTTTCCAATGTTGGTGTGTATAAGATAAAGATTTGTTGTTAAGAAGGGTCGCAAGGTACTTTTCACCAGTTTTATATTTGAGTACATATTCAAAATGAATAACTATTTAATTAATAATAATTTATTATTATAAAAAATCAATCGAACTTAACTATTCCCTATTTTTCACAGTTTGAACCTTGTTGAGAAACTACAGATCAACCATGATCATTCCCTCCATCATAATAGTTATTTACGATCTTTTATAGACAGATGGTCACTTTTGCAGTCAAGATACCCAATGCTCATTAAGCCCACGTGAGCAAAATTGACAACCCTTTAACTCCGGTGATCAACATGGAAATAATAGTTTTCAAAAAACTTGACTGCTGAAATGTTGGACCTACATTTGATCCAAATGATATTTACTATGTACCTATCTTGACACAAAGACAAGAAAATATATAGTTTTGGGAGTGTGATATCAAATGTTTAAAGATATTTGACCACTTCTGGAAGGAAGGGTCCCAGAATAACCCCAGATGATTTATTGTAGGCGCCATTTGACTATTAAAAATTTACATTTGGAGGTAGCTGTTACCCTTCCTTTGAACAAGTCTGAATACTATTTAACCCAAGGCTGTGTTATGCAAGATGTGGTTGAAAGTAATTAGCGAAATGTTTGTGGACAAAATGTAGAAAAGTTTTAATTACATCGATGGCATCGACATCGCCGGACAACGGACAACCTTTTATCAGAAATGCCCAAGTTGTGGCTCCGGTTCTGTTGATCTTATGTGTCGGAAGGATAACTTATAAATCTTCTGTAAAACCTTGATTTTGACGAGAGAGGTAAAAGTCAATATTGTACCCATTTACATACACCTATAAGCATGTAGAAAAAGAAGACTTCAGATTTGTCCCCCAAAATTGCCCCTTGTTTTATCATCATTACCATTCTGAAGTCTGGTCATAAACAAATGAAGTTTCAAATTCTAAACAGGAAATAATTATTGAGGGCCAAAATCAGAACTTCAGAGTAAATGATTAAGAATCTTAATACCACCTTTTTCCATTGGTCATATGATTTTTGTAAATAATCTTTATCACTGCCCTAAACTAAAATTTGTTGACCAGCAATTTAGAATGTCAATGATATCCACATAATTATAAAAGTTTGATCAATTGAACTGGTTAAATAGTACGTTTTCCACAAGTGTAAATACACTGAGAATTAATCATAAATTATTATTAATTAATCATTATACCTCCCCATGACCTTCTTTATATTGTATACCGGGTTATTCTCGCCCTACTACACTTGCAAATGGTTTTGCCCCGCTTTAAATTCGCCCAGACTACATTAAGGAAATGTGAGTGTAACGTGTGTAACACTTAGATTTGATTTGATTTTATTGCGAAGTTTTATTTAACAATTCATACTTGTGCATATCCACTTTCTGCATACTTGAATTAAAGTATTTTAATGAAATATATAATAGATGCTCGCTGCAATTGAAAAAAATAAATGAATTTACCGTTTTGCAGTAGCTCAGTTTTGAACTCGCCCAATGACGACGAGGTGAAAACTGCGAAAATAAAACGAGGGCAAAAATTTCCCTGTATACAACATTTACGTTTTGATAGAATGTGAAGTACTAAATATAAAAATAGTTTTGCGTAAACTTCGGAGTTTGATAATCACTTAATGAGGTGAAGAAAACACTGCATTGTACCACATTACTTCAAAGGGGCATGAGCTGTGTGTGTTTTTTCAAAAATATTTTTTTCTTTTATATTAGATATACATAGGCATAACGATCTCTTAAATTCCTATATATTTGGTGAAAATTGCTTGAGAAATTTGGCACTTTTTCGCTTGCAATTGATTAACTCAACCTTTCTCTTTGTATATGAATACCGCACTAGACCTGGCCTTATTTTAACAAAATATATAGGAATACAAGATATTTTATGCCTGTGTATAGCTCTTATTTGTTATTGTGCATCAAGTAAAGGTAGTAAAAGGAGACAAAATCGAAATATTTTTTGGTAAACACAGCTAATTCCCCTTTAAACATTATGAATAAAAAATCTTAAAATTTGACATTTTGTTACATGGGATTTATAAAGTATTCAGAGGTCTGTGTTTGTCCAATGTTCACCAGATTTGTATTGTATATTCCTCTATATATTGTCTCCTTAACCTTAAATATGGTATCTGGTAATTATATGTATACATTCGGGATGCATCTTATAAAAATGCAATAAATATATTTTTGTAGCAAAGAGTAATGATCTATGATAGCAAAAGAATATAATTATATAAAATTTTGTGAAAGTGTACCTAACGTACAACTAATACAGCTACACATACGCCATCATTGAAATATTTAAATTGAAGTTAAAGAAGATACATTGGATCAAATTTACTTACAACACAAGCTCAACTCGACTTTATAGCAATTCATTATGAACACACAAAATCTATGCTGTTACTGAATATCTTTGTACATGTATGTCAATTACATTTATACAATAAAGAAAAGTATTGCCTAGATGATGAAAATTTCAGAAATATCCAGAAAAAAGTTTGCGTAAATAATAAAATTATGAGTACCAAGTCAAGCTATGTTTTATATTTTACAAAGAAATTTATTAAATTGGCCCATTGATTTTGTGTGAAGTGAAGAAGAAAAATAATGTGTTTCCTATTTAGTCCGTTTCAAAATTCCAAAATTTTAAAAACAGGTAAATAGTGAAAATAATCAGATAAATGTTGAGGAAATTGAGGACTTCGAGGTGTAATTATCAGAATGCAGGGATAAAATATGCTATTTATACCGACATTACATACTGTATCGAAGTTAATTTGAAGATCCAAATCGCCATCATTCCGCTGTAAAAAGCAACATTTTGGTAAATTATTAAAATAAGGGCACTTATACTGGGTATCCTGTTCACACCGAACGTTTTCCAGTTTACGCCATCTTTATTTCGTACGAACTGAGTGTGTTGAAACTTAATGTCAAAAATAGAAATAGTTTATTTTTTCCAGAATCCAAATTAGTTGAAGACAAACATTTGGAGGCACAATGTATCAGATGTCGTCAATACCGGGATATCTACCGACATTATACTTACACACCCGACGTTTAGCTGACTTGGCTTCGAGCTTCAATATGGGCAATAATTCTACGGTCATGACATTCTCGTTGTTTGTAGTCGCCGTTTTCGGTTTTCTCTACAAAATATACATGAATATCATAGAAATATACTTATTTTGTCGACATTTTGTATACTTACAAACATATTGATTCTCTTCCGAAGTATTATCGTCTGGTAAATCCCCGCCATGTAATTCTAAAGGAATATACATGTTTAAATGCTAACGGTGCAACACGTTAACGACACGACCTTACGACACGTCTTTTGCAGATTTTATTTTCGTATTATGAATGTGTCACTACCTTCCACTTCAATGAGTAACTATGCTGTTCTAAAATCTGGCTGAATTCATACAACAGTATGTTCTAATACAAGCATCTAGGGCGGAAATATAAATTTACTCAAATATTTCCACCATCTAACACATATTATAAAAACAAATGACGTATTGATATTTGTCATTTTAAAGACAATACAATACATATCTCCCAATTATGTGTCGATTGGCCTTTGACAATTATTTTTCTTCAGAAAACATATATTTGTATCTTTACTTTAAACAACTAAGCGCACATGTATCAATTGTTTTTATTTGGATTTGTTGATAATTGGACATTTCTACTGTAATGGGAAGAGAAATAAATCTTAGTTATGTATTTTCCTGTTACAATGGACCTCAGAAGTACATACAAAATTTCCCATGCACTCCATGTATCATTAACGAGATATTTAATTTATACGTACCCCCAGTTCCGATAACTGTCATTCAGCTAAACCTATCACGACATTGTTTTAAATCTAATTGATTTTATAAAATCTTTGATATACCTATGTTCAGTCTATTTTCAAAGGTAAACATATATCTTAAGTATTAGCAGATCAATCGTGTTAATCACCAACCAATCAAAAATTTATCGCGCTAAAGATGTGTTTTGAATAGCTGTATTCGCTCAGATATCTTGTTTAAAAATTACATTGACAAAATAACATGGTTGTTTTATTTGTTTAGCCATTATGCAAACAGATCGTTCAATGAGTTCGACAGATTTAAAAAAAAATAGATTATGTATAATACTTCTTATCCGACTGTTTTTAAACTGCTATATAGAAGACTAAGGCTGTGAGTAGATTAACTTTTTATTATAAGTTAACTACAGCAGGTAATACACAAACACACAAACACACACGCTTATATACATGTGTATATATCTGTGTATGTATGTATGTATGTATGTATGTATGTATGTATGTATGTATGTATGTATGTATGTATGTATGTATGTATGTATGTATGTATGTGTGCATGTATGTATGTATGTATGTATGTATGTATGTATGTATGTATGTATGTATGTTATGTATATTTATATATATATTGCACATATATATTGCAGTATGTAGTGTCAAAATTTTATTTTCGCTCAAACTTACAATTTTTGGTTTCTACTTAAATAGTTAAATATGATTTCATCGATTTCGGACAATATAACAATTAAAGATACGTTAAACAAGATTTTTGCATGGTTTTTTTATACACCTAGTCTATATAGTCATACAATGCGTGTTAAAAGGTATACTCCTTTTCCATCCAATTTGTCTGAATTGACAATGCACTTTTTAAAACATTGCAATGAATGATATTTTTCAGTTTATAGCAATAGTGTAAGAAATAAAATTAAGAAATATATTTTATAAATGAGCACTAATATATACTTCGTCAGTTTTGTTCTTCAATATTACCATGAGATTCAAAACAGTTTACGAATGGTCTCAAAACTACACTCCCTTGCTAAGCGTCATTACAATGGTGGGATTTTACGTTGAGCTAAGAATGGACGCTTTGACATCGTGTTTATTTAATATTCAAAGTCTTCATTGTTTATATATGTAGTCACAGTGACAGTTAACGTCCTTTTGAATTCGTTAAATTTCAATGTTTATATTGAAAAAATGCCAAAACGTAAACACCAGCCGATTGTTCCAATTCAAAGATTTTTGTCAAATCAATTTTGTATATATTGGAATTTTTAAAAAAAGGATAGTAAGTAGCTTGGTAAAAGCCAAAGTATATTTTTCATTTCGAGGATTTATTAATCAATAATTGTTTTGTTTCATGACTGTAGAATATTGAACTCTATGGAAAAATAAAAGCACTGAAACATATTCATAGGTAAAACTCTTTTATTGAAATATCTGAATATTTATGTAGGTAAATATAAAATCCTTAGAATTCATTTAATTATATGCATAAAAGTACCAATATTTGGGGAATATGCAGATACAGAGATACACAAAAAGTGTTCGGACACTATTAATTTTACTATATATTTCATAAAACCACATTAAAATATTGTGAAAAAATATGGTTTGAAATGATATACATAGTAAAAATAATAGTGTCGGAATCCTTTTTGCAAGTCTCTGTATGTTTGAAACATGCGCATATAATTGATTGAAACACGGATTTTGTCCGTTTGAAGGGAATCGGTTTTCACGAGTAGGTAAATTCTGACCACGTTTCCAAAAAATGACTAAATCTGATCACTGTTGGATCCACTTAAATGCCACTTAAAATACCTAAGCATCCCCATTTTGTAAATGAATTTTTACAGAGCGTTTAACCTTCTAACATATAATGAGGACCTTTTGGGTCTTTAAGGACATACGGGAAATGACTTGTTTGTGTATCTGCAATGGTCTGATTTTGGTTATGAAATTTACTTAACATAAAAAGGACAAATAATCTCTATGATATTTATACCCTTTCAACAGCTACTTATTATAAAATTGTAGTAATATTTGGTTTCCATCGACTACAGAGTGGATCTAAGGTTATGCTGTACCATGCAACATAATTTCTAAACAAGTTTTGAAGTATTGTCTTGGAGAGCTAATAGTTGTGACACTACCTACGTATAAGGCGCCATACGAAATATTGATGTTTTGATCACCAGTCTAAGGTTTGTATTGACTCTGGAAACTGAATAGATTAAATTCATTAAATCATTCGATTTCAAAATTAAAACCATTAATTTTCAAAATAAACATATAAAATATTTTACATCGATCATGTTATACAAGCTATAAATAGCATGGCAACAAATATTAGTTCCTAACTCATATATTTATATATGTATTGACAATTATATCTATTAATACACGGGGGAATCTTTTTTTTTCTTGAATGTTCCATTGAAAACGGATTGTTAGGTTCTTATTTGATGTTATTTACGGTAAACGTGTTACATAAGGTACACCTCGTGTGTAATAATTGCTTCACTCACACACGCAAAGATAATATTTTTTGTTTTGGTCTCTTTTTGTAAAGCCAAATCTTACAATACAACTACTTTCGTTTGACTTTCGACGAGGTGTATTTGTGGGTAGAATGAATTAATCAAGCACTGGTTGTCCGATACCTCAACTTATATCTAATCTATTTCAATAGTTTAATAAACCTTCAGGAAAGTATTCAGATGTTGCAATGGACCATACTGTAATTATCTGTACAGCCCTGATTTTATATGATTTATCCATTGAAAACTAGATCTAATGACAAAACAGAAATGAAGAAACGTCTTACCTTTGGCATCTTAGAAGAGTTTTGTTTTTGCTTCAGAATTTATGTATGTATTATAGTAATCACAAACGCGAAATCAACATCGATCAACACTATACCAATGGAACTTACAATAACATAAAATGTTGGGATATTATTCCGATTTGTAAATTACATTCAGTAGAGCTACAAGGTGTTGACACAATAAACAATAATACCAGACAAAGTAGGTAAAAATTACATTAATTGAATTGTGTAGATCGCGGACAATGTCATTTAAAAACCATACAGTTGTCTCAGTTTTCCAATTAAAGACCAAGCAAATGCTATATACATACTTTGTGTATACCGACCGATTTCAGGAGAATGATCGTTTTAGTAGACCCTCAGTTTAATCCAAAGAATAACGAAAAATCGAATATGCTAAACAGGTTCAAAGATCATTAAAGAAATAGTTTTTGAAAGATAAGCAAATTAAATCACCAATGTGCGAAACATGAAACATTGTATTACAATTTAAAGTTTATAAAAATTGGATCTTTTGAAGTTCCGCAGAAAAAAATAATTTTCAATCAACACCATCGAGGCACAGTTATTGCTGGTGGTTTAATACTCAATTTATAGTGGGTTTGATGTTGGGAATCAAAGTAAATGACATTATCGGAAGGATAGGGTCCTTTTAACACATTTAAATCCAAAACATATCTAAACAAAAGAAAAAGAAGATACATCTATCAGATGAATTATTGAGGGGTATTTAAAATCTGTGTAAGTGGCACTACCACTGTAGACTGAAAGAATTTGATAAGAAAATAAATATCCGATATTCTTCTTCTCGATACAAATATCATCTCTACAGCATAGTTGCCCGCACACAAACACACATCAGGACATTTTGAATAATTCACATACAACAAGTAAACTATACGCTTAGAACCCTAAATCCCTCAGTAGGATATTATTAACATAATACCAAAATTATAATGCTCAAGACGATCGTTTCTGTCAATTGGACTTCATCAGTTGCGCTACAATTTAAACAGTTTTTCTAAAGAGTAAGTGGTATCAGGCAAGGCCAAATAATATATCTAAACGTATAGCCAAAATCTGTCTAAGAGTAACCACCGTAAAAAGATAGCTATCTTAGCTTTAGAAGAATTTAGAATTTGAAATGGTGTTATCAGGATCTACACTTTAGCATTTTGTATTCCTGTTGTATGTTCACTATCAGTTTAGTATTTAAAGGGACATTAGCTGTGTTTTTTTTTTTAAATGTATTTGTTTTCTTTTTTGTACTTCTATTGATATACAAAGAAAAGAAGATAAATACAGGCATACAAATTCTTTAATACCTATATATTTTGTGACGATTCTTGAGAAATTCAGTTTTGCGATTACTCGTTTGCAAACATTGATTTCGACCTTACAATTTGTATACGCATACGACACTGGACCGAACTTATTTAACAAAATAATAGGAATATAAAAATTTTCATACCTGTGTATACAGTAAAACTTGTATATAAAGACCTCCTAAGGGACACAAGAAAACCAATCTTTATAGGCAGTTGGTCTTTATATAGATTTGTACACAAATGGTACGATTGGGGACAGCAAAATAACTGTCTTTGTGATCGGGTGATCTTTATACACAGGTGGTCACTAAAGCAGGTTTGACTGTATCTCTTTTCTGTTATTGTACATCAATCGAAGTAGTAAAAAGAAAGAAATTGTTTTGACAAAGTAGAGCTAATGTCCCTTTAAATGTTTTAATATCATTTGGTATTGTACATCTAAGAAGTACATAACGAAATAAATGTTTTGAAAAACACAGCTAATGACTATTTAAAGCATTTTCATCATATTTAGATAAAAAAAAAACGGAAATGAATAATTTAACAAAATCCAGCTTCAGGCCATAACTGCTTGTCAGTTGTCTGTCTGATTGATAAAACTATGTTTGATGTTTTTAATAGTTATACGCTATTTGCATATTATGACGGGGGCCTCCCTGGCCGAGTGGCACTTTGAACCATGAAGTCTCTCACTTCTGGTCAACGCAGGCGCGAGTCCCACTGGAACCTAAACTGATTTTGTGAGAAGGCCGGTGTTCTTTTCCCGGGTACATTGTAACCGGGATCTCTCCTCCACATTTTAAAATTGACCACTACCATATAACTGAAAAAACAAAATAAATCATATGCAAATAGTGACTAGGCTAAAATCTCTCTCACTCCACCCTTAGCACTCGTCTGTTTGGGGATGTTTCTGTGTGTTTGTCTTAATAACTCTTCTGTAATTCACCCTTATTATAGAAAAATGAAATAATAAAGGCTTTATATCCCACATCTTCATATAGACTTTGAGATGCAGAAAATTTCACCAGAGACTATGTTCACCGAGTGAACATGACGACCACTCTAACAAATGTTTAATCGTTTTACCTGTAACAAAACTGTTATGTAATGCTAAGACGCCAGGCGCTAGGTACTGTGTTAGTGCAGAAGACAGTTTATGACGTCAGAAGGGTACATCAGATAAGCATTAAATGTTTATACTTGATTAATGGTTTTATCAGATTACAAAGATAACCCCTGTCGACATGATTTAAATGGTAAACCGAACAAAGAGTACAAAATAACCCCAACCGCGATAAAAAAAAAAACAAATACGCGGGTTACTCTGCTCTGTCAATTTGTTTGACTCTTTCCCATAACAAGCATTTTACCAGGTATTATAATTTATACAAATATTATGTAAATTAGTAGAACATGCTACTGGTTTCCCCTGTTAATTATCATGTTTTACATTAGAGAAACACAATTTGATTTCGTGTTAATCTGTCTAAGCATGTGATAATTTTTATGTACAGTATAATTCATATCTAATTTAGTTTTTGAGATAAGAATTGAAACAAGCAATATAAAAATTTAAAACAAATTAACCCCAGTATGGCGTGGCATGTCGATTCCGGTCATATATGCTTCAGATCCCCAGGAGACAAAGATCGAAGGTAAATAGTTCTTGTCCTCCTGTTTGTTCATTTTTAACATTCCGGCAAATTAACGAGTTTTTCTCTTCCAATTTTTACCAAGTTCTATGACCCGGATCTGTGAAACACGTGATCACACCGACTTTGGCTTTCCAGATAAAATAAAATGTAAATAAAGCATGAAGGTTAGAAGTTATAATGAGACAACTCTGTAAAGGAGCGGACGACGGGTTCGGTGGTGTTATTTTGGAAGATCTTTTACGTTCTGACAATTTTAACTTTTCTCAAATCACTGGCAATTTTAGTTACTTGTAAAGTATAGTATTAATGAATCAATACACATACCCTACACTATTTGTGATATTAAAATCAAAGATACCAAAGTCATGAGCTTCAGGAGCCAAAATATAAATCTGGTCATCTTTGGACAAACATGGACATCTGAAAATCTAGAGATGGGGTCGAGTTGTAGGCAGGAAAATACACCCCCTGATTGAGGAGCAAAACCTTAACTTATGCTTTAACTGGACAGATTGACCGACTCATACAAACCCAATATTTCCACGGTTACCCAGGTAGGGAACTAATGAAATTAACCAAGAGAAATTCCTTTGGGATATTGATTTCGTGTGAATGGTAAGATTTTTGTTTTCGTGTAAAATTAAATAGTTAATAATTGCAAGATGCGCTGAACATAAAAATATAAGTAACAAAAAACCCTTAAATTTTACTTCATGTGTATATACAACATATATAAAGAATTCACAGAACGTTATGTACAGCATGGCTAAGAAAAAAAAACTCGTGGTCATTTATATTTAGCGAGTAGTAATACTGTATATCATTTCTTTAATTGCAATTTATTTTGATTTAAAAAATAATACTTCAACAGTCAATGAATGTGTCTCTACACATACAGATAGTATTCATTTTAGGGCCTTTTATTTTTTTCATTTCTATAATTACACAATTAAAAACTGTTCTATGAGAAATGTCATATTCATTTGAGCAGGGGATGTTTACTCCTCCATGACACTTGATCCCACCTCTGGATTTCCAAAGGTTCGTTTTCGTCCTATATTCCATAGATTTTTCATAGTATTTTGAACATCTTGAGAAGATTTTGAATACTTTGGTATCTGATATTTTTATATTGAAACATATTCATATTAAGATTATCAGTATTTCCATCTGTTTGTTGGTACTGCAATATTTTAGTTTTTATTTCTTACTCGTTTGCAAACATTTATTTCGACCTTTTCTTAGAAAAAGTATGTTCAACTCATTATTGTAATTTTGGCGTACCAAAGCAGTTAAACCCATTTTGCCTAGTCGAATGTACATGGACTTTCGATTATCCGGCATTGGTATTTATTCACTTTTTAATTTGTAACATTTTTTTTGTTCTCATTAACTAGAGGGAAAACTAGGTATAACTCATTCTAAATGTGATTTTGGCGTGTTATTGCTAGACTGAAGTGTTGTGGCAAAGACAATGAGTATTGAAAAAGCTGAATTATTTTCTAATGTTTTTTATATTGTTCTGCAAGTCAGTGATTTTTTCAACCCATCGAGTTATTACTATAGCCATCCATTTTATTAAAAAAATAAAATGAAATTTTGATCGTATTACCTCAAAATCGATACACGAGCGCTTTAACGTAAGATGCATGTTGTTTAATTTTGAATCTTGTTTAGCCTTCACGTCTATTATTTTATTGATCAGAAACATTATCTTGTGTCAATTCCTTATGACTTGAAACTTTGATCATTTTAAATCTTGTTGTAAATTGCATATTATATTTCAAGCACAAGTAATCCAAAGAAACAATTAGGACGCAATAAAATATTTGTTTTTTCGTTTGTTTTCTTAAATGAAAATGTTGTTTACATAGAAAAAACACACAAAAGAGAAACTCATGCCATTTCTGTCTTGTACTGCAAAAACGAAAGAAAAATCAAAGTAAGCTATCAATATAATGTACGTTACAACACACAATGGTCATTCGGAAAGTACGTTTTCCATTATTCTGCGTAGTTAGCTTGTGTGATCGAGGCTCGAAGTTTCACTGAATATAAAAAAAGGACACGATTTAAAGCAAGGTACCCATTCATTCAAGGACACTATTGCATTAAACAACAATACTAGGGGTTATATTGAATAAAATGAAGTTCATGCCCATTTCCGATGCGATTACACACACACACACACACACACACACACACACACACACACACACACACACACACACACACACACACACACACACACACACACACACACACACGTGAGTACATAATATATAGTCGCCGTAGTAGTTTTTCTTACAACATTGGCGGACTTTTGTGCAATATTTCCTGTAAATCAGACGAACTGCTTAAATCACAATGTTGAAATAAAACATTAAACTTAATTCTAAAAGTAACTTGCATTGGCCTATACTTAAATTTGAATTCACTTATAAATGCTTCGACAGTTTATACCATACTGTATTGATTTGTTCAAATGTTGTCCGTGGATATTTGTCAACAAATAAAATGGCAACTGAATTTATTTTCTATCTCATAACTTTTGTTATAATCAAAGGATGTATGGGGTCATCATATGAACCAAACAGTCAACAAAAGTCATTAACGAAACACATTAAAACGCAAAAAATTGACCTAGGTACTTCTCGTTACCATGACTACATTGATACAGCGAGGAATTTACATCAAAGTTACAGAGGTCCTCAGAAGTGTGACCGTTTCTGTAAATTTTGTGACTGCTACATGGCAGACTGCGACACAGACACCGAGCAACGTACTATAGAAAAATGGTATAAGGGTCTGTTCATGTCCAAACAGGATCTGATATCTGGAATTGAAAAGCATACCAAGTATGCGGAAATATTACAATATGAAACTTTGTGGACTTCGTCTCGAGCATTTGATGAAGATATCTGCTGCCCAACGTGAGTCAATTATGTTCGTTTAAAATAAAATTTAGTATATTTTCGCAAATTTATTCTGGCATCGTCCTGGCATTTTTCACACATTTATTAATGCCAATATTAATTTCAGGCCTCACAATGTACGATGACGGTACTAAGTTAAAATTTCAATTACACAAATATGACTTTTAAACGTGTACTTCCGACGCCGTTTTTTGCTAAGTTAATAGCGCGCTTTATTGAAACAGTTCCTATTGATGTCAAATATTGAGAATATAGATACGATTCTGTATACATCTTGAGAACAAATATTTATCACAAGACGAGAATAAAACATCAGTAAGTCAGCAGAGTAAAAATCGCTTATAACGAATTTCAGAGGACCTTATTGTTGAATTCGTTATAAGGACAATTTGTTATATAGTTATAGCGAAATGGACTGAAGGTTTACAATGCAATGCACTTCGTTAAGAAAAAAATCGCTTTGAATTCATGAACTTTTCTGGAAGTCAAAAAAATCAGAAACGTTTAAAAAAGCAAGAATTGAATTTAACTTTAATGATATTGATAACTATGTTATAATAATATAAAAGACGTTGGTTGTCGCGTCGGTGACATATACATTGGTTTGTTATAAGGAAAAATTCGTTCTATATAATTTGTTGTTGTTTAACTAAGGATAGAGGTGCAGGTATATTTATTGATTCGTTATGTGCATAAATTCGTATAAACCGAGTTCGTTATATTCAAGTTTTATAATTACTATGCAAGGATTACCAAGTTTATTTAGACTTTGTTTTAATGAATATAATGCAATCTGATAATCAGGAAAAGATACATGTACATAATTCATATATTTGTGAAAGTATGATTTGCCAGAATAATATCTATATGTTTTCCATGATGCTTGAACTTAACATTTTTAAACTGATGTAACTTATTTATCAGGATATATGTATTAAATTTTTGCAAAATTTATGAACATTTTCCAATATTTGAAATACAAAATACGGTTCTTCACTTCTTTAAAAAGTTATTTACTTATATGTATATAACAGTTTTGTCATCAGATACTAAAATAATGTAAAGCACAATATACTGACTGGGGCTAAAAAAAAAGTATCAATTAATAGAAAGTAAAAATACACTTTTTAAATTTATTTTCATTTAAATTTGTAAGATTTTTACCAAAGATTGTACTTGTTAGTTTATGTAAACTTTAACGCAAAAGTATTCTTCATAATTTCCCAGGCGCCTGGAATAAGAATTTTTTTTAAAGCAATATGAGCTGTCGTTTGCAAAACCGTAAAAATTACTTAAATCCATTTGAAAACAATGATACGAGTAAATACCTGTGAAAATTTACCTACGTGTTTTAAAGTCGGAAATATAGTTTTAGGCATGCAATAAATACAGTATTGCAATACAGTATTTCTCTGACGTAAAAGATGATGACCTCTAGTTCAAACACATGGATGACCTTTACCACACAAAAACGCTATCAGAAACCACATTGAGTATTCACATTCGATATTCTTTTTCGCATTAATTACAAATAAATAGGCCCGATTCTGTCTTCGATACATGGATATTTACAGCAAATTGCACGTTCTTCCTTGAAACAACGTAATATTCGTAGAAATTGTCAGAGTGATGGCGGATTGAAAATTACGGTTACGACGGCTAACGATAAACAGGTAACTCTTTTCTGATTTATATGAAACAAAACCTTACATTAAATCTAGATGTAAATTTTGCGCTGACGACAGCTCACATTGCTTTGTAGTTCGTATGGAATAAAACAACTTCGACCGTTCGGCATTAGAGGTGAAGGCTATGTCTTTCATAAGAGCGTTAAACAACTTCAACTGCATTAGCATGAGTCCATAGCACACGTCAGAATTTGCTGTATTTCACCTGGGAAATACACAAGATAACGAATCGTTTGACCTGTGAAATGTATTATTTTTTTTTTAAAGAAATATATTAAATTCATTTTTAAGACATGTCCAGTAGTCTGGATAATTATATTACATCTGTATTTTGTGATTTCAAATTAACATATACATGTACATGTATTATAGAAAATTGATTCAAGATATTACCTATAATCAGATAGAAGGCTTTTCAACCATAAACATTTAAATGATATAATGAATATTTATTATTTTTACCCCCCCCCCCCGACAATCGATAGCGATTGTCAGAGTGGTCATATTGCTTGAGCGTCATAAACTTGATTGTTACATCATCTTAGCATATATATTATAAACATAATACCAAAGTTATAATGCTCAAGACGATATCGTTTCTGTCAATTAGACTTCATCGGTTGAGCTCCAATTTGAAAAGTATGTGTATTTTCTAAAGATAAAATGGTATTATATAAGGCCAAATAATATCTCTAAAAGTATAGCCGAAATCCGTCTAAGAGTAACCACTGTAAAAAAATGACTATCTTAGCTTTAGATAATTTATATATTAGACGAAATTCATGCAAGATATGACCTATAATCCGATAAAGGTCATTTAAATGAGATAATGAATATTCATGGTTTTACCTCCGACAAACGAAAATAGTAATTGTTTGTGTTGTCTTATTGTTTGAGCATCACTGAATTGATTATTACATCTTGTTCATGTCTTTATCGAACTATTTGTTTCAATAAGACAACGGGGGTCACTCTTTATAGTAAGTAAATATACAATACATGTGTAAAAGTTAAGAACAGAATAATTTGTTTTTTGAAGATCAAAGTAAAACAAATATAGGTATTTATTGTTTAATTTTGTCAGTCGGCGAGTAAGTCTTATTTTCTAAATGTTCAACTCTGTCAACTAATCTAGCGAATGACAAAGACTAGCCCTATCATGTTATACTGTATGGATATCTCTTTATCTATTTTAAGCGAATGGCACAGTCTAGCTCCTATGCGAGTGTATTACATGAACATCACATATGAAGTAGTTCAGCACGTCGACACAGCAGATTTTCAGATTATTACCGAAGGCAGGTGCAGGTAATTGGCAAAATCAACAAGAGTCCTGGGTCATTAGTTTGTGACACATTTATGTAATTTAAAATCTAAGATACTAATGTATAACTTTTTAAATTTTTACAAAACTTGAATAGCGTAATTTAATTAAAACATTGAATATAAAATGTCAGATACAAAAGTATAAATCTTCAGGGTATCCAGAATACATATATTAATCTGGTAAATTGGACAAACATGTACCTCTGGAAATCCAGAGGTTGGATAAGGTTCCATGGAGGAGTTAGCATGCCCTGTTGACCGGTCACACTCGCCGTGAGTCCAAGAGTCAAATTCAAGTACAATAAGTGAAGAACAAAGTTTAAACCTCGTCACAACTGGTACAGACAATTCAACAACCATATATGACATGTAAAGAACGCATATAGATGATTATATTAAAGGTACAATATTACCTTTTCCAGAGATTATATTAAAGGTACAATATTACCTTTTCCAGAGAACTGAATCAACCCTGTGGTGCAGGCTTGTCAGGAAGATGTGTGGAGGAGACACGCTTTCAGACGTGGGTTTTAGTGCATATGCCTGAAATGGAAAGTTTTAGATTTGTACCCGTGACGTATCCGCGGACATGTAAATGTATTTATACGTAAATAAAGATCATAACTTTTTCGTTATTATATGAATTTATCCAGAGGTGATAAATGTCTAATTCAATAATCTGGAAACAAGACCGTTTGTTGTACTTTTTTACTCTATGGAAGTGTCTACGCAATGTGTGTGTGTGTGTGTGTGTGTGTGTGTGTGTGTGTGTGTGTGTGTGTGTGTGTGTGTGTGTGTGTGTGTGTGTGTGTGTGTTAGTCTCCGTATATGTGTTGGTGTATCGGTGTGTGTCAGTCTGTGTGTATTAGTCTCCGTATGTGTGTCGGTGTGTGTATGTGTGTTTGTACATCTATATGCCTGTGTGTCAGTATGAGTGTATCAGTCTACGTGTGTGTGTGCTTTTGTCTCTCTCTCTCCCTCTCTCTCTCTCTCTCTCTCTCTCTCTCTCTCTCATCAATGACACATTTTACTGCTTGATTATGTAATCGCAGTTGGGAATGATTTTGTTAATGTAACCGTCCTCTATATTCCTATTTATTTTCATTTGAGATATGTACTCGGGTACGTGTTGTTCTTACTAAAATAGTTTCATTAATGTGTAATTCTTATTATAATGACGCTATCCATATACTTAAGTTCTTTTATAACATGTTATTCACGGTTATTCCAGGACATATAAGTTAACATAAGAGGCTAAAACATCGCACTTTAGATAACGACACATATTGATTTTGGTAAGCACAGGTTTGAGTCCCAATGTACTTTAGCTGATTATTAATTGTCCCTCGAGGAGTTAATGTTCTTTTTCCCGGGTTAATTTTATTTGAATTGCCTGTCCAATCGTTTGAAGCTGGACCTATTATACCTCTAATGCGAATTATCCAACATCAACGGCGCAGATGATAATGAATATGTGTTTGTTATCATATGCCTTCTTTTCCGTGTGTCGTTGTGGTGTAGATCTGACTCCGAGATGAAATACACTGTTTAATTCAAATTAAACCAGCGTAAAGAACGTTATAACATATTTGAAAACTCCGGTCAGGTAAGTTTCGTGTTTCTACGACCGTACAACAAAATATTGTCGAAATTTTTCAATCAGTCTTTTGTAAGTGTTTTTGGAACAAATAATGTTATATAAGCAAGTATCACTTTTGTGGTTTTTTTTAATCGATATACAGTGAAACTTGTATATAAAGACCCCTTAGGGACACAAAATCCGGTCTTTATATAGAGGTTGATTTGTACACGAATGGTATTATTGGGGACAGGTCTTTAAGACCAGGTGGTCTTTATACGCAAGTGGTCGCTAAAGCAGGTTTTACTGTATGCATTATATTTTGTATTGCAAAATCCTGAAAATACACGGAAAGAGACTTTTACCGATAGCAAAATACGAAATCAGAATTTTGAAGAAAAAAAAAATTCAAGGTACATAAATAGACATCAACATATTGCAATATTGATTTCGTTCTTTTTAATAAACATATGTATTCTATTTCCTGTAAAAAAAAGTTTCCCTTTCCTTTATTTCGTATTTCATTGGTTGCTTTTCTGTCGAGTAGAATTAATCATTATGTTAGTAATACTGTTTTGTCTCTAATTCCAGATGTCGCTTTCGTCTTGATTAAATCAATCGAGATAAAACCTGTTAGAAAGAACAAAAATAGATTCTTCCTATAAAACGGTGACATTTATCAAACATATGAGTGTGTACAGCAGCGACATTTAGATATTTGTTACATCGCATGTTAAATCTACGCAAACGAGTTTATTGGTCTTTGAATTATATAATGTACTAAAGTAATTACGGGTACATTGTTTATCATTAAAGTAGCGTTGAAATACATCATATATCATATATCATGTAAGAGGTAAACTACTCACTGACAAATTATTGACACAGGGATATCGAAAATCGCGTTTGATGACAACGTTCCGCAAATTTTACGGTCGGTATAATTGTCTTGTTTGCGATTACTGTTTCACCAAGTGAAATGTTGAATTGCCTGTTTGATGGCGGTTGTTGAGGCGTCTGTACCAACTGTGGCGAGGGTTCGTTCCTCACGTATTTCATTTGGATTTGACTGTGAACTCACGGCGGATGTGACCTGTCGACAGGTTATGCTTACTCCTGAATGGCACCTGATCTCGCCTCTTGATTTCCTGAGGTCCGTGTTTGTCCACTTATTATTAGATTTGTGTCTCTATCCTGGACGTCCTTAAAATTAATAATTTGGTTTCTGAAATAACATGTTATTCACGGTTATTCCAGGACATATAAGTTAACATAAGAGGCTAAAACATCGCACTTTAGATAATCATTTTGGTAAGCACAGGTTTGAGTCCCAATGTACTTTAGCTGATTATTAATTGTCCCTCGAGGAGTTAATGTTCTTTTTCCGGGTTAATTTTATTTGAATTGCCTGTCCAACCGTTTTGAAGCTGGACCTATTATACCTCTAATGCGAATTATCCAACATCAACGGCGCAGATGATAATGAATATGTGTTTGTTATCATATGCCTTCTTTTCCGTGTGTCGTTAAAATTAATAATTTGGTTTCTAAATTTTTTTTATATTTCGACATTTATTTACAAGAAGTAAGTATAGGGGTGGTTCACTCGTTTGATAAGGTTTATTTAAAATGAATACTGTTTCATTACCGTCATATAACGGCTGTAGGAAGAGGTATGGAAACGTCAGCATCCTGTTTATGACGTATGTTGTACCATTTCGTTCGAATATATCGTGTGTACTTGCTTACAAATTCTGAATCACGAGTCTAATAATACAAAGTATATTAATACGCCATAATTCCGTATGTAATAGACATTTTTCGAGTTGTTTTGTTCTGTAAGTTTCGTCATTATAATATGCAATTTCAGAGCTGCGGGCACCATCACTTCTGTTTAAGCATTTTATGGTATATATTACCTGGGATATGAGTATCATGCAGTGCTAGGTGCAACTCTTGAAAGGCAACCTACAGGAAATTGATAACACTTGTTCTTCTTTGCAAACAGAAACATTTATCTAAAGTTAATTCCTCGCGGATGAATTGAAAGAAGATATCACCGAATGTTGTCAATGTATATATTACGAAATCGGAAGCAATCGTGGACAACTTTCTGTTGAAGTCACGTGATCTGAGTACAAACTATTCCGGCAAAACTACACGGAATGGACCAAATCGAAAAAGTAACTTCTTAAAACTACTTAGTTGCACATAACTAGGCCATCAAACAATACACTTACAACCAAAATGGCAAAACCTTGACAGTTTCCTGCATGTGTATTATATAGTTTTTCTCTCATACCTGCCTATATAATATAGAGAAAGCCCATACAATACGCCTATGGAAGATCTGTGCGTATTACACATAACATTACATGTATATTACATATCACATGATATGCATAATATGAATATTTATCTTTTTATGAATGAACCGTTTTTAAATCTGGCTAATCCAAAAATGACACCGAGACAACAATTCTCCCGATAATATAAAGTATATAACAGGTCGTCATATTCTGCCAGTAGTTACGTGTACCGCACACTGAAACTTTTCAATGTCATACGGAAATATATATATATCAGTCTAAACTCTAGTCCAATGCCTTTAATACCGAGAGTTGGCAATATAGGCCTACCACAACGCTTCAACTTCATTGTCGGGTTATACAGACGAAGCACACATGTGGGACCTTTATTTTCACTTCGTAGTTATGCTTATGTTAATGATATAATTCTCCGAATAATATATGTAGTATTTACATTTAAAGTAGTGGCCTTGGCTTACTAAGCTAAAACACTACTATCTCTTCTGCCAAGTTCTGTCATCGGTAGGCGTAGTAGGTTGATCGCCAACCTTCGAAAGAGTTGCATGGAATTGTATTCTCAATTATCTAAATTCCAGTGCATAAAAATCGACAACAGGAAAACACATACTTTAACAATTGCACAGATAGCATCAACATTACAAACAATGGCCAAATCCAAAGATACCGTGTGTCATTTACGATCCAGACAGTGATCGAAAGTTAACCCACTTTCGCAACAAACCGCTCAACAACTTTTCCTTGTACACGTATGATATAACGTCATTTACCGAACTGAATCAAAGAATTCAACTGTACTTTTGTCTCTAGGATAAATTACATTTTGTTTTATCTATCAAAGCTTGATTGTTGAATTATATTAATGATAAAATATATATTATCATGTGGTTCAAAAGTATTAAGGCTTTGAACTATTTTCTGTTGCGTAATATTTGGTTATTTTACCGTTTGACCTAGGTATGTCGCTTTCCTGCAACCTTCAAACAACTTCATATAAATCCTTCACAAGGTAAAATTACGGGTTGATATTCAAAATCTGTTGTAACGATGTTGCCATTTACATGGCCGAAGATTTAAAACAAAAAGTTAAAATTTCCAGGATTCGCTACGAAATAAATAGATATGTATTTTTACAAAATAGCAACGTTTTCATATTAACAATTATGTTTTGAACTTGTATTTACGAAAAGATACAACAGGAAAATACATTTTCATATGCGGTCATTAGATATACGTGTATTCCACCCTCGGGGTCACAAAATCCTGTTAGACCCTCGGCAAGCCTCTATCTAATGACAGCATACGAAAGAGTATTGCTATATTAGGTATAAGATACATATCCAAAACAAGACATAAACTACTCTCAGTTCATAGGAACATTTAATGATAGAAAACAACACGAATAAATAAAATTTCAGAAATTTCAGCAAAACAGCATACTTAAACGCACACAGATCAGTATATCCTTATGACATTCACTTTTCGGTTAATACTTTGTCTTTTGCACAGGATATGATCGCACAAAACGTAAAGAATGCTTCAGTTGCCTCAAACACAATATACAGGTTATACAAAATCATTGTTAATAGATCTGCAAATTTGATGATTTAGGAGCCAGCTTCTTCACTTTTGTTGAGTAATGTATTTATCACTGTCTAATAACTTATAATACTTAGCAAGTATACTTCTTCAGAATATTTCAACATCCTTTTTGTCGTTCACATAAAGCATACATTTTAAATTTGAGTCGATTTGGAAAGGATATCATGATGAATATTAACAATGTACCTTATATTATGTGAACCTTATTTCAAAAAAGTTTTCAATCATCATACATTCAAGCATACAAGAATTTGGGATATTGTTGAAGTTCAAAGTAAACAGGGAATTAATATCCATCGCTGATATGCATCCCTCTGGCATCGATAGCTGTAGTTTATCTTGTATAACGTCATGATCGCCAGAAACAATTTTTATTTGGAAAGGCTGAGGAAGGTATGAATGGATTTTATGTTTTGAAATCGAACACAAATATGACATCTTGACAAAATCGGGTTTACTTGTTGTATCAAACGACCGTTTTCACAGTCCATCAGAACATTTCATGATTAAGAACTGGATTGCATATTAGAATCCCATAGGCTTTATCCAAGTATCTTCTGTAGAATTAGTAAATGTGTGAAATATTAAACAATAGTTATGGGATAAAAACAACATGACGTGGAACCATTAAATGTCCGGTATAATTGCGATCTCCATTGGTGTTGTCAGGTAAAACATATTTTTTTTTTTTTTAATTTGATACTTTATCAATTCCCACCAGAAGTATTAACGTAATTCTTTCAATTAGGAGTACATGATGGAAAAATAAACTTGTTCTTGTTTGGATTTCTTCTCTGCCTTGTATCTCCAGGCGAAGACAATTTGGACAATATTCCCTCACTCTTATGTGTTATAACTTATGTAAAATTTTACTGCATCTCTGGAACGTTGGATCAACTCTGCAAAAAAAAATCACTAAAAGCTGTCATTGGATTTACGTCTCGAATGACGAAATTTGTGTAAATCATTTGATGATCAAAATATTTCAGAAACAGGGCCTAGAAACATTAGATATCGTACAATTAAATTTAATCTAAACTGCACTACAGACTGATATTTTCCCGTTCTTTTAAAACTTAAGGATAATGAGGAGGAAGGTGCATCTTCTATAGAGTACATAAAATTGCTATAAAGTATAACTAATTGTTACTGTTGTATACGCTTTCAGAACAAGCAGATTGAACTATTTTTTTTTTTTCTGTACAATAATTCTTTAAGAATCTTTTATTTATCGTATATGTTAGGCTGAAACATATATTATCGTTACAGTTTTCAGACAAACTTTTAATACAACCGTGAATATATTGATATAAAGCCATAGCTATAAGATTAATTATGCAAATGGAGAAATTTGTAAATTAAAAAGTTTAGGAATATCAAGAGACGGATGCATAATTTAACAAGAAAATAATGGAGAAATAGTAAAATTGAATGATGTGTAGATGACTACTGATTAGGCAGACTCAATAACGGAGAAACAATAAGTGCCACACGACTCATGGTGAGGATTGCAAAGAAACATGCAATATACAGAGTGGATTTCTCTCCTGTCTGTGACATCAAAAGTAATATAAAAATTTTCATTGGCAGAATAAAGAAGCTATGGGAAGAGCCATATGGTTTTAGAAAAGGTTGTGTTTTGTTTACTTCATTGTTGTTTTATATTTCGCCAAGAATTAATACTTAAATGGAGATGTCACCAGGCTCAGGGTGAATTGCAAATAATTTTGACCTGCGCCAATGCAGTGAGGATTCTTATAAGTGCCATGACTACCGGGATTTCGGTTTTTCAACCCAAAGACTTTCGACTATCTTTGGAAAAGAAGGGAAATAAGAACGTTCCTGAGTGGCCTGATGATTTATCCCGAATATGAAAAAAAAAAAACCCCACACACACACACACACACACACACACACACACACGCACGCACGCACGCGAGTAAGATTATACAAATGGGAGTTTAGTAAAATCAAACTTTTTAAATTTAAAATTGCATGCAGAAAGTTTCAAGAAAGTGACGATTATACTTATTTGATGTTTTTCTATTGATCTATATGATAGTGTCAAGCTAGTAAAAAGTTTAGGTGTAGAGTATTTTTTTAAATACCACCACCTCAAGCTATTACGTAAATAGACAATCTAACAGAGAGAAGTATGATGTTAATCATAAATTTATCTGGGGATAATTGGTAAGAGATGTAATAATCGTGAATTTAATCATTCATAAATTATATTTTATTTAACGAAGAATTAATTTATCAAACGAATACCCGTCTTTCATTGTGATCGTAGCAACAGCACCATTTTCATCTTCCTTTTCCAATAATCTTATAACACCATCACCAATCGCCTCTGGACTAAAATATAAGACAGCATTATCGTTAATTGATCGGTTAAAATAGTTTTTCTAAATTCTTTGAAAGAGGTTTTGCAACTGGTTTTCTGGGGTTTTTTGTACACCTGTTTAGATGTGTATATGTAAATACTAAAACTTTTACGTACAACAGTTTACACAAATTAATGCGTGTTTTCATATATTACAGGTTTCCTTGCCCAATGTAATACAAAAAGCAACGATAACAAAATATCAACGGGCAGGTAGTCCAATATACAATATACAAATCTGGCGAACATTGGGCAAAAAGGGACCCCTTAGAGTCCAGAGATGGGAGTTTTTATCTGCTGTCGATCGGTCACACCCGCCGTGAACCCAGAGAAATTCAGATAAAACTACACAAGGAATACCATAGTTAAGATGTTAACATGAATCAAGCAAGATGGTGTGAAATTTAATAGTGGGATTTTGAAATACAATGTTACTAAGACGGACATAACTTTTCAGTAATTTATATAAAGAAACATGGTAATTGCAAACGTTCATAAACAATCATGCGAGTTGTAACAATTTGTAATTTTTGTGATCAAATGTATTTTTGTCCTTTTGACAATTTCTATGATATATGTACCACATGGGTATAGTTGTCTTTTTACCTATCATATAGATGATGTAATGTTGTGTGGTTGCAGTATGGCGGTATAATACACCACGGTCGACGATATCTTGTGAATGACAATTACAATTTATTTATTACATGAATGCGCATGACAATTGACATACACTTAGTACCTGTCAAAAATCACAGTACAGTGTAAAGAAACATCTCAATGTCCATAATATTACAGATCATTGCAGTTTTATTAATGATGACTATTATTTATTTGAACGATGTGATCTTTTTCGTTTGTCATTAAATTACCAACAATGTCATGAATTGAAGTACAGTTTCAAAGTATGAAAACGTTTACCTTAAAAAAGGGAAGTCCGATTCTGTAATCCCATTATCAGACAAAACTTGTCTAACTAAGCTTGTATCCGTACCATCAGGACAAAGACATGCATATCTTATACCGGTTTGCATCTTGTCCGACATATCCTAGAAAAAAAACGGACAATGTCATCATATATGTAAAATCTTAATTCAATTTTAATCGTGAAATATTGTAATTTGTATTTATATCTAAAATGAAAACAAATCGAATTTATTTATATACATATGTTTTATATTACGTTTTCGAGAAAGTAACCGAAGTGAAATGACTTACCGCCATACATTTGGTGAAACCAACATTTCCCCATTTGGAGGCAGTGTAAACAGGAAAGGGATGCGTAGCACGAATTCCTACGTTATGGAATAGAAGAGAAACGGATGAAATACAAACATATTTGACTTTTTAAAAAAATTTGTTCAAAATAATTATTCTTAAATCATGTGTATGGTATTGACTCGCTCGCTTCAAGGCAATGCCTTAGTTCATATGATATTTCATTGAATTTCAATGACGAGAAAACAGTTGAGTTATGTTTAATTTATAACTTCAAAAAGGAGGCGTACAGAATATGGTAGCTAGGTAATAATCCATTGTGACGTCACACTATTGTAATGTTACGTTAATGTTCTCACAATTGAATCGTAGCCTAGAAGATTTTTTATGTGCATTAAAATTAGATTATCTTAGTAACTTGATATCATTAAATTTTACAGCAAAATATTTGAACATTTGAAAATTTGAAAATCTGAAATGAAAATGTCATATGTCATATTAGTTAGCATCTAAGGTTATTATATGTCATTTGCATATCAAAATATAAAAGTTCAGTTCAATACTAATATTAATATCATAGTGAATTCGTAAAATAAATGTGTTGAATTTTGTAAAGGCTAATGAGCAAAATTAGATATAGAGCGTACATCGTCACCCTTCTGAATAGAATATTTTTGTTTTCATTGGCCGATCGAGGAAACATATCTAACATATTTCCGGCTGGTGCGCGCTGTACTAAATTTGTTTCGAGTTGTCCGATTCCGTTCAATTTCGTCACAATAGTTTGTACTTAGACTACGTGACGTCATCCGAAAGTTGGGCACGGTCGATTCACGTTATGTAATATTTTCATTGACGATATTTGGCGATATTTTATTTCACTTCATCTGCGAGGAATTTATTTTAGTTAAATTATCCCTCTTGTAGATATGGAAAGTGTCATCACTTTCCTATAATATAATTTTCAAATACGGCACCTACTACTTCATGATATTTATATCACTTGTCATAGAGGAGATTAACTGCTTATCAGGAATATAATGATGCCCTACTTTGCTCATTGAAACCGCACTCTATTATGACAAATCGTGACGTAAAAAGACATCTCGAAAATGGTCTATTGTCATGTGCAACGCTATGATTGTACATATATAGCGGCCCAAAGAACTGGCACTGAATAAGGTTTGTCTGTGGCAGTGAAATGGTTAATGAAGTTACTGGAACTATGCGTGAAGCACGTTTCTATAATTTTCTGTTTAATGTTAAGAAGAGTGACAAAGTCGTTATCCAATTTGTCATACGGGCGATACGGTTTCGTATCACATTCCGCGGTTCCAGCAATACGGGAACTCCGCCTTGTGATATAAAGCTGTAACACTCCTATGGCACAACATGGCTAAACTTCATAAACATACTACCAAAGTTATAATGCTTAAGACGATCGTTTCTGTCAATAACAGCTTAAAAACGATACCAGAGTGCATATATTACGTAACAAGGGAGCACTAGTTTTATATTTTGATTTTTAATAATATTTTACGTCACGGATAACAATGTTTTGGTAATATGTTGTCTACCTGATCAAATAATAAGGAGAACAACCGATTACATCGTATACGTACCCGAGAATAGATCTCTGGCCACTGACAAACTTTTAACCATTCGGCGACCTCTGAGGGAATCGGTGGCGTGTGAATTATCAGACACGCTGTAGGGATATACTGGTGTACATGCTGTTAAAGGTTGCATGTCACAGATTACCACATTCCGTTTAGATTTGTCGGAATAGTTTGTACGCAGATCTCGAGATTTCAACAGAAAGTCTGACAAGGTCACGATTTCGTAATTTTGACATTGAAGACATTTAGTGATTCAGTTTAAGATCATCTGCTACGGATAACGTTAAGATAAATATCCTATCTAGTAATGATGAAAATTGGCATTGCCTTTCTGTGGGCTATTTCTAAAAAATAACACCTAAATCACTGCATGATATTCATATTCTATATATATATATATATATATATATATATATATATATATATATATATATATATATATATATATATATGTATATACAGTAAAACCTGCTATAGTGGCCACCTCCCATAAGGATTACCTGTATATAAATATGACTGCATACTTCAACTAAATTGAACCTGTGTATAAGGGTCACCTGCGCATAAAGATAAAGGCCAATATTTTCTGGTCCCTTGGGTGGCCCCTATATATATATATATATATATATATATATATATATATATATATATATATATATATATATATATATATATATATATATATATATATATATATTAGAACCTCGCCTTAAGTCTACCTCACAATTCAGATCATAAATTTCCAGTCTCTTGATAAATATTCAAAAATACAGAATCTGACTTAAGAGACCACCTCAGTAATCGGACCACTTTTAATCAGTTAGTTAGGTGATCTTAATTGCGAAGTTTCACATATCGGAATATTTCACAGCGATTCGGAGGACACTTACTTCGGTGGGTGGTAAGATAGCGATTTACATTTTAAAAATTGATTATTGTTTTGTCAGACGTCGAATATATGTAAAGTAAAAACATTTTCGTGGGGTTAAAATTTAGGTGTTTTAAAAACAAAACAAATCGTTGAAATTAAATTTCAATGGCATGCAAAATCTGTTTATAAAGAAACCTATTACTATTACAAGGTATAATTCATGTGCAATTTCATGGATAAATGAAAGTAACGAAATATTAACCGAAATTAAAACCAGAACGCTTTTTTGTGATTCTACAATATAAACACTTATTAGTTTTAACAATATACCTTCAATTGAAGCTATGTTTACAATGACACCGCCTTTTCCTCCATGATGCCTACTCATATACATCTCTGCTTTTTTGCATGATTCGATTAACGCTATCTGAAATACAGCACAAACAATCAATGTAAGAGTAAGTGTTAAATCTCTATAATTGTTTAAAATCTATAATTCTCAGGACTTGGGGGTAGATATATCCTTATAGTCACTAAAATTCATCTTTTGTGTTAGCAAATATAATTTTAACTATCAACAACCTAGACAGAAATCAAGATTGAGAGACACAGAAAAATTTTGAATGTCAATTTCAGATTTGAATACAATACATTATTTTGTTAATTCGTACATCTTTTCCGTTCTTTCAGATTTTGCTAATTCGTATATCTTTTCCGTTATGTCAAATTTTGTTAATTCGTATATTTTTTCCGTTATGTGAGATTTTGTTAATTCGTATATCTTTTCCGTTATATCAGATTTTGTTAATTCGTATATCTTTTCCGTTGTGTAAGATTTTACAGTTTTTATTCTCCACAATGTATAATTGTAATATATAATTAAGGTCACAGTTAGATAACAATAAAGAAAGAGGTTATATCGTTCACCTATGTCTTTACCTTTTCTAAAAATCTTTGAATCCTTTACAATGGTTTCACGATATTCTGTTTCAAGTGATCCCTAACAAAGATCTCATACTAAATTTGGAAAGAATCAGCCCCATGGTTTCGAGAAGTCTAAAATGTAGAATTGTATATGCACAACAGATCTCAACAAATCGTTACAATATGTAACACGAGTGACCCAGCAACGTCCATCCACCCACCACCAAAAAAAATGTACTCACCAGATTAACACCGATTGTCTTTCTCCATCTAGGACCTTCCAACATCACCCCAGCATTGTTTACAACAATATCTATAACACCAAATTTCTCGATCGCTCTCTTGAATACACCTGGAAAAGGTCATTAGGGAAGATTACATGTACATTATCATTTAGTTTATGTAAAATTTCATTATGATTTCATGCAAAATAATTATTTAAAAATGCAATTCTACTTAGGAGAGTCAATCTCACATTTGTTATCTTGTAAGATAAATTTCAGAACACGAAATATTTATATCATTTATATTATATATTACATTCTAGTTTTTCTTCATCTGTAATATCACATTCCACAAACGTGACTTTGTCTTGTCCAAATTTGTTTTGGAATTCTGTATTCGTTTTCTCTCCTAGTACACCATTTATATCACAGAAACAAACCTGTAATATGATACACAGCATTAATAATTCATATCGCATTTTGTGGTATTTCAAATTAATAAAAATCACAGATACCAAAGTGTTAATCAAAAGAAGGTTCATGGAACAATATACAAGTCAGGTAAAACGTGGACACCCATAGATCTCTGAAAAGCCAGAGTTGGGATCAGGGACTGGCACCATAAAACTCAAGAGGATTCAGCAACCATAATCGAACAGGTAATCAACATTTCAGTCAGTCAAACACTGCAAACAAGTTCAAAAAGCATTTCTTTGACATATCGTTGCGTGTAGGGTCCTGGTTTTCCCTTTGCTTAAACTTGTTTTTGGCAACGAACCTATCGCCAAATGTCTGATACGTGACTTCCTGTGTGATTTTATTTTTACTAGAAACGTTCTATAATTAGAAAAAATTCCTAATAGATTTTATGAAAACTTTGTGAAAATCATCTATTTCTATGGTGCCTATTTTAGTTGTTGTCTGATTGTTGTTTTACATCTCGCCAAGATTACTTCACTTATACGGGTATATCACCAGCTTTAGGTGAAGTACAACGAATTCTGACCTGTGCTATGGACTGACGCCAATACATTTAGGGTTCTTTTACATGTCACCTCGGTTTTCAGTTTCATCCCAAAGACCCGTCACTTTTATTCGTATGCTGAGTGCTTGGCGAGGGAACAGTCGGTACCATTTTTAAAGTCTTTAGTATGACCCAGTACCGGAACTCGAATCCGGGACCATCAGCTTGCGACTCGAACGCTCTACCATTAGACCACCACATTAGGTCTTGTGATGCCTATACAAGAATCCGGGACCATCAGCTTGCGACTCGAACGCTCTACCATTAGACCACCACATTCGGTCTTGTGATGCCTATACAAGAATAACTGGTCAAATAAATTGAAGAAATGAAGTAATTGATTATAAATGTCTTGATTATTAGACACATCTATAAACTGGTGGACAATTAAAATATATGAATTCCAGAGAATATGCTGTTATACTTTTCCGTTACCTTGTAATGGAAAATCGGCACAATTCCGAATCTCTTAAATTTACAACCATTCCATGGTTTACCTGTTGTTTAACTTCTAGCCTATAAGTTGTGCTTATTTTGTATTTTGTATAAAGCAAATAGAATGGGGCCTCCGTGACAGAGAGATTAGATCATGGAGTTTTAAACAAGACGCCTCCAACCTATTATCAACTCAGATGTATCGCCTGCATATGGTGTTCATATTCCACAAACGATCCGATATGTCAGACGTGTCCTACATAAATGAACATTTCATATACAGGGGGGGGGACTTCTAACTGATATGTTATTGCCATAGTGATATCAGTAATTGCGCTTGTAATCAACGTTCCTCAAATCTTACAATCGCTATAGTGACATTGTTTGCAGTTACTATATTTTAATAACCGAAATGTTAAGTTACCTGTTCGATAGCAGATGTTGAGTCGTCTGTACCAATGGTGACGAGTATTTATTCCTCACCGATTTCATTTGAATTAGACCGTGGACTCACAGCTGGTGTGACCGGTCAATAGGGGATGCTTACTCCTCCATGACACCTAATCTCACCTCTACATTTCCAGGGGTCAGTGTTTATAAAAAAAATCACCAGATGTCTATATTGTATCTTGGACATCCTAAAGATTAATACTTTGGTATCTTTTATTTTTATATTCAAGCAAATTGTAATGTTAAATGATTTCGTAGGAAAGTTTGCCAGGTACATTTACCCCCTAGGGAAATTTGTAATAGTAACAAGATTCTGAGTGGTTTGATAAATTTTGAAATTTAAAGTGAATTGTCAGTTATCATGGCTTTTGACTCACATTCTGTACGTAAATTGTCTGAATTAATTACTTCCGTACACCTGGCCCCATCCCGTTTGGGATTCACAGTTGTTCTTCATGCTGAGACTGTCGTTCAATCTAATTTGTCATTTATTCTATGGACTTACATCATTAAAATCATTTTAAGACCAGTACCTGGTATTTCAGTACCAGCTGATAATCTTATACTAAAGTCATATTTGGCACTGATAAGACCATCTAGTGATCACTACATCTAGTGATGAAATATGAGTAAACAAACAAACAACTACACTAATTAACCAGTCTGTTTCGTTCATTGTTGGCCTAGGGTGGTCACTAAAAGTAGTAGTCGGAGGCGGAGTCGGATTCGAGATTTGGCGAGATTTGGCGGATTCGAACAAATAATTGTCGATTTCTTCCCCAATACTCATTTAAAGAATAAAATATTTTCAGTATATCTTTATTGTGGTATTCTACATCATTCACAGTAGAAAATTGTACAAAATTATTTTTTGGACTCGATTTACATGACATTGTCTTACGTTGGCACACTAAAATTAGTAGTCGGATTCGACGGCCGAGTCGAGGTATTGGATCGATTTATGTTAATTTGTTACACTTAAACTTAAAGTAAGGTATATATCACAATCGTTTATGATAATATCCTTCTAAATATACCATTCAATGACACTAAAATCACTTATTTATCGTTAATAATCATAATTTGTAATCGGTTAGTAATACTGCCGAGTCGGATCGAAAGGATGCAAATGTCCGAGTCCTGATAGTACAGTGTTTTCGGATTCGATTAGCGGCGGATTCGAAATAAATAATAGTTGATTTCTCGTCCATTTTTAATTCTATTTAAATAATCTTTTAAATGATAATTAAGTATATCATTCTGAATCATTTTGCAGTAAAAATTTACTCAAATTTTGTTTCGATTTAGATTTTTCTATATTTTGTATGATGCCAGCACACTAAAATTAGTAGTCGGATTCCGTGGCGGAGTTGAGATGTCAGGTCAATTTATACTAATCTGAAGCTTTTTTGACTTAAGATAAACTGAATATAATTATTGTATATGATCGTAGGTATCTATAAATATTATCAAATGACATTCAAATAGCATATTTTTGTGTAAAAGTCAAGATTTACGAGATGCTATAGAATCGGTTCGAAAAGAGACAATGTCCGAGTTCTGATTTGAACGGACGCCGAAATCTGAAAAGTAAACATTGAAACCATACTATGAAAAGAGACATTGTCGGAGTCAATCATTTTCTTTTTATAAATTTTACTTAATTTCATTTATTTTCATTTAATCCTTACAAAAGTATAAAATTTTTACTAGTCCTGTTTTATTATTATTAGTTTTAATATTATATTATCATTTATTTATCACTATATATACATGTATCCTTACAAAAGTCACAAATATACAATTTAAGCTATCACATATAGTCCTGTTTATATTAGCACAAGTGTTGTTGTTGAACCTGGTAAAGTTATCACAGTTTTCACATCCTTTCATTTATTGTCAAAAATTGATTCGGTAATTTACATGATGAAAAAAACCCAATCAGCTTTCTATATGATAAATTTTACATTTAAATTTTTTCTCCTATTAACTTTTTCTGCAGTTTGTGGAAATAGAAGGTGTAAACATTTTTTTCTCTATACAATTACATAAGTGTTTGAATCTTTCTCAATTCTTGTGTATTATGAAAAACTGCATTTTGTACTCCTTTTAATCCATTTGTTAAGTATTCAATTTTCCAAACTTCCTGCTATAGCAAAATTTCCCACAATCAACCGAATTTTGTTGTTGTTGTTGAATTCCCTCTGGTAAAGTAATTTTCTCCATTTTCTATACTTATAACTTTTGTATTTGAATTTCCATTGAAGCAGTTAAAGAATTGCCAAACATACTGTCTAGAATGTATACTTTATTTTCATGATGAATTGATAAAACCCAATGATCTTTACCTTCTGATATATTATTGGTTATTCCAGAATATGGATCAAAAATTTTCAAATCCTCAAGAATGAATTTACAAGCTTTTGTCTTGATATCTGATAAATGATTATCATTTGCAATTGGTAAACAACACACTTTATATTTTCACCACCTCCCCCTGATATTTGATAACCACTTGACTTATCACACCAGACTTAACACTACCTGACTTGACCTAAAGACTTAGCACCACATAACTGATCTGTAGACTTAGTAACCCTCTGGACTTATCTACACCAGACTAAAACACTACCTGATCTGACCTAAAGACTGGACTTAGCACCACTTATAACTGATCTGTAGACTTAGTACCTCTGGACTTATCTACAGACTTAACACCACTTGACTTATCTACAGACTTAACACCACTTGACTTATCTACACCAGACTTAACACTACCTGACTGACCTAAAGACTTAGCACCACATAACTGACAAATACATGTAGTCAGATAGATAGATTGATAGATGGATGGATGGATAGATAGAAAGATAGATAGGCAGACAAATACATGTAGACAGATAGATAGATTGATAGATGGATGGATGGATAGATAGAAAATATAGATAGATAGATAGATAGAAGTATTTAGTCCATAAATTCATTTTATGGTTTCAATGTTTACTTTTCAGATTTCGGCGTCCGTTCAAATCAGAACTCGGACATTGTCTCTTTTCGAACCGATTCTATAGCATCTCGTAAATCTTGACTTTTACACAAAAAATATGCTATTTGAATGTCATTTGATAATATTTATAGATACCTACGATCATATACAATAATTATATTCAGTTTATCTTAAGTCAAAAAGCTTCAGATTAGTGTAAATTGACCTGACATCTCAACTCCGCCACGGAATCCGACTACTAATTTTAGTGTGCTGGCATCATACAAAATATAGAAAAATCTAAATCGAAACAAAATTTGAGTAAATTTTTACTGCAAATGATTCAGAATGATATACTTAATTATCATTTAAAAGATTATTTAAATAGAATTAAAAATGGACGAGAAATCAACTATTATTTATTTCGAATCCGCCGCTAATCGAATCCGAAAACACTGTACTATCAGGACTCGGACATTTGCATCCTTTCGATCCGACTCGGCAGTATTACTAACCGATTACAAAATTATGATTATTAACGATAAATAAGTGATTTTAGTGTCATTGAATGGTATATTTAGAAGGATATTATCATAAACGATTGTGATATATACCTTACTTTAAGTTTAAGTGTAACAAATTAACATAAATCGATCCAATACCTCGACTCGGCCGTCGAATCCGACTACTAATTTTAGTGTGCCAACGTAAGACAATGTCATGTAAATCGAGTCCAAAAAATAATTTTGTACAATTTTCTACTGTGAATGATGTAAAATACCACAATAAAGATATACTGAAAATATTTTATTCTTTAAATGAGTATTGGGGAAGAAATCGACAATTATTTGTTCGAATCCGCCAAATCTCGCCAAATCTCGAATCCGACTCCGCCTCCGACTACTACTTTTAGTGACCACCTTAGCCTAGCCGGCTAGAGTGGTTCGATCTTGTTTAAAATGATAATTCTGACTTTATCCATTATTACACAAAACTCGTGTTAAAAGTAACATTTTATTATATGTAGACTTTAACATGTACTACATGTACTACAGTTTTTATGTCGAAATAAAAGTAAAAATGGTGTGCTTCAGTAATTAAGGTCTGTTTCGGTAAATCGTCCGACCCGTTTTCACTTTGTTGTTCTCCCAATCATCAATATTTCATACGACACATTTCGTTTTCGGTGTTATATTTATTCCGTTTTGCACAAACGAAATCATTTTAAATGATAAAAAACATTTTGTTCCAAATTTCCGTCGTCCACTAAACTTATATAATAGGATATCACGCTCTTATCAAAATCAAAAGCAATCACGTAATGATTGCTCCCATCATTTCGACTAATGTCTCCCACTTATCGTTATTTCTGTCTCTACAAAAAATACGAATCGCGGTATTATACCTTAATTGCATTAAAAATTTTTAGATGCTGATTATTTATGAAACAAACCAACATCACTTTCATATCTGAAATTTAATAGCGTTTTTGCCTCAAATAAAATTACTACGTCATTACTTCCGCGTTCAAAGAAACTAACAGCTCCTTCCATATACTACTTCCTAACTTAATTTGAATCCTGGCGGCGAATAATGAATAAATACATTGTAAACAAGTATGATGGAATTCTATGTTGTGCATGTTGAATATGAACTAGGATTCCCATTCATTGAATGAAGCTGGATATATAACATATAAAAAGCAAAAGGCAATCAATCAAAATATGTCTTACTTTCACTCCTTTTTCTAGAAGTTTGATACATGTAGCTTTACCGATGCCTTCAGCACCTCCCGTTAAAATAGCTACTTTGTTGGTTAAATCCATTTGATCTATATGTTGTTAGAAGATTTTTCTGGACTAAATCTCTTGTTTGTCACTACCTATATTTATATACATATATGTGTATACATGTATCTGATGTATACAGGTTCATTTCCTCTATTAACACGGCATATCAGATTTTTCTTTATGGGTGGTGACGACCTCTCCAATTCTGCACTTGATGACGATGTAAATAAACAACCGGTGATTACAAAAGGTGTTTACAAATGACGTCGATCGCCTTAGGTTCTTTATAGGTAGTAAACGATATGTACAGTAATAATACCCGGGTATAACTATTTTAGGGGGGATATATGAAAGGTTAGGTAGAACGTAGAATAATAATGATAATAATAATACTATTCATACAGCCTTTTATGGACGATGTCTGCGTCATCCTATAACGACCGGAGACAAACCTGTTTAAACAATTACAAACTTCAATCAACTAACATGTAATCGTTTGGTTTTACATATCATCTGGTAATGATTTCAATAAAACAGTTACAACATATCAACGTATATATAACCCTGTTACATACAACTACCGCTTTATTTGGGGAACGACCATATACAATGATTCTCTCATCAATCAGATGTAAAACTAACTGATGATATTTTCACCGATCTGGAAAATCTCAGCGCATTAGAGAATTTTTTCCATTTGCAACGGGTGTAACATGCTAACAAAGCATGTTAACTCCTTCCGAACACCTGGTCCCATCCCGCTTATGATTAGCAATTATTCTTCAATTTGAAACCGGTTTTTGAAGTATCCGTGTGTTCTTTTTTATTTTCATTTGAATTCCCCGGCTGTATTTCTTTATTACCATTATAGCCACGTTATTTTGTAAATCTTGTTTATTTGAAAGAAAAGTACACCCTTTCGATTTCAATATAATGTATGTGTACTTATTTTAGCGGTATTTTATATATTAGCACCTTTCACGCTAAGGTAGTTGCGATAATTCAAGTGCAGCTCTAAAATTTATCCATCCTGTCATTCTGCATACACGCCAAAACTAATAACATTATTAGTGCGAATTAAACATTGGGCTGATAAGTCTACACCCCCTTACAGCGCTAAAATATGACTGCGCTAATTTAAATACACAAACAGTATCCAGGTTTGTCTATGTTTAGAAAACGTATTTAGTATTTACAAAGTGTTGGCTGTTTTTCGACGAGTCATAATGCCGAAATGAAAAAAAAATTAAAATGGGTTGAACGGATATAAAAATGTATTCATTATTTGATAAACATTCGTTGTAAACAATTTGTTATAGGGTGTTTTATTTCTAACTGGATATAAGCAAATCGGGTACCATTACGAAATAGATATAAGTATGAATTCGTTGAAACCGTGTTCATTGTATATAAACATAAATCATAAACATAACATTTACCAAAGTAATAGTATTGCAAATAATTTGCAAAAATAAAAACTCATGACAGTCATTTCTATAAATATTATACAAACAAAAACCAAAGTTGTAGTTTTGTAAAATCTGTGGGCAAAAATTGAGCTCGAATTAAAAATACAAGTTCCAAACCAAAATTATTGTCATACAGGGCCAAAAAAAAAACCCAACCTAAATGTATTGTTAAATCTGTCTTAAATTATATAATATGTCATCAGTTGAGCTCGAGTTGTTTAAAAGTGGGTACAAAAAGTTGTAAATAGTCATTTTAATGTTTCGCCAAATATGTCTAAGAGTAATAATCGAAAGACAAGACTATCTGCTGTTCTGGGGAGTTTAGAATTTAAACAGTTCAATCCATACGTATATTGGATATTTACACTCTCGCATTTATATATATATATATATATATATATATATATATATATATATATATATATATATATATATATATATATATGTGTGTGTGTGTGTGTGTGTGTGTGTGTGTGTGTGTGTGTGTGTGTGTGTGTGCTCTTTCTTCGAATCGCACTGAAAGTCAGCAACATTACAAAGATTAATGATTGATTAAAATATTTTCAGAAAATCCCAGATAACTAAGCCGAGGAATCATATCTAATAGAAAAGACTAAACAAAAATGAACAATTGGATATGAAAGTGGGCGGTATATTTAGAAAGATGTAAAAGAATCATATCAGATCGGAGAGCTGTAGCCAACAGGTCTGATCTGCCATACGATTTCCATATAACACGTCAAACGTACTACAGGCCGTAAGTCATGTTTTACATAACATATTTCGCTTAATATTCGTCCCCAAAAAGGGTTTAATCGTCTCGAAAATTTAACAATTCATTTTTGGTATCCATATTTAGTGACACACAAAAAGAGACACGCCGCACGTTAAATCAAGTCTAACATATATATATATATATATATATATATATATATATATATATATATATATATATATATATATATATATATATATATAATGTTCGTGTTTTTGTGCTGTTTAACAGTGCAACAGTCTTTATATCTTTTATTTTGTATCATCAAAAAATTAGTTTGACCAAGTTTTCAAATACGATTTAATTCATCATGTCCAGCAAATGATATCTTAATAGAAATTATGCAATTCATAAAATATATAATGGATTTAATATTTCCATTTATGTCGATGAAATCTCTGCCGTTTGTTTGTTGAAATTGATTTACAAAGATACATTTTCTGATTACTAATACATTAAATACCTGAGGATATCACCGATTTAATCTACCCGGCTTTTAATCAAAGCTGAAACCGCGTGATGTAATTTCCTGCATTGATAATTTTGTCGGTTGAGGTCGTACCGCTGATTGATCGAGTTTCAGAAGTATGACTACTGATATGTCCGGTTTCGTAATCACACATATACTTCATGTATGAATCCATGTCATGCTGATGTATATACAAATACATTTGTATAAAACAGATAATATAAAAAACGAATTAAAATTTTGTTAAAATTTGTTGATCAAAGAGGACAATGTTTTGATATGTATGGAAAGACATTTGGTAATTTATTCCCTATTTTCTAATATTAAGAAATCGGCATTTTTTAATATTACAAAATAGGGAATAAATTTCACTTTGGCTTGCTAGCCGTTGGGAAATGTATTGCCTATTTCTTAATATTAGGAAACCGAATTTCTTATATTAATCAATCAATTTTTAATATAAAAAATCGATAGGAATTTCTAATATCAATAAATGATTTTTGATATTATTTGATTTGAATTTTTTGTTTTACGCCATACTCAATAATCTTTCAGTCATATGATGGCGTCCAGTTTTTATTGGTGTAGGAGAAACCCCGGTTACCCGGGTTAAGACCACCGACCTTCCGTAAGAAAACTGGCAAACTTTCCCACTTAATTCGAAATGACCCTTGCAGGATTCGAACCAGAGATGAGAGGCCGTGTGATTTAACCACTCGGCCACGGAGGCCCCCTAGAAAATAGGGAATAAATTCCATAACGTTTTTATAACTTTATAATCATATGAAAATTAGTCGCCATATTTAATGCTCTAATTCAGTTGAATACGATTTATTGATACAGTTTTAAAATATTTCAAGCACAAGATGACACAAATTTATTCATATCTTTAAAGTTCGCTAAATAAAATGTTTTTCTTAGTTTTATGTACTTAAAACTATCGTATTGTTATAAGAATACTCTGGATACATTTAAATACAGATAATAAGTAATATTATTACTCTGCAATAACATATCATTCGTTGTTTAATGGACGCTGCATATCAATTCAGATGTTTTTTCTTAGACGGGAAATTAACAAACAAGCAAAAAAACGAAGACGTTTTTCTTATCGTCTTATTTCAAAAGTAGTAATATCCCGTTTTCGCTTGCAAATATAGTTATCATGTTGTCACCACTGGTAAATCAAACACTGATAAAATGATACACACACACAAACACACACACACATACACACACACAGATATATATATATTATATATCAGATAATCCGATATGTCGGTGCCTTTTAAACATATGAACATTTCATACACAAAGATAGTCTACGTGTTATTCCAACGTTATTAGGTTATAGCGTTTAATGGCAACGTATCTGTATAATGACCTTGTTTGCAATAACTAGGTTTCACTAAATGCAATGTTTAGTTACCTGTTCGATAATGGTTATTGAATCTTCTTCACAGATTTCGAAGAAAATATATTCTCCCACGTTTGACAGATTTTCCCTCTTTTTATGGGGAATGATTTTCTTTGTCAAACCCAAGGGTATTGACAAGCTAAACGGGATATGCCGTCAGAATACAATTTATAATGTAGAACTTCTGTGGCTCCTAGAATGCAGTACATGTCAGACTTCACATAGATCTACGTAGATCTACGTAGACATGTATATTACGTGTAGATTTACATGGACAGACATGTAGCCTATTTAAGACATGAGAAAAAAATAAACCCCTACCTTGAGAATACGACAAAGGAATCTCAATCCGTGGGTAAGAATGACAAAGAATGACAAACCCCAGGCTTGCTTAAGGTAGGGGTTGATTCTATTACACCTCCATTATTTAATATGAATTTGTCTTTGGACTCGCGGCGTGTGCAATCGGTTAATACTGGATGCTTATCCCGCCATGGCACCTGGTCCCAAATCTCTATTTTCAGAGATTTGTGTTATATATATATATATATATATATATATATATATATATATATATATATATATATATATATATATATATATATATATATATATATATATAGATTTTTTCTGCTTTTACTACTTGTACTTGATGTACAATAACAAATACATCTTAAATTTCAACATATTTTGTGAAAATTAGACCAGGTTTTTAATTAACAAATTGCAAGTGAAAAATGACTAAAATGGATTCCTGAAGCAACATACACAAAATATATAGAAGTTTAAATTTATATCTCTCTTTTGTTGTTCTATATCAATCCAAGAAGTAAGAAGGGGAAGATTTTAAAATAAAACATTACAGCTAATGTCACTTTTATAAGTGATTGCTTTCCTTATGAAATAAAGAGTCATGTTTCCCTGAGCTGGTTCCCTCAATTAAGTATCACACATAACAGACAAAGTCTTATTTAACCCTTTCAATCTTACAGATCATAATAGACTGGTCTTAACAATAGAAAAGAGCATTCCACTCAGATATTCTTTTGGAATGGAAAAAAGAAAACTTTTATACTTTTTTTCTACATTATAGCCTATTCACTTAGAATATCAATGAAAAAAAATTAAATTAAATAACATCATAATCCATTTAAATAAAATAAAATAGATTATTTCCAGTAATTAAAGTAAACAGAAACTGAATCATCGAATCACCGTCAACAGGGGGATAACTCTTAAATTAACCTCCTATAAAATGCAATGACCGTGTATTAAACGTATACTGTGTCCACGTAGTCACAAGTAACCAGCAGAACTGTATAGATTCTTTTATTCGCGACGGACCTAATTTAGCTATATTTATGGTAAAAGACAATATCGCGAAATTAAATATCGTTATACCTTAACCAATCCAAAAAATGTTTTCTTTTGATTCATGTGTAACCATACATCGAATACACAAATCACAAAATATTATATACTAGTATACAATACTAGTTATTACAGAGTACTAGCCTTACTCATCGCGGCAACAGAACAATGCATCAGACCATAAATTGAATGGAAAACAAGATAGATAACTTCTATAACATTTCTGTTGTTTATATAGAAAACTATTTTATATGGAATGATAGATGCACACGTCCTTGACAATCAGTAATCTTCGAGCTTTTCCGAAAGTTAATTAGCAATGACCAGATTGATGGCCGATTTATAGGAACGGGTGAAACGGGCTATGTTATTTACTGTAACTTTACGCATCCATTTGTTATTTTAACCACCAGGTGTTCGGGATGGGATGTCTATGAGATAAAATATTGCATAAAATTTGCAAGTAAAGTTTTGCGTCGACGACAGCTCATATTGCATTAGGCTGGTCAAGTTTCAGCGGCGGTATCGGGAAACTTACTGCACGAAACTTTATTTATCTGTAAACAAACATAAAAGTCAAGCGTATTTATACTGGCTAGGTTAAGTAGTTCGCATTGCTATATCAAATACCATTTAAGGATTGTTTTTCATTTTTGGAAAAAACATGGAATGTACAAGCATTGGCTCATGAAAAAAATATGTGCAGCAAAAATGAAAAGCAATCCTTATATTCATATATATTACCATTTTCTGTGACACTGTATTCAGCTGGATACAAAATTCACTCTATATAATTGACTTTGCTGGGGGAGTTTTCATATGACGTAACACTAACAGTTGAATAGCTGTGTAGCCAGCATTAAACATACAACGCAATCGGTTTGTATACTTGCAATGGAGGAAATAACAGTCGGTATGTAAATATGATGACCTTGCATTACATTTATAACCAATGAGAGTGATTTGGTATAAATACTGACCAACTGAATGCACGGTTAAGTGTTATGCATTGTTACAAATTGTATATATATATATATATATATATATATATATATATATATATATATATATATATATATATATATATATATATATATATCAGAAATATCACTACAAGATTGAACATTTACTCGGGACCTTGTATCAGAAATGATCTGTGTAAATAAATCATGCATAAAGCACAGATACAGAAATAACAAGAAACCTACAAACTCACTAAGCCCCTGCTGGGGTTCGAGCTGTCGACCTACGACACAAATCGCCTGGCTCCAATGATCGACACCCTAACCACTTGGCCATCTACGCATTCACAAAAATGAATGTTTCAATGGCAGTGAATAGAATTCCGAACATGAGAGATACAGGTGAAAGGTGTTTAATCCTAATGTAAATGACAATGGATCGATTAACGATGCAAATTGTGTAGAGAAATACAAGTATATATAAAGCACAAATAGCATTACAACATTGAACATTTACTTAAGACTTTGGATCAGAAATGATACTATCTGCGTAAATAAATCATACATAAAGCACAGATACAGAAATAATAAGGGACCTACAAACCCACCAAGCCCCTCCTGGGGTTTGAACTCTCGACCTACAGCACCAATCGCCTGGTCCCGTGCTCGACAACCTAACCAACTGGCCATCGACGCATTCACAAAAATGAATGTTTAGATAGCGGTGAGTAGAATTCCAAACATGAGAACTCGGTCATAGAGAAAGATCAAAGAGGGATCTGAGTCATCTGATTTAAACAACCAAAAATACGGGGTAACACCTATTCGCCCTTCCATTCTCCATAAGGGTAACTTGCGTGCGCTTAATGGAATCTACAGTTTGTTCCGGTGTTTGGCATGAAACTAGAGCGACATCGACATAGAAATTGTTGTGAACAAGATCCTTAACATTACTGCGCGGCAGAGGCCATATGATGCAACTACTGTGATTGGTTTGTTTCCAAACATGTGCAGTCATATGGTATTTACTAGTAGTTTCGAAATGTCATTTCCTTCATGCCATAAAAATCGTAGGTAATCCCATGGTTCCTTGTAGACATGAAAATTGTGGAAAATTTGTTCCACGTCAGCAGTAATAGCTTCTCTACGGAAACGCATCAATATGTTAAAGAGTGGTGGCCCTTTAGTAGCACTTCATTAAAAAAAGAACCCGTAAACCTTGGCCGAAGTGTCAAACACAACCATCAGATATTATCAGGTTTCTTCCGGTGATGCGCTAAATAATGAAAAGTACCATCGCTCAGAAGCGCCGTTGACTGTAAGCGCTAATTCATCGTGTTCTCCATGAATTTGCAAACGTGTGCTTATAATCTTTGTTTTGAGACTTTGAGACGTCAAGGAGATTACAACATCACGATTATCGTGTAATATTGGGCATCTCTCTCGTACTTACCCCGCCGTGGCTGGCCGCTTCTGCTCTTTCTCTTCTTTCTTTCGGCCTAGCTCTTCCCCCTTGCTTCTCCTCGCTGTTTCCTCGTTGTTCCCTCTGTCTGCGTCCCGGCGGTTTCTTTCTTCTGTTTCCTCTTTCCTCTTGTTGCCGTTCTCTTACTTGCCCGTTCACTTCTTGGCTTTCTTCTTGTCTTTCCGCCACTTCGTTTCACTCTTCGTTTTCTCTTTCTTTCCGCTGCTGGTCGCGTGCGGGCCTCGTACGGTGCCCTTGCTTTTCTCTTCCGCCTGTTGCGTCTATTGTCTCTTCTTTTTTAGGTGGTGCTCTTCTTTCGCGCGTCCCTCTCTTGTTCTCGGTTCTTCGCTTTCTTGTTCCCTCGTTGTTTCGTTCTTCGCCGCGGCGTGGGCGGCCTGCTGGGGCTCGTTGTTCGTCAGTCGTCTTTCTCCAATCTTCTTCCTCTCTCCATTTTTTTCGACCAATTCCTTCTGTTGCCCTGCTCGTGCGCTGCTCTACCATGTCGCTCTCTCACATGCCTTCTCGCCGTGCTGTGGTCTCTGCGCCTGTAGGTCCCTCTCTTTCTTCCTTTTGCTCGTTTCGCCTTTGCTCTTTTCGGCCTGCTTTCTCGTAACTCTTTCGTCTTGTCTTACTTGTCCCTCTCTCTCCCTTTTCTACTGTCTCCCTTTGCTTTCTTGCGGGCGCCTGTCTTCGCCTTTGCTGTCGTGGGTTTTCTGGCCATTGGCTGTAGACTTCTTCTTTGCCGTTTTTCTCTACTATTCTTCCGCACATCTCTTGTCGCTCGCCTTTGACGTCTCTTTCTTTTGTCTAGACGCCCGTTGGATCTGCTTCTTCGTCCCGTTGCTTTGGGTCATTGACTGCCTCGTCTCCTCGCGTTTTCTTTCCCTTTCCCTCGCCTTGGTCGTGTCTGGACGTCGCCGGCGCGGCGTGCGCGTCTCCAGATGTTTCCTGTCTTCCGTACCTTACTGCCTTTTGTACTTTTTGTGACGTGTTGGACACGGACGTAACTCCCCCCGCCTCTCTTTTTCGTTTCTTTTTCGTGTTGCCTTTGCTTTGTGCGTCCTGGCCGGCGTACGCGTCCTTGTTTCCCCTCTCCGGCTGCTTCCTGTCCGTCTTCGGCATCTTACATTGGCGCGTTTCTCTTTTTTTCTTCTCTCTCCCTTCGTTGCTCTGTATTACTCCTTCGGCGCTGTTACTCTTTTCCCCCCCTCTCTTTTCTGTCTTTCGCTTACTTTTGCTCTAAACCCGTTTTCTTCCTTCTCGCCCCTTTTCTCGTTCCTTATGACCTATCCTTCTCCTTGCCCTAACTTTCTTCCCTTCGCCGTTCCACTACCGTTGTTCTTCTTTCCGCGTTGCTTCCCTCCCTCTCCTCTTCGTCTACGTTGTTCGGCTACCTCTCCCCTCCCTTTCTTGTTTCCTTTCTTGAACCTCTCCTCGTTCTCTCTTCTTTTGCGTCGATCGCTCACACTTTTCCTCTCTGCTCTTTTTTCTGCTTCCCAGTTCTCTCTTGTTCTTTTTAACCTTCTTTACCCCTCTGCGGCTTTTGGCTCCTCCTTCTTCGCTCGTTTCGTCTCCCTTTTACTTTTCCTCTGACTTCCCTGCGTGCTTTTCCCCTTTCCTGGTCGCCCTCGACTTAACGCCCCCTTCTTCTCTCTTCCTCTACTCGTCTCGCTGTCTACTTTTTTCTGCTCTTGCTTGTTTCTGGCTGTTACTTTGCCGCTCGCGCGTGTTCCTGTTCCCTTCGCCCTGTCTTTTTTCTCGCTCTCTCTTCTTTTACTGTGCTCGTCTTCGCGTTGCCCCCTCTTGACTTCGTTGTTCTCCTTTGTGCGTCCTGTGCAGTTTTCTGTTCTTTTTCTGTCCTTTTTTCGCTTGCGCTCGTCCACTCCTGTTTGCGTCCTCTGGTCTTTTTTCTTTCCGCCGTCTCTTTGTTTTACCGGCCTGTCTTCGTCTTGTTTTTTTTTCCTCTGTCATCTTGCCTCTACTTCTCCCCCTCATTCCTATCGTCTCCTTGTCTGTTTCTCCCTTTATTGGCTACCCTTTATTCCCCTTTATTTACTTTCCCCTGCCCCCCCCCTTTCCTTTCTCGTTCCCTCCTTATTGCCTTCTTTGCCGTTGTCTGTCGTTTTTCCGGGCATTTGCCGCTTGTCCTCCACTTTTCGGCTCTTTCTTCCCTCTTCTTTCTTCCGTTCTCTTGTTGTCCCATTTTCCTCCGGGGCTTCTCGCGGTTCCCCGTGCGCGCTTCCCTCTTCCTATGTCGGGGCCGGCCGCCCGCCTTAAACTCTGCCTTGTTCGTTCTCCCTTCTCGTGCACGGCGGTGTGGTCTTGATCCTCTCGCCTGACTTTTCGGGTGTGGTGGCCTCTTATTCTCTTCCTTCCTCTCTTTCCGGCCCCTTCCTCGTTCGCGTCCGTGATCCGCCTGTTTCGTCTCTTTGTTGCGTCACTTCTTCTTACTACTCTACTCTCCCGCTCCTATTTTTCTGCTGTCTTTTGTTGGTCGACTCACCGCTGGGGCGCTATTGGACTTTCCCCCTATGTTTCGTCGCTTTCTCATTTTCCGCCCTTCTTTCTTCTACCGCTTCGTCTGTCCCTTTGGTTTCGCTGCTCTCTCCCTCCTTTTCTCCTCTTCGCGTTACTACCGCTGTTCTTCGTTCTGTTCCTGCTCCTCTCTGCTCGTTTTGTTTGTGCCTCTTCTCTTTTCTCTTGGTCTCCCCTCGGCGCTGGCTGGGTAGTCTGTGTCGGGGTTGCCTGCCGTCGTCTCTCTTCCGTCTCGTTTCCTCTCCGGCTGTCTGCTGGCTGGCTGGCCTACGGGAATGCGAGGGGCTTCGCTTTATTTGTTGGTTTTCTCTGCCGATTTCTCTTTCGTTCTTCCTCTTTTGTCCGGCGTTGAACATCGTACCTATGCCCTTCTCTACTTCTCGCTCTTCAGTCTTCCTCCTCTGCTGCTTTGATCTCTTTTGTTCGTCATCTTTTTTGCCTTTCTCCTGGTCCAACTCTTCGGGACTCTTTACGTGTCGGACGTTTTTTGGGCGGGCGGCCTTGGCTTTCGCCTCTTTTGCGCCGTTGCTTCGTTCGTTTGGCGTACCCCCACCAACACCCACCACCCACGCTCCTTGGCGCCTTGCCTCTCGCGCCTTCTTTTCTTTCTCGATCGCCGTCCTCTCGTGGCCTCCCTCTTCTCCGCGTGTGGTGTTCTGCTCTCCTTCGCTGCCTGTTTTCTTTTCGGTCTTTGCGTTGTGACACTTTGTCTCTGTTTTCTCGTTCTCCCTTCTTTGTCCCTCTCTCGCTGTTACTGTGGCCGCTGGTGTGGCCCTTTTGGACTGCGGTTGTGTTCGCTTCTCGCGTGCGCTGGCGGGGCGTCGGGCCACTACCCGTTCCTTGTCTTCTGACTCGCTGCGTTTTGTTCCCCCGCCCCGTGTGTCTTTCTGTTTCACTTTCTTCTGCTTCTGTGTCTGTCCTTCTCGCTCTTTCTATGGCGCTAACGTTTCTTCTCCGTCGTCGGGACTCCGCTCGTTGTCTTTTCGTCGGATTTACTCTGGCCGGGTTCTTGTTCCCTCCCTGTCTGTCTCCTTTGTTCGTTCTTTTCCGTTTTGCTTTCCCCTTCTGATTTTCTCGTGTTTTTTCTGTTGTGTCCTGCTCCTGTTCTGTTCTTTCTGTCTTCGTACGCTGTCTTCTGTCATTGCTTGTCTTCCTCTTCCCGTTCGACTTGTTTTGGCTCTCACCCCTCTTTGCATGTCTCACTCTTCTTTTCTCGTCTGGGGCTCGATCTCTACGTTCTCCTTCCTTTTACCCTGTTTGCTTCTTTCTGTTCGCAGTCGTTTCTAATCGCTTCGGTCGTTTTATGTTTCTGTGTTGTTCCGCTCTTCATTGCGTACCATCGCTATACGTATTTATTCGTCTTGCCGTATGAGTGTCTCTTGGGTCGTTGTGTGTTCTGGTACTTCTCGGGTCTGTCTGGCGTTCTTGTCCTCTCTTTTTTCCTTACACCCTCATCCTGGTGCCGTCGGCGTGTTGGTCAGTTTCGCGTTCGTCGCCCCTCGCGTTCGTGTGTTCTGCACCCGCGCGGGTTTTCTTTGCGGCTTCCTGGCGTTTCTTTCTGCGCTGTTGTAGCCCTATTCCTCCCCGCCGGCGCGGCCGTTTTCTTTTTTGGCGTCCGGCTCTTTGTTTCTTTTCTCTTTCTTTCCTTCTTCTCCGTGACTCCTTCCGCCACCGTCGTCGTGGCTGCGGCTACTTTTTTCCCGCCCGTCTACGTAACGGCCCTGCGGCGCGTTTCGTTGCTTGGTCCGCCCCCCTTCCTTGTGGTTCGTTCGTTTCTTCGCGCTTTCCTTCTCGTGTCTTACGTGGCTCCCTGTCCCTTCTTTCTACTTCTCTCTTACGGTCACGATTTTTCGCCGGCGTTTCTTTACTTCCCTTTTTGACTATGCTTCTTTCTTCCCCTCCTGTCTTTACGCCTCTCTTTCTCTACGCCTCGTTTCTCCTTTCTCCCCCCTTTCTTTGTTACGTCGGTCTTCCCCCGCCTTGCCGGTTTACTGGTTACTGCCTCCTCCTGTGCCTCGTTCTTGCCTCTTCTTTGTGCTCTCTCGCTCTTATCGAACTTCTCCCCTCCTTGTTCCTCTCTTTTGTTTGTCGGCGCTACCGTCTCTGCTCCCTCCTGTTGCTTCCTCTTGGCTCTCCCAGACCGCTCTCGCTTCTTGTTTCTACCGACGTCGCTTACCCTTGCCTTTGTTCCTCCTTTTTTCACCCTCTTCTGCATTCCCGTTTTTGTCTCTTCTTTTGGTTCTAACCCTTTTCGGTTTGCTCGTACTGGTCTTCTCCCCTTCTTACCGTCCTCTCGTTTTTTCTTGCTTTTTCCTCTCGTTCCCGTTCTCATCTCTTCTTCTTGTGGTCGCCTTCTGCGCTTGTTTCCCTCATCCCCCCGCGTGTTTCTTAACTACTTCCTGGTTGTCCGTCTTTTTGCTGTACTGCTCCCGTTTCCTTTGCTTTTCCTTGGCCCGCTTGTTCTTTTTGTCCTCTCATTCCTCCACGTGTTCCGCTCGTTTTGACCCCTCCTTGCGGTCGTGGTCCGCGTCTAACTGTGGACCTCAGTTTGTTGATGTGGGCTGCCGTCCACGTGGTGCGGGCTTACCGTCCCCCGTCTTTCGTACCTTGTGCGCTTTCTTTCCGTGCTCGGCTGCGGGTCCTTCTCGCCCTGGCTACGGCCGCGGGGCGCCTCCTTCCTCACTCTCTTTGGTTGTCTTTACTTTGTCCTGCCACTTCACCCCCCGTGCCGCCCCGGGGGTTTAACCGTTGTTTTGTTAGTGACGTTTTGCGCCCTTCCCACCCTGCGTGTTGTATCTCTCTCCGTTGTGTGGCCGGCTGTCGGGGGATGATGTTAACGCTACGCTCCTCCCTGGCGCTATGGCCCGGGACGCTGTTGCCGGTGCGCCCCATCTTCTTCCCCTGTTCATGCTTGGCTCTCCGTTGTTCGGTCTTTCGCCCCGGTCTATAACCTGGATTACTCCGTTTGGTGAACCTTCGTACTTGGTTTGGCCGTTCGCGTCTGGGGCTTATACTCCACTGTCCGTGCGCTCCGGCCCTGTTGCGTGGCCTTTCCCGACAGTTGTACTTTCTCGAACGTCGAGCTCCACGTGGCTCCCCGGTTTCTTCTTCCCGCCTGCGTCTGCGCCCCGCGGGCGTGGGGTGTTGCCGCTTATTGCCTTTCTCTCGTGTCGTCGTGCCTTTCGTACGCTCGCATTTGAGTCTCCTTAGTCTGTTTTGCCTCTCTATTTGTGCCTGTCTTCTATGTCCTCCTGCAGGGGTTGATCGCGTCGCGTATTCATTTTTGCGCCGACGGTTTCTCGCCCGTACTCTTCACGTGGCCCGTGCGGCCCTTGCTCTTGCCCCTAGAGTTGACGCTTTTTTCTGCTACTACGTTTCGTCTCTTGCCTCGTGGACGCTTTTTTTTGTCTCTGCCTCGTTCTTCTTCTCTCTTTTCGCCTCTCTTGGTTACTGTCTGTTCTATTCGTCCTTCGAGCTTTCTCCTCGGATTCGTGTTCCGACTTCGTTTTTTCTGTCTCTTTATCTCGGCCGGCCGGTGTGGTCGCGTCGCCTCTTTCGTTTTCCCTGTCGTTGTTTCGCCGTCTTCTCCGTTCCTTGTTCTCCTCACCGGCATTTTTGTGCTTGTTTGTTCTCTCAGTACTCCACTTTTGTTCGTCCCTTCCTCTCTTACGTATCTTTTCTTTGCTTACTGTTCGCTCGCCTCTGGTACGACTTTCACGTATTGCGCCCGTTTTTTCGTTGCTTTTGGCCCCTCCTACCCTTCTACTTCCCGCCTTTCTCTTTTTCTCGTTACCCCGTCCCTAATCTCCTACCTTCGCTCCCTGTACTTCTTTTCTCTTTTTTGTCTCCTATGTCGCTTCCGTACTCTTTTTTTCCTTCCGCCGCTTTTTCTTGCCCCCTTATTTCAACCTTTCCTCGTGCGTTCCTTCGGTTCGTGCGGGTCCTTTCACTCTGCCGTCTCTTGTCGGGGGCGCGTCTGGTGCTCCTCTTCCTTCTGCTTTTCTCTTCTCTTGTGTTTGCCTCGCTCTCTCTCCTCCTCTGCACGGTTCCACCGTGTGTTTGCTTGGTACTTCTCGTCTTCTGTTGGTGCCGTCGTGGTCTGTTTTCTCTCTGTTTTTCGTTTCTTTTGCCGGGCTGTGCGCGTGCCTCCCCTTTCGTCTGTTTTTATCCTCCACCTCGGACCACCTTCTTCTCTACGGGGTCCTGCTTCTCGCCGGCTTCGCTCTACTCTTTTGGGCCCGTCTTTCTTCCCTCGCCTCTGCTGTCTCTCCTCCCTCTGCCCCCGTCCTCTGCGTTCTCGTTTTCTCCTTTTCTTGGTTACCATCCGTGTGTGCTTTTCTGCTTTCGCAACCAGTCGCTACGCGCGCCCGCCCCTCTTTGGCGCTGCGCTGTGTTTCGTTGGTTTGACTTGGTGCTTCTTCTCTTTTCTTCTTTCTCTCTCTTTTTCTTCTTCCGCGCTGCTCTTACACGCGTGTTGCGCGGGTCCCGCCTCCTTGTCTTTTCTTTCTCGGTGTATCCGTGCTGTGGGCTATGCTTAACTGTTTTCGCTCCGTTCTGGCCTTCTTCCTGCTCTCCTTGACTTTTTCTCAGTTCCTTTTTCCTTGCTGGACTGCTCTGTCCTGGCCGCTCCGTTTTTCCGCGCCCGCGCTTTGAGTAAGGCTGTGTGTGCCTCCCCTGTCTTCTTCTTTGTGTCGCTTCGCTGCCTGTGGGGCGCTCCCTTGTTTTTTCTGTTACCCCGGCCCGTCGTCCCCCGTCTTCTTTTCTCCTTTTTGCTTCCCTTTTCTACTTTCGACGTGTCCGTTTTACCCCCTCTTCTTTCTCGCTCGTCTCCCTCTCTCTTGCAAGTCCGTTTTCACTTTTTCTGTCCTCGCTCCTTTCTTCTTCTTGCTTCTGCGTCTTTCGGCCCTTTCTCTGTAGCCCCCTTCTGCAGCGTTTACTTGCTCGACTGTGTCGGTTCTCCTTTTTTCGTTCTTTCGTGTTTGTCTACTCTCTCTCGCTTTCTCTGCCCCTTTCTGTTTCCCTTCGGCTCGCCTCTCCTTTTCCTTTTCTACCTCTGGTTCTCTGCGCTTTGTGCCCTTTACTCTGCGCCTTGGTCTGTTTTTTTTTATCTTTTTTTTCTTGCGTGCTTTTCGCGTGTACTTCGCTTTCTGTCCTTTCGTCTTCTTACTCCTATCCCTTTTCCTGGGTTCCTTCGGGCCCCTATTCTCCTTTATTTTTTTGCTGGCCTTTTCTTCTTGTGCTGCCGCCCGCCACTTCCACTGGCTCTTCTTGTGTTCTCGTGTTTTCGTCCCCTGTCGACCCTTTGACTTGTTCTTCCTTACTGCCGTTCGTCCTCGTCTCCTGTTCGCTCCTGCTTTGTCTGGTCCCTTGCCCTGTCGTTTTTCTTTACTTTCGGCGCTCTTGTTCGCCCTTCGTCATCGTCGTTATTCTTGCTGACGCGTCGGTTCTTTCTTTCTGCCGTTGCATTCGTCCCTTCCTTTCTCCCTCTGTAGTTTTCTTCTTGTTCGTTCCTTCCCGCTGCTCCTGGCTCCCTCTCTCGACGATCGCCTGCATTCGTTGTTCCTCTTTTCCCCTTGCATTTTCTCGTCTCGGCTTGCCTTCTCTTGTTTCTCTGCGCCTGCGCTCGGCTCGTTTCTTCTGGTTGGGGGTGGCACTCGCCTTGTCGCTTTTTTCTTGTTTCTGGCGTTTGCCTCCGTGTTCTGCTCCTCGTTTTTGTCTCGGCGGGTGTCGTTTCTGTGCTTTGCGTTTGTTTTTCGTGTGCTTTCCCTCTCTGTTCTTCTTTGTTGCTTTTCTTTACCTGCTTTGTTCCCCCCCCCCCCCCCCTCCGTTTTACTTATCCTCTCGCTCTACTTACCTCCTCTCTTCTTTGCCCTTCCTTCTTATTCTTTTTTTCCTCTCGTGTCTTCTCTTTATTCGTCTCCGCTCCTTCGTCTGTTCCTCTTTCTCTGTCGTCGGTTTTTCTGCATGCCCGGTTCCTTCTGGTCTCCGTTTTGCTCCTCGTTCGACGTCCGCCCGTTGGCTGTCGTGCTCTTCATTGGTCTCGACGTCTGCCTGCGCCGTCACGGCTTTTGTATCGCGTGCGCTTTGTTCCCTCGTACAGCTGTTCCTCTTTTGTCACTCTCTCGCTCTGTGACGTGGCTGACTCTCTTTGTTTTCTCTTATGTTCTTTTTCTTCGCGTCTTTCCTTCTTGTGTCTTTCTCTTTGTTTGTGTTTTTCTTCTCTCTGTTTGGTCGTTTTCTTTTCTCCGCCTCCCCTCTGCTCTCCTCTTTGTTGTTCTGTCTGCGCGTGAGATACGGATGCGAGCAGGCACGTTGTTTCGTTTTGAACTCGTCGCTTTTGTACTCTGTCCTGGCCTGTTGTTGGCTCGCTTTGTATTTCCGGCTTGTCACGCGTGGTACAGTTTCTTTGCTTATTTCTTTATCTACAACTTTATCTTTCTACCTCCGGCTCGCGTTTTGCGTCCCGTTCCGCGTTCTCTCGGGTTATTCTTTTGTTGTTCGTTAGTATCACGACCTCTGTCCCTCCTCGACGTCTACCCGGCTTGCGCTGTGAGCCGCCTTTCGCTCTCCTCCTTCCTTCGCTATTCTATTCGTTCTGTTGCTCCTTTCTGACTTAAGGCTTGTTTATGTTGTCTTGCTGGTTTCTTCGCGTTGTTTCCCTTTTTTGTTGTCTTTTCTCTTTCCTTCTGTTTTCCTTTTGTCCGTCTGTTTTCCTCTGCTTTGCCGTGCTTCGGGTTGGGCTTTCTTGGGGAGGCCCGTGATGGGAACACTCTGTCTCCTCTTGCCTGGGTCGTCCTGTTTGCTCTTCTTTTCTCCCCTTGGTGTGCGCCCAGTCCCCGTCGTCTCGGGGTCTGGTCCTTGCTGTCTCTTTCCTTTTTGCCTCCTGCCCCTTTGCCTGGCCCTGCCGGAGGGCGTCGCCGCGGCTCGCCCTTCCTTTTGTTCCTTCTGTGTTTTTGTCGCGGTTTTCACTTTCGCGCGCGTCTTGTCCGGCGACTCGCTTCGTGTCTGTCGTCCGTGCGTCCACCCGGTCTCCTCGTTCGTTGTTTTTGCGTTGTTCTCGTCCGAGTCCCGCTGTGCCGACCTCTTTCTCTTACGCTACTCTTCCTGCTTCTCCTGGCAGGCCCTGCGTTCTTTGTATGCTCTCTACGTTCTGGTCTGTCTCTGACCTTGTTCGGTTCGGTGTGTCGGTTTCTTTCCCCTTCTCCTCCCTCCTGTTTCCCGCCCTGCCGCTTGTCCTCGGTCTGTGCTTCTTTTTCTCTCCGCGTGCGGCTTCGTTGACTTTCTTGCCCTGTTTTCTCTGTCTTCTTCTTTCGCGCTTTTTTGTCTTTGTGTCCGTTCTTTTTTTCCACCTCTCGCTTTTATTGCCTCCTCGTTCTCACGGCTCTCTCGGTCCCCTTCGCTGTTCCTCCGGCTTTGTTTGGTACTTGCTTTTGTTCTTTCCCTGGTTGCTTACTTTCTGTTTGGTTCCTACTTCCTCCCTGGTGGGTTCGTGTCTCTACCTTCCGTACCTCTGCCTTCTCTTTCTTTTCTAGTCTCTCGGTGGTTTTTCTTTGTTTTTTTCCTCTGTGCGGTTCACCTACCTCTGTTCCTGCCTGGGTTGTCCTACTTGCTGGTCGCGTGATTTCTCCCTCTGGAGCTGTCGGCCCGTCTCCGTTGTTTCCCGCAGTTCGTTCTCTGTTTATTGATTACTTCACCCCCTTTTTCTGGGTCTGACCCGCCACGACGGCTCTCTTCTCTTACATTCTGTGCCCCATGTTCTCGCGTGGGGTTTAACTGCGCGTGTGCTTTTCTTGTTCTGCTACAGCTCTGTCGTTGTACGTCCTTTTTCGTCTCTCTATTTCGCTTCTTCCGTTGCCGCTTGTTCTCTCTCCTTTTGTGTTTTTCGCTTCTTTTTGTACGTCCGCCTTTGTGTTGGCGTCCCGCGTTTATGCTCTTGTCCTCGTCCCAGTTCCTTTTTCTCCTCTGACTTACTTTTTGTCCGCGCTTGTCTCCTCTTTTCCTGTGCTTTTCTTTTTCTTTTTCTTCCCTCCCTGTTTTCTTTCCCTTCCGCTTTGGCGTCGCTTTACCGCTCCTTCGTTCGTTTTCTCCGGTTCGTTGTTCTCGTCTCGTGCGGTCGGTCTTTTTCTTTGCTGTGTTGGGCTCAACTGGTGTGCTCTGTCTCGCCTTACTTTGCTCTTCGTTCCTTCTTCTTCTCTCGTGCTGTACTGTATTCCTCTCGCTCCCGGGGGTCTGTTGCGTGCGGCGGCCCGCCCCCGTTACCTGCTTCTCCGTCCTTCGTTCTTTGGTGCCGCCCTGTCGTTGTGGCATGGTCATCTGCTGACCCGACTGCCTCTCTCGTTCTTGCCTGGTTCGCCGTAGCCTCTCGGTTCGTTCCGCTTGTTGCTTGGTTTGTTTTCTTCCCTGCCCATGTCTCCTTGATTCTCATCCGTTTCGTCCTGGCTTGTCTTCTTTTTTCTGTTTTCTTTTCTTTGTGCTTTCGTTTAACCGCTTTGCGCGGGGGGCCGTGGTGTTGTCTTTGTTGTGTGTGCCGGGTCGTGGTTTGTCTCTGCTTGGACTCGCTCCTACGTCTTTGTCGTCTCCTGTGTCGCCGACGTCTTCTTCTTTTGCCTGTCTGTTGCCTTACGTCTCGCGCTTCTGGTACGCGCGTTTCCGTTTGTTCTTATTTTATTTTTCGTTCTCGCTGCCGCGGTCTTGACCCGTGATCTCTACTCCCTCTTGTTTTCTACGTGTCTTTTTTCAGCGGTGTGATCCGACCGCCTTCCCCCCCTTTCGTTCTTGCGTTATTCGTCTTTTTTCTCCGTTTCTTCCGTTAACTCCTGGTCTTCGGGTTTGGCTGTCTGGTTCTCCGTCCGCTCTGCGTCCGCTCCTCTCTCTTTTCCTTTTTGCGTTTCTATTTTCTCCCTGTCTTGCGTGCTGTGTAGCCGTCGTGTTCCTTTTGCGACGCTCTGGCCTACTGGCGCGATTGTTTCGTGCTGCGCGGTGCTACCCCTCTACTGTCGTCTCGTGTTGTCGTTCGTGCCTGGCCGATCTTCGTGGTCGTCGGTCCCTCTTAACCGCCTCTTTTGTTTTCTTACCTTCCCCTTCTTTTTTTTTTTGGTTGCTCTCTCGATACTACTGCTTGCTTTTCGTTTTTCTTTCTTTTTCCGTCGCGTGCGGTTCCGGGTGCCGTTTTCCCCTTTCTCCCTGACCTTGACGACCTTTTCGGCTTTTTTCGCTGTCTTTGCTTGTCGCTCTCGGCGTGTGCCTTCTTTGTTGACTTCAGCCTTCTTTCTGTTTCTCCGTGGCCGCCTCGTGTTTTCGCTCGCCTTCTTTGCCGTGTGTTCGCTTTTCTTTGTCTGGTTTTCTTCTTCTCTTGCTTTGCTTCACCGTCCCGTTTATGTGTGTTCCTTTGCTCCTTTGTGTCCGTCTTTTTTCTTCTTGGCTCCTTGTGTTGTCCGTTCGCTTGGTTGTCTTTTTCTTGTTTCTTTTCTTCTGTCCCTCCGACGTTCCGTGCCTTTTTGCTGACTTTTCCGATTCGTTCCCTCTCTTGTGACCTCCTTCTTTCCGTCCTCCTTCGCCTGCCTGGCGTGTGTCTTCCTCTTTATCGGAGCGCGGGGTGCGTCGTTGTTATTGCCATGTACATGTTACCCATGGTTGCCCTTCTTTTCGCTGACGCTTAGTTCTCGTCGGACTGCCTTCCTTTCCGGGCCCCCCCCCCCTCGCGTGTTCCTCTGCGCTCCTTATCCTGACGTCCCCTACGCCTCTCTCTCTTGTCTCCTCGTTCTTCCTCCTCGTTTTTTGTCTTTTCCCATTGCGGCGCGTTTGTGACGTGTTCTTTTGGTTTCTCTTTTTCCTCTCGACTGCGTCCCTCCTCTCTTTTCTGTTTTTTTCTGGCTTTCTGGGTTCTCCTTTTCCTTGCTTTCTTCGCGGCGTTCTCTGCTGTGACTGCGTGCGCCTGGCGTCCGCTTGTCCGACCGTGGACGGCCCTCGACTCTAGCTTTCTTTGGTTTCTTGTCGCTTGTGCTGTCCTTTCTCGCGTCCGTTCTTCTTGATCCTGGCGTTTGAGTCTCCTTCTCCATTTTCTTTTTTTTTCTTTTTGCTTGTCTTTTCTTTTCTCGCGTCTCTATCTCTCCCTCCTGTGCCCCTACCCCTTCCTGCGCTGTAGCTACGCGTATCTCTTTTTCTGCCTCTGGTGTCTTTTGTTGTGGCGCCCGCCGAGCGGTTGTTCCCTCCGGGCTCTTTGTGTTGTCGGCGTGGCTTTTTCCTCGTTCTCCTTTTTCCGTGTGTTCTCCTGTTGTGCCTTGGCCTCTCTCGCCTCGGTTGTGCTTTTTTTCTGCTCTTCGTCTCTGTGTACTATCTTTCCCTTACTCCGTTGTCTTGCCCTCTTGTCATGCTTTCCGCTCTACTTTTTTTTCTCCCTAGTGGGGTTCCCCTGTCCGTTCCGTGCTCGCGCTGCGTCGGGAGCGAGCTCGTGCTCTTTGCTTCGCTCCTAGATTTCCCGATTTCTCTACTACTTCTCTTTACCTCGTCTCTCTTTCAATTCCTCATTTTCTTTTGTTGTGCTCTACTTTCCGTCGGTCGGGGTTAGGGACCTTGCTTTCTCGGTTTCTTTTGACGCTCGTCTTCAGCTTGTGTACCGTCGCTCTCTGTTTTCGTCCGTTTTCATGTCCTAGGCTTCGCGCTCCGGATGCCCCGTCGTCGGTCCTCGTTCTCTCCTGCTCTCCATTTCTATTGTGGCCTGTCGCGTCGGTTTTCTCCCACCTTTTTCCCTCACGCTTACTGCCGGGTCGGCGGGTACGCCGTTTCTCTGCTCTTCTTTCACGTTACCGGTCTCTACCTTCGCTTCTCTGCTTGGTTCTTCACTGACTTCTTTCGCGTCGTTGGTGCGCTGCGTGTCGCGTGTCTACTTTCCCTTGGTTTTTGCTTTTACCACGCGTTCCGCGCTTCGCTTCTCCTCCCCCTCAGACGCCCCACCCCCCCCCACTGGCTCCCGGCCCGGCGTTTTCTCTCCTCGCCGGTTTCGCGCTGCCCGTGCGCCGCTTTTCTGTTACCTTTCTCCGTTCCTTTCCTTTGTCCTCTCTCACTTCTTATATGACTCTCTTCTTTTTTTGGTAGCGGTGTTCGCCGTCTCGGCTTCCTCTAGACTGGGCCTCTCTTCTTTTCGTGTTTCCGTCTCCTGCTCTTCTCGCCCTCGTTTCTAGCTGTCTCTTCCTCCCCTTTCCCTTCTGCTCCGTTTGCTGTATCTGCGTCTCGGCGCGCTGTCGTCGCGTGCTTACTCCTACCTTCGCTGGCTTCGTCCTCTTCGCTTTTCCCGTCTTCTGTATGCCACTTCTTTACTCTCTCGGTCCCGGTGGGGCGTGTTGCGCCTTCGGACCGCGCCCGTCGCTGCTTCCATCTCCCTGTTCTCCACTTTCTGCCTCTCCCCCTATGTCTTCTTTTTTTTCTTTCCTACTTTTTGGTTGTCGGGGTGTCCTCGCCTCTCCGGTGCCGGGTTGACCGGGTTCTACTCCTCGCGTTTTGCTCCGGGTTCCTTCTTTTGCTTTCTCCGGTCGTTCCGGTGGGGTCTCGCCCCTCCCTCGACTGTCCCGCCTCTTGCTCCCTCCTCTTGTTCTGGGTCAGCCTTTGTCTCGCCCTGTTGGTCCACGCGGCTGCTCCCACGTCCCTCCTCTTTTTCCTCTCTATTTCGGTTCTCTGCGTCTGTTTGTATGTGGCTGCCTTGTTTCGTAGTGCCGTGCGCTTCTTGCGTTATTTTCTCTTTTGGTTTACTGTCTTTCTTGGTCTCTCTCTGTGCGGTTCTTTTACTCGCCTGACTCTCGTGTTTTGCCCTACTTTTTTCGTCTCAGTTTTCTCTCGTCTGTGTCGTTGTCGGCTGTAGCGGTCCGGCGGCCCCGGAGGCTTGTCTCTTCCCCTCCTGGATGTTACTGGGTTGTCTTGCGGGTCCTTCCCCTTCACGTGTCCCCCCCTTTTGTCTTCCCTGCTACTCTGTCACCCTCGGCGTCTGGCCTCTTTTGATTTGTTTATACTGCTGGCCTCTTGTTCGCTTGTTGCCGCTTTTTCTTACCTCCCCTTCTCGTTCTGCTCCCGTGGGGGCCCTGTGCTACCCTGTGTCCTTGTGGTTGCTCGGGTTGGACTGGGGTGTACCGCTCCTCTTGGCTGCTTGCTGTTCTTCGTTTCTTTTTCTTTTTTTTGAACGTCGGAGGGGCCGCCGAGTTCGAATCTTTACTGTGTACTGCTGCCTTCCTCTTGGTCTCATGTCGCCCGTGTGTGCCGGTTTGTCTCTACTCCTTTTTTCTCTTGGTCTTGCTCCTCTTGGTGTCTTCACTTTCGTGGGTCCCTGGCGCCGGCTCTCCTAACCGTTCGGTCCTACGTCTCTTGCTCGTCCTTCTGCTCTTCCCTTCGTGTGCCCCGCTCTTTTTTTTCTGTTTTTTTCTTCCCTTTTTCACCTTACGGTCCTGGGTTTTCTTTTCTCTTTTCGCTCTTCGCGGTCTGTTTTTCGCTGTCTATGTCCTTCGTGGCGTTCGATCTGGTCTTGACCTTCCTTCCCTTGCGTCCTTTCCTTGTTTTTGCTCCGTCTTGCCGTTCCTCGTTTTCATTCGTTAGTCTTTCTCCTTCTCTTTTCTTTTTCGCGGTGTTGGGCGGCGTCCGGCCGTGTCCTACCTTCTACGCTCCTTTATTTTGTTCCTCCTTCTCGCCCCCTTGTCTGCGCGGGCTCCTTTCCCTCTGGTGTTCGGTTCGGTTGGACCGGTGACGCGGTTGTCTACGTCCCGCTGTGACTTTACTTGTCCTTCCTTTTTCGGCCGTTTCTTTCGGCTTCTATTTTTTGTTGGTTCCTTTCGCCGTCTCGCTTTCTTTTTCCTGTTGCTTCTGCTCGCTGCCTATCCCGTACTATGTTCGTTGCCTCCTCTGGGCTTGTTCTCGCCTTTTTCTTCGTTTCCTCGTCTTCGACTCGTTCGGGTTGTGGGTCCCTTGACCTCTCTCGGTTTTGCTCTCTCTGCTCTGTCTTCTCTTGTGTCTTGCGGCGCCCACACTTCTCCTTTCGCCCCGTGTTTCTTTGTCGTAGGTTCGGGGAGGCCTTCTTCCCGTGCTCTGTTACGACTGCTCACTTCGTTCTGTGGTTTTTCTGTTTTTACACCTCCGGCGCCCGTGCTCTCGTCCGCTACTACCCTGTTGTCGTTTCGTTTGGTGCGAGTGGCGCCTGTCCTCGCGCCGGGGCTAACTTTTTGTTCGTGGTCCGGTAAACGTTACACTCCGACTTACTCCGCCTGTACTTTCTTGTTTATACACCGCCTCCTCTCTTGCTTCCTTGCTTTCGCGTGTCGTCTCCAGTCACAGTCGCTTCTTCTTTCTAATCTACTCCACCTGTCCTTGGTTAACCTTTTCTCGGTTGTGTGCTCCTCCTTATTCTACTTCGGCCTGTGCTTGCCTTGTTCTCTACCCCGAGCGTGGCCTGCCCCGTGCTTTGCTTTCTTCGTCTTTCTTTTCATCCGTTGACTTTCTCCTCTTTGCTACTCCTAGTTGCATTCTAGTCTTCTTCTTCTCGCTTTGTTTTGTCTATTTTTCTTCCTATTCCGTATTCTTTCTCCTTCGTCTTGCCCGTGGTGCTTTCCTTTGTCTTTGAACTCCTCGCTTCCCTTTTTTCTCCCTCGGTCCTTCCACTCGCTTGCTTTGGCTGCCCTCACCTTCACTGTGCGGCGGTACGGTCGCGCCCGTTCTCCTTCTTCCTTACTTCCGTTGCTCTGTTCTCTCGCTCTTTTCGTCTTCTTTCTCCTCCTCAGTGCGCTATTTGTGGCCCCTTGCGTCTCCTCGTTGTCCGCTTCTGTCTGCTGTCTTCTTAATTCCGTGGGTCCTCCTCTCCTTTTCGTTCACTCTTGTACGCTCTCTTCCTCTCTCGGTTTCTTTCCTCCGTATGGGTTCGATAGGTGGTTCTGTGCGTTTTTTCTTGTTTCCCCCCGTCTCCTGCTGGGCCTTCCGTTCTCGGCTCGTTCGGTGCCTTTTTGTAACCTTGCTGGACGTGTGGGCGCGCGTCGCGTCCGCCGCGGCCGGCCCGCCGTCTGTCTGTTATCCTCTTTGCTCTTGTCCCTCTTCTCTGCTCTCTTGCGCTGTTCGGCTGCTTTCGCCCTAGCTCTCCCTTCTCCTCCTTTCGCTTACGTCGGTTTGGTCCCTTGTCCTCTATTCTTTTCTTTGCCGCCCGGTTTCGGTCCTCCGGTCTCTTCTGTTCTGCCGTCTTGGCCTTCCTCTGTCTTACTTACCTTCTTGTTTTCTACCCTTCCTTTCCTTTCTTCGTTCTTTCTTCTCCCCTGCGGCCCTGCTGTCTGCGGGCCCTTTCGGGCCCCTGTTGGCGTTTCTGCGTAGTTCTTTTGCTCTATTTCTTTCTGTCCTTTTTGTGTCAGTTGTCGGTTTCTGACCGATGCTTACTGTGTGGTTTGCTTCGCCCGCCCTTGCGTCGCGTTTCGCGACTGGTCTTACTGTTCTTTGACCCTTTTGGCCTCAGTCTTTTGCTGGAGCGGCGGTCTCGTGTTCCTGCCTCTCTCATCATCGGGTCTCGGTACTCCTTCTCTCTTTCCGTCCTCTCCTTGAGCTTGGGCGCGAGTCTCTCTCCGCTTCGTATTTTCTCTGGAGTGTCGCCGCGGCTTGTCGTTACCCCTCTTTACCTCTTTCCTCTCTCTCGACCATGTTTCTGCTCACTCGGCCCTGTGCGTCTTCTGCTTTTCACCTCTGCCTTGACCTGTCTCCCTGCGTCGCGTTCGGCTGACGCAACTCGCGTTCGGTGGCCCCTGCCTCTTAGCTTCCTTCTCTCCTTCTTGCTCCTGTCCGCTTACGTCCCTTTTGTTTCTGTTTATGTATCTTTTTCGTGTTGCCTTGTGACTCTCTGCCTTCTGCTCTCGTGCTGTTTACTTCTTTTTTCTTCGCGTACGATTCTGCGTCTCCTTTGTCCGCTTGTCTCGGTTCTTCTGACGCCTTCTTTTTTTTTTGTCCTGCTTTCGCTTGCGCACGTGTTGGCTTGTCTCCTGTGTCATCTCGGTTCTTAGCGTACTCGTTGCTACGCAGTTCGCCCCCTCGTCCCCCTTTCTCCTTTTGGACTCCTGTCGCTGTCTCTGGGGTGTTGCTTGCCTGCTCTTCGTCTACATCTACTCTCCGTGTTCCCCTTTTCCTTGAATCCCAGGGGGTTCGTTAACCTCGTGCTCGTTTTTTCTCTTAGGTCATTTTCCTGTTGCTCGCGCGCCCTTGACCGACGACGCTCCTTATCTCTCCTCTCGTGTGGGTCTGCCTCCTGGCGTTGCCCTTGGCGTTTGCGGTCTGTGACGTCCTCGTCTCTGGCGCCTCTGTCATCTTTGTTCCTTTTCCTACTTCTATTGCGACGTGTGTTTCTCTTTGGTTCCGTCCGCTCTCTGGTGCCTGCTGAAACACTCCGCTCCTCTCGCCGGTCTGGCTCTTCCCTGTTTGCATCTTCGTGCTCTGTTCTTTACTCTTGCTTTGAACTACCGTCGGTTTTACTTTCTAACCGTCTTCCCCGTTCTCGTCTCTGTCGCCCCTTTCGCTCTTACGTCTGTTCTGGCTGTGCGCCCGTTGTCTTGTCCTTTTTTTCCATTTTTTTTTTCCGTCTGTGGAGTTTCCCTTCTTCTCTACCGCTTTCCTCTTGTTCTATGCGCTCTCTCCATTTGTTGCTCGTCTAGTGTGTTTTGTCGCTCTTCTCTGCTGTTACGTTTCGTCGCGTTGCCGGCACGCGCGTTCTTCCTTTTCGTGTTCTCTCGCGGCGGCCGCCCGGAGCTCTTCTCTTTTCTTCGGTCCTCCTTTCAGCGATTCTTCTTTCCGGCTTTTCGCTCGCGCATCTTCTGTTTCCCTTCTGTCGTCTCTGTGGCGCCTGTGGTGCGAGACCCCGCCTTTCTTTGTGTTCGCTGTCTATTTGGTTTCCTCCTGTTTCTGATTTCTTTGTTTCTTCTCGTGTTACGTCTCCTGCTGTGCTTGGTCTTTGTCGGGTGTACGCTCATTTGCCTTATACTCGCTGGCGTCTTCGGTTTTTGTTGTCCCTGTAGGGGTCCCTCGCCTCGTCCCTGAGCAGTTCCGTTGTTTCTCCTCGGCCCTCGCTGCTCTGCCTTAGTTTCGCTGCTCCGGTACTGGCCTTCCCGTTTTTCTCACCTTCGGGGCGTTTTTCTTCTTCCTCCCGGCTGACGTTTGTACGTCTACGTCACAACCATCCCAAACCCCGTCACCCGACGCCCGCTATTCCGCATAGACCCCCCGCCCACCCTCCGCTCAACTACCGTATCATTCCCGGAGTCGTGCGTCACACACCTGCCCCTACCCCACGCTCAGATCGCCGTAGACATGTACGCCGCAATTCCTCGTGACTCCCTGCCTATAGCACCCGATGAGCTTACACCACAAATAAAAGCTCCTTAGCGCACGACAATGCGATACCCACATCCGCCTTACACAGAGTACATAATTGCCTTGCTGTCTTAGAAGGTAGATGCGATGTCTTACATACGGAATCCAGAAAGTCAAAAAACCGCTTAGTCATCATCTGAGAATCCTTGAATTTCATCATGATTTGTGCGACTAAATACATAAACATACTTGATGTAAAATAAACTGTCGCACGGTTCATAAAAAGTACGTTGTCCGTTCGGCATGATGGAAGTTTTGCTAACGTTGACAATTGATTGTGTAAATTTCCAAGACACGTTTTTCCAATTATGACCCATCCTAGGGGTAAAAATGGTGCAAGAGGTACACCACCTACTTTCGTATCGCTGATCATGCTTTACATGAGCGTCTATCAAATAGCGACCTAAAAGTAATTTTATAGCAACATTGTCGTCCATGGCTGGAATATACTCAGCCGGAGAATATCCTGGAGATGAAAGAAGTAGTTTGCGATATCTCGGACAGGAATCTCACTACGAATCTGTGGGGTAGCATTACACTCGAGAATATCGGGCGATGCCAAGACATGAGATGCTTTTTCACAGGAGGTGCATTTACATGAAGAATGGTAGGGTGAACTGACTTGTGACAAAGTTAGCATTGAACCGTTTCGTGAGATCGGGATTTCATATGCCATTTCTGAACACAGCACTTAAAACAGTATGCATATTCTCTGAGGAAAGCTTTACGCTCATACGCTTAGATCTGAAGGATAGACCTTCGTTCAACGTCTGCTAGAATTGCTCTGTTGTGATGTTCGATGGTCGATAGATTGTGAGTCTACGCCTGTCTTATTCACTTTAACTGGTTGATTCAGGTGTGAATTTCTCAGGAAACCCAAAGATATACACGCACTACGTTTGTTATTTGAATCTCTTCAGGATTCGAATTGGAGACTAGGGTCATTTTTCATCTTAGCCATTCACTTAAAAAGGTCAGGAATACCGTGGACACTGGATACGCACCTCCTGACATTTGTAGTCACTGTTAACAATGTTTCCTGAAGGTTATATGATAGTTTCACAATGATAGGGTTAACACCCGATGACGAGTCATAGTAATTTAGCAGCATATAATACACAGGATTCTGCTTTAGGGCTTTTATTTCTGACACAATATCATATATAGTTCGTACAGTTTTGCATTATCTTCGTTTGTCAACTTTAGAAACGTTGTCCCTTTCTGTTTTATTGCAGATTCTATGACTTCAGGACTAGCGAATCGGTCCTCAAGTCGCTCCCATATTTGCTCTAGGCCGAATTTAAGATTGGCCGCTTTAGAGTTTCGTACGCTTTAGGCTTGAGTAGCAGATGATTTATCAACGAGCCATCGTATAAGAAGGTCCATTTCCTCAAAAGTATTCAGCTCGAGTTCGTCAGTTGATTTTTTTCGCAGCTCGTTTGGACGTCTATCTGTCCGCTTTTAGAACTGGATATAGTTGTCAAGACACACTTCTCAGAATTATAGAAGACTGGCGAAAATGTTAAGATTAAAATGATTGCATAGCTGCCATATTGATGGACTTGTCAAAAGCCTTTGATTGTTTAGCTCATAATTAAATTAAAACATTATAACTTATCCAATAAAGCTCTGGAACTCATGAGAAGCTCCCTTAGCAACGGGAAATAATGTGTCAAAGTTGGACCTGTTTACAGGACTTTTCTAAATATATAAAAAGGAGTACCCCAGGGCTCGATTTTAGACCCAGTTTTATTCAATATATTTTTAAATATTTTTTGTTTTATTACATAATGTAGTCTTTATAATTATGCTGACGGCACTACACTATCAAATGGCTGCAAATGCCTAGAAGATGTCATAGATACCTTGAAATCACAAAGCTCTATCTTAATTAAAAGGTTTACTGACAACCACATGCAGGTTAACCCTGACAAATTCCATGCCGTATCTATAGGACAGAAAACTTATGACAAGAATAATATTTTTAATTTAAATGGAAATAAGACTAAATGTGAGGATGAAGTTAAATTTTTGGGTGTCACTTTTGATTTTAAAGTAAACTAATGAGTCATATTTTGAATATCTAGAAAGGCATCTCAACAGTTAAATGTCCTAAAAAGAATTGGTAAACACCTAAATAAACTGACCAAACTGACCATATGTTATTCTTTTATTCTATCCAATTTTAAGTAATGCCCATTATTTGGCATATTTGTGGTGAGACTAACACACAAAAAAATAGAAAAGATCCAAAAAAGAGCGTTGGGCTTTATAGACAACGACAAAAATAGTTACCATCTTTAAAACTCTAAGGATGATATTTTTAGCTGTTGAAGTTTTTAGAATATCAAATAAAGAAACACCAGCGTATCTACTTAATTTCATCGTTTTAAAACAAAACTTATTCTTTTAGCTATAGAAATACTGCTGATGTTCTAAGGGTGAGAACAACTAGGTGATGGTTTACATTCTATAATGTACGCCTCTTCAAGATTGTGGAATGACTTGCCAAATGCCATAAGTGACTGTACCACTCTAAACCAGTTCAAGGGCATTATTAATAAGTGGGAAAGTGGAGGCCACAGGGTTGCACTTATTCTTTCTGCTCTTAGAGTTATCTCCCTGCGCTTGAAGTGGCGAACATTATAAGTAAACACATGTTTTTGTTTAGCTTGTTTTGTTTACCTGCTTATGTTTTGTTTGCTTAGTTTATTGCATGTAAGGATATTAAATGTATGTCTATATTTATATTCATGCATGTACTATTATATTTCACGATGCAATCATTTCATACATGTAATTATTCATTATAATCTGAAATTTAAGTTTAATTATATATTAAACTCTCGCTAGTGCTGCTTTTATTTTTATTAGAAGTTTTAGATATACTTACTTATATTAATTATCGACATTACTTTTTAACTAATTAACCTTAGCTTTTACTAATTATCCTTACGTTTGCTTATCATGTAAATAAGATGAAAATCGTGTTTTATTTATGCATATGTGTCTTATTTCACAAGTTGTCGACTTTAAAAGCTTTTGAAGCTTATTTTTTCTTTTACATCTCTGTATGTTATATCGACAATAAATAAATATTTGATTTGATTTTGATTTGATTTGTTGTATGTATTTGGCATGTACGCGGGAAATGAACTGAGAATTAATAGAATAAGAACCAATCAGGGACTCTGCAATCCGGAGTCATCAAAAGTCCTTACGGCCTTTTATTTTTACAGCGTCGATTTATCCACGTGTTCTACTTTACGTATTTAAATTATAATTGTTTGATCATTTCCTTGGGGGCATCAATTAAAGTTATTTGTGTACAAATCACTTTCATCCTGTCTCCGATAAAAGTATGCAACAAGTAGTACAGACCAGGAACATTTCACGGACGTCACATTTCCTTCTAGGACTACATTGGTGTAAACGTGTCGTCATTATAGAAAAGGTAAGTAAGTAGCTATTAAGCTTGTATATGATATGAGGTTTTTTCTTCGAGAAATAATATGAAAAAAAAAACTCGATTTTATACAGTTTATTCCCATTGGTGAAAATGATATCTATTTCAAATATGGTGTGAATTATTGTTAGCATCAAATAATCTCCATTCATTATTTTCTATTGTTTTATCTGTAAGCTATCTTGTATGTATTTATTTAATTACATTTTCCGAATGCTGCTAATGTATCCCAACAATTTATACGTTTTAAATGGAACACTATAATCTTCCGGTAATAGATGTTGCTCATCTGCTTTACAGACTAAATGTTATATCCCGGATTTTCGAATATTTTACATTATTTGAACTATATATTAAATGGTAGAAAAGAGAGCCGTCGGAGGGTCGCGGATTTGAGCCTCGGCGGAGGCGGCTGGCTTTTCCTATCCTTCGGATGAGTCAGTAAAATCCGAGGTCCCGTGTCACAGTAAAAGAACCCTCACTTCTCAATGTCCGAGCGTAGGCCAAAATTTGAAGATCTTCACCGGCATTTGGTGACGCCTCCATATCAGTTAAAATTCTTGAGTGGGAAGTTAAACAACAATACAACAAGATAGATGGTAAAGAAGTTAATTGAGTAAGGCAATAAATCATGTACATGCACGATACATTATTTTACAAACGTAGCTTAAAGGGGTATTAGCTGTGGGTTTTTTTTAAAAACACGAGTACTGAGATTGACAAACTGTAACAATCGAACAAAACGGAGATATACAAAAGCATAAAAATTGTCATATTCCTATTTATTTTGTAAAAATTCCTTGAGAAACCCTCTTTTACAATTATTCAACCTTACTATTTGTATATGCAAACCACACCGGTCCTGACCTTATTTTTACAAAATATATTGGGAAATAAGTCTGTGTATAGCTCTTATACGATATTGTACATCAAGTACAAGTAGACCAAATCGAAAATTAATTATCATTTTTTTTAGTAAAAACAACTAAAATTAAATGCTGCTGTAAGAAATATCTCATGCCATCAGAATTCGTTTACACATGGCCAAAATGATCATAAAATAAGGCATTGAATCAAGTAAAGGACAAATTTTACAGATTAAGCTTAAAGGGACAGTAGTTGGGGATTTTTGTTGTTACTTTTTATTATTATTATTTTCGATTACCAATTTACTTCTTTTACTTCTTAGTTTGATATACAATAATATATATATATATATAAATAACAATTCTTAAATCCCTATACGTTTTGTGAAAGTTGCTTGAGAAACCCAGGTTTGGCACTTTCTCACTTGCAACTGATTAAATAAACCTTACTATTTGTATATGAATGTTATCCTGGGCCCTGACCTTATTTTCACAAAATGTATAGAAATATAAGTTTTTTTTATGACTTTGTTTGTTTGTTTATTGTTGTTTAATGTCCCACTCAAGAATATTTCACTCATATGGAGACGTCACCAAATACCGGTGAATGGCTTCAAATGTTGGCCTGTGCTCGACACTTACGGACATTGAGCAGTGAGGGTTCTTTAACGTGCCGACACCTACTGTGGCACGGGACCTCGGTTTTTACTGTCTCATCCAAAGGACAGGGAACCAACCTGTGGTCGGCTGGACTCGAACACACGACATCACGATCAAGAGTCGAGCGCGCTACCGACTGAGCCAGACCGGCTGTTTATGACTTTGTATAGCTTTTAATTTTATTTTTATTTTACATCAAGTACAATTAGTCAGAGTAAAAAAAACTTAAAATGATAGTTTTGGTAAACACAGCCAATGACCCTTTAAGAAGTATCTCGCATGTTCGCTTGTGTCAGCATATTTTGATGTTCACAGTGAAGATTTACTGATATAGAGGTAGCCAACAAAGGCTTTGTAAAAAGTAACAGTTGACTAGGTGCATCCAAATAGCACAATGCATAGTTACATGAAACAAAGTGCATGCTATCTTAAAATTCACAAGACCGCCCCTATTACTTTGATATATCCAAAATTCAATTCGAGATAACCAAAATATTAGTTACCATATTTTTTCCCGTAAAAATCGGGGCCGATTGTTCAACTGTGACACATCCGGAATTCCGAATCATTCGATGTCGACATAACGAGATAACAGTGTATATGATGTTTACTGGACATAGATATCAATTTCGTAAAAAGTATATAAAAATTGATGGGGAAATCCATAACTCTGTTCCAAGGTCATGTATTTCAGTTTGGTATAATTAACCGTTGTGATTGATAGATAGGTACGCATGCAACTCTGGAGAGTTATCGTTCATGGAGTGAGTGTGACACGTTTATGACAGCTCCATGTACAATTTTTCAAAATTGAATTTCAACGGTATAACAACAAAGTCGGCTGGATATAAAAAGAACATATATATTTCAGTAACATTTAAAGTATTCCGGAGAAGGTTTGTGAAAAATTTCGGATTGCCATTTGTGAGTATAATTCATTTTTTCTGTTTGCACGTGGATTTTGTGAAATGGCTGAAATATAAGTACGGAATGACCACCTGTGTGAACTAAACAATGTGTACACTAACCAAGATATAGGATCATGCTTAGCTCACCTACATCTTAAAATGGTAAAAACGTACTTAAAACTGGAGTAAAAGACTTGGCCGCGAAAGTTGAAAACGTGACAAAAAGAGTCGGAATTGCTGAAAACGATTTGAAAAAAATGAACGATATGGCTCTTATGGGAATAGCATCCTCTCTCTCCCAAGAAAAAAAATGATAGACTTAAAATTGATATGTGGGGGCGTAAGTGGAACCTGTGGAATAGTGGGAGACTGCCAGGAATCGGGCTGCGTGACATAATCTAAGGTGCGCACATTTTTCCGTGATGTCATCAATATCCCACAGCTTTGCAGCTTGTCATGGCCAATGGGGCAGACAGAAAATCAAAAGCAATCTGAGGATTTAAAGTTTGAGTGGGTGTAAATTTAAAATTCATTCGCCGGGTGGAGCGAATCACGACAATTTTTGGAAATTGAAAAAATAAAGGTTTTACATCTATTTAATCAACTTTAGGGGTACGTTATACCGGCTTACCACGCAAAATTCAAGTGTTCGATTAATCGTGAAGCAATATTTCATTAGGGGGTCGTGTTTTACGCAACTAATAAAAACAATCATTTTTGAAATTTGGAAACCCGTAGAGGAATTATTTTGTGTCCATATGTGAAAATGCGCCTAGTATGCCTGATCCGCTAGTAAATAGCATTGATTACCCTTTTCAAAAGAACGTTGGATCAACAAAAGAGTTACTTAAATTTTTGGTAGGCCCTAATCTAAAAGCACTGTGAAGTCTTTTCTGGATTCCAGATGTGATGATAATATTAAAAAAATTGTGAAAAGGGTGGGGTGCCCCTACCGGTTCCTACACCTATGAAAATATAAACTATAGGGAACTCTTCAATAATTATAGGCGGTGACTGGAATGTACCGTTGAACTACGAAACGGATACAAAATTATACAAGAACAAAAACAATATTAAAGCAAATTTGGCCATTAAAGATGTGAAGGGATATCTGGACCTTGTTGATATTTACCGTATCAAAAATTCGCAAAAAAACGTTTCACGTGGAGAAGTCCTAATGGTCACAGGTACTTGTGGACAGGACCATCTAAATGTGTCTTGCCCATAACCCCTTGATTGTTTAGTCTATCTTATTTATTCTTTTCATTAAAACCTGGAAATTTTGGGATAGACCAGGAAATGTGGCCAAACAACAAACATAAGCCATATTTGGTTACACCCTATATACACCCTATATATATATATATATATATATATATATATATATATATATATATATATATATATATATATATATATATATATATATATATATATATAAGAAAGGATAAGACACTTCTCATTGTTACATTGGCAATGCTAGACACCTGCCTGGTTATAATCACCCTAAACACTTAGCTGTCTTATCTGTGCCTTTCTCTTGTCTAGAAAGATTACCAACATAAGTAATTTTTCACTCGAGATGATATAAAAGACATAAATGCCCTTTTTATCGTTCGAATTTAAATTGATTTCTGACATTTATTTATCTATTATTGTACTTCTCGTTTTTCAATAAGCTATTAATATCGTATAATGTACTACAAAAATATTGAATTAAATTCTAAACTTTACTGCTCGGCGACAAGGGCAAAACAAAAAGACGAAAAATGGAATATCATTGCACAAGTGTTTTAGCCTTAATTATGATATATATGTACAATACAACATATATATGTGTTATATTTATTTGTGGGCATATAATGTAGACAAATTCAATAAAATATGGAAAAAAAACCTTTCTTTTCTGCATGTTTTTGGAAGTTGGATTCCAACCTCTTACATCATCATCATCATCATCATCATCATCATCGTTTCAACGAAAATAAATGTTTTGAAACATTACATACATTTCAGCTTTAAGTAGGAATGATGAATATATCTCTATACTTTCAGTTTTAAACTTAGAATGGAAGGGAAAAAGGTAGTGATTACTGGCGGAGCAGATGGAATTGGTTTCGCCTTGGCACAAGAACTACTTAAAAGAAAATGTCAGGTAAAATCGTCACTCAAATTACACACACACACACACACACACACACACACACACACACACACACACACACACATATATATATATATATATATATATATATATATATATATATATATACTAGCTTAAAAAAGAAACTGTGTATACTTCAAAGTTAAATACAAACATAAAAAGTATTCTTTGATCGCCCTTTATTCATAAAAGCGTAGTTAATATACTAAACGCGTGTTTGCGTACTAAATTATTTTTTAACTATCGCGTTCGATTCGTCTTCATGGCCGCAGCACGCTTTTCTGGAGTTTCGAGCCTAAGCGACAGGGGAGTAGTAATCGATTTCGTGCATTCATTGACAGTATTCAATGTATTCAAACAGAAAAAACATTGTTTTTTGGAATAATATTTTGAGTGAAAATAACCGTTTGCGTGCTATTGGGAAGCTGGGGTGTTTCAAAGCAATGTGGCAAGGCAGTTTGGAGTTCACAATAATTATTTTTGTCCCATGAAATATAGACGAGAAAATGATAAAATATGTGTTAAAAATTATTCTCAAACACGTAAAATGTTGTAAAAGATTTTCTATAAACGCTTTCGCCATATCAAATGTGCTTTGTAATTAGGCCAGGGGGATCTCGGTCCTTTACGCACTCGGTCTCTCGGCAATCTCGGCCCTTGACACAATCGGCATATGTTACCATATCTTATTTAAAGTCGGTCGATTTTTTGTTTTTTATATTTTGTTTTAAAATGCAGGACGTGATTTGTATTAACAAATACACACACTGTGTAAAATATGTGCTATTCAACGCTATTTTAAATGCGTGGAGCCAATCTGATGAATATATCAATAAATGTATCTGGTCACTAAAAGAATTTTTTTCATTCATTAGAGTTACTCTGAAATGAATGATGACATTGCCAAATCAAAGCAATATAACTATGTAAACTATACGTACTTCATGTTTTACGGTGACGTTGGGCAGTTCATATGTGTCAAGAGTGATAAGACCTAGAATGCGATGGGACGAGTTAAAAATGGGTCGAGTTCACCTGATGTATCCGGCAAGTGGACTATATGTTTTGAAATGACGGAAAAGTCCAACTTTGCCCGATTTAGGTGTGAAATGATGATGTACGAAAATAAACGCAATGGGTAATAATAATAGAATATATATTAACTACAAATAACACGTGCTCATTGGACACTAGGTAATTTTCGTAAAAAATACCCAAAGTTCATTTGCATTGCTCTGAGTAATGGAGGACAAGCAAAAACTGATATTACGCGTTACGTCTGACAAGACTGTTGTAATTATACGCATGCATTTGTTATTACAACCACCAGATGGTCTCTTTGGGATATATATAAGATAAAATATCACATAAAATGGGCATGTAAAATATCTCACCTACGACAGCTCATATCGCTTTAACACTGTAAATGCTTTATGGAGACGATATAGCAAACTGGCACTGTTCTGGACCGCCCATAATCAGAGATTGGGCGGAAGTTCTGTTTACGGACGAGTCGAAGAACCGGCCAGGCTCAGTCGGTCGCGCGCTCGACTCTTAATTGTGAGCTCGAATCCAACCGGCTACAGGTTGGTTTCTTATCTTTCGGATGTGACAGTAAAATCCGAGGTCCCGTGTCACAGTAGGTGTCGGCAAGTTAAAGAACCCTCATTGCTCGGTGGCCGTAAGTGTCGAGCATAGGCCAACAATTTAGAGCCCTTCACCAGTATTTGGTGACATCTCCATATGAGTGAAAGATTCTTGAGTGGGGCGTTAAACAACAATAAACAAACAAACAAACGGACGAGTCGAGATTTCATCTCGACAGAGTGACAGTCGTGTTCGGGCTTACTGTCGTGCCGGAGAACATTGACGCCTGCGTTATTCAGTACAGCCAGTTCGGCCGAGGGAGCGTTATGGTCTAGGGTGGAATTTCAACATATGGAAGGACCCCTTTGGTAATAGTGGAGGGTAAATTAACCGGCATACGCTACCGTGATGAGATTGTGCGTCAGCACGTCATTCACATTAATTCACAACAACCAGCGTAACGTCATTCTGCAGCAGGACAACGCACGACCGCACACCACACGCGTTGTTAGTGACTATCTAAAGCAGCAAAACGTGAATGTGCTACCCTGGCCTGCGATGTCACCGGATTTATCGCCTATAGAATATGTTTGGGGTTAAATGGAACGACGACTACGTCAAGAGCCAAATCCCCTGCTACGTAGAACACTTTGGATCGTTATTTATTGTACATATGGCAGAACATTCCCGAGGCATTTCTGCATAACCTGATTTGTTCAGTGCGTTAGTAATGCATCAATTGGTGCAAATGGCGGCCAAACACTTTAACCTTGTGAAACTTTCTTGCACCCCCATGCTTTCAGTTGCCTTTTGTATCAACCATAATGAACATTTAATGTTTCAATTGAAAGACAATATATTATATTAAATAATGATCTACATAATTCAACATAATATTTTGTATACGAATCTATAAATGAAATTACCAAACTACTGAACTACAGTTTCTTTTTCCCCCGAGATATATATATATATATATATATATATATATATATATATATATATATATATATATATATATATATATATATATATATATATATATATATGTGTAGTGTGTGTGTGTGTGTGTGTGGTAATTAAGTGCATTACAAACATTAAGGTTTTATTGTTTATTCAGTTGTACTATTTTTTCATCAACACAATGACTGTCTCTTTTATAGGTCTGTGTTTTAGATATTAACACAAGCAAATTAAAGGAAAAGGAGACGGAACTTAGCGAATATGTTGAGAAAAAGCTAGTCAAGTTCTTCAAATGTGATGTCACCGACTTTGATTTGTTTTCTGGTAAGCTGACCTTTTGATAAACAATATTTCAAATCATTATCGAAACAATTTTTCGTAAATAAACATAAGACGTCATTCAATCGATTTTTTAATTGATTGGAATCACTGGCAAAGTTTTATTAGATTTGAATTATTTTTAATTCTGTTTAACGACACACTCATTAATGCTTAGTTATATGGTGATGATCAGTTTTTAATGGTGGAAGAGAGAAACCAGTTACAATATGCACCCGGGAAGAGACCACCGACTGTCAGTAAGGAAGCTGACAAACTTTCTCACAAAAGTCAGCTTTGGTCGGATTCCAGCGGGGCTCGAACCTGCGCTGACCAGAAGTGACAGACCTCATGGTTTAAGGCGCGATGTTCTGACCACTCGGCCATGTAGGTCCTGGTAAAGTTCAAAGACAATGCTGCTGTAAAACATTAAACAAAATCTATATGTTGTAATACTTTTGTTATGGCTCAGAATTACCCTAAAGTATGCCAGCAAAAATCAAGAACAAAGTAAAGTAAATTTATAATTTTTATTGACAATAATAAACTATAAACTTTCTCTAAAAGATGGTTTACAATAATAAGAGTACAAACAAACAATATCGATGACCGATGACCGTTGTTATTCAGTTCTTATAGCCAGACCACTCGAATACACTTTAAATAACGAATAAATTTTAATCCGAACGTAATATTAAAAGAGATCCACTCGAATACACAATAAATTCCAATTAGTATGTAATATTGATGTGCACTGTCTTTGTATAACTTTAAATTAGGTGTGTCCTGCTGTCGTATGACTTGGTCCTAAGGTAATAGTCTCAGGTACTCTCCTTTATTCTTAGCTGTTCTAAACTTGATCAGCCTAGAGATCTGACCGTCTAACTGTATATATACCCTAGTGCAGTTCCAGAAAACACTAGATTAGGAATAATCAAGAAATGCCCTTTTTATTACATTCGTGGAAATTCTATATGGCCAAATATAGTAACATGATGACATAATAAAAAACCTTGAAACAAGGCAATTAGAAACTAAGAACTAGTATTCCAGAAAGGTCAAGCTGTACTACGTTCAACAAGTACTACTAAGTAAACAGGCACCCATCAACCCTCATGACACTTTTCTAGCACGGATTTCCCGTTGACTGAATTGAATTAATGTTCGAAGTTGAACTTTTGTGTCAAAAAATTCCCATGCCTCATCAATTACTTTTCATTTCAGCTACCGTGAAACAATGTGTACAATTTTTAGGATATTTTGATATATTTGTCAACAATGCTGGAATCGCTCATGAAGTGAACTACGAAAAATGTATCGCTGTTAATTATGTAAGTATACATGGTTAGCTACAGTGTTTTGTACTTTAGAGTAAAACATTTCGATGGCATACCAAAGTTCAATTTATACTTGTTGTATTATTTTTCATTATGTATCTTATTTGTGACACTCCCTAAAGGCAACATTTTCTCTTCCCTATGGTGCAGCGATCGATTTGCAAGTAGACAAAATCGGGTATAATTCCTGGTATTGGTTCATACCAAAGAACAAATACCAAAGACAGTTTCTTCCCCTAGTGTTCAGGCATACGAATATGTATAAAAAAGTACGGGTCTTTCATTTGAGACATAAAACCGAGGTTCTGTGTCATTAAGATGCCTTCCAGGCCTAATTTTAGGTAAAATAGATTTAGGTTCTGTGTTACAGTGGGCGTAACACGTGTATGAACTTTCACTGCATTGTGATCAGTTCACAACACAGGTCCAAATTTGTGGTACTTCACCTAAAGCTGGTGACATCTCCATATAAACGAAACACCCTCGGCGGAATGCATAAAAAACAAAGCAAAGAAATGATGAAAAGTCTTTAAATATTATAAACATAATACCAAATTTATAATGCTCAAGACGATATCGTTTCTGTCAATTAGACTTCATCAGTTGAGCTCCAATTTGAAAACTGTTTTAACTTACGATCATTTCCTGTTCATAAATACAGTTTTATATTCCCGTCACTTGTTGTTACTCTAACATATCATATCATCTCGATACTGCATAAGTATATAGATTCATACAAACGTTGTGAATGCTAAATGATTTCACGACTCTAAATTTGATCTGATATATAAGGTCATCGGTGGATTGACCTTTTATTTTTATGTATTGATCATGGTCTTCTTATCGTTTGATGTGTATTTACGTTGTCGTATTTTATACCTTTATCTCTAGTTAGTGGTTCTTTAGCGAAATTAAAATTTTGTTTATCTGTATGTTGCATTAATACTTAAAAAGGGCCATTAGCTGTGTTTAACAAATAAAACGTATTTCGATTTTTTTTTCTACTTTTACTACTTGTACTTGATGTACAATGATAAATAAGAGTTATACACAGGCATATGAAATATCACATTCCTTTTGATTTTGTGGAAAATAAGGCCAGGTCCAGTGTGGTTTGCATATACATATAGTTAGATTGAATAAATCAATTTCAAGTGAATAATTGCAAAACTACGTTTCTCAAACAATTTTCACAAATATATAAGAGTTTTTATGACTATGTGTATCTTTTTTTTGTTATTGTATATCAATGTAAGTAGTATACAAAGGAAAAAATTAAAAACAGCCATTGTCTGTAAGATTAAATGGCCGATACTTGGCTCTCTATGTGAACTATTTGACGTCATTCTATTGCGATGTCACAATTACAGAAATGTTCGAAGGATCATTATACTATTGTGACGTCATAATGAAAAACTCTGCCAAAAAGTGACATGTCAGACCTTTTGCGAATAGTTAATTGGTACTTAAAGCTGAACTACGAAGATTAAAAGCTTTTGAACTTTTAATATAAAAAATGTGTGTTGGAAAAAAATGTTTTGAAACATTCCCACTTCATATCCCCATACAGTTGATATATTTGTAATTGTTTCTCCGGAAAATCAACCCCCACAGCAGGTATAAAAGGCGGATTAGTTATATTGATCTTCATTGTATATCTGTATTCACAACGCGAAACGTGCGGGGTCCCAGAGGTTGAACAATACTCATGGGATATCTTACCTACTGTCATTCGGCCATTGAGCCATCTTAGTTCCTTCGGAACACCTTGCTGTTTACTAGAACAAACATGGCTCAATGGCCGAATGACAGTATGAAGCAGATCGCTTTGTTTATGTTTTGGAAGGGGCTTGGTCTTTGGAAAAATGGAATGACTTTTGGATTTACAAATATGTCAGCTGTATGGGGATATGAAATGGGAATATTTCAAAACATTTTTTCAACACAATTGTTTTATTAAAAGTTCAGAAGCTTTATATCTTCGTAGTTCAGCTTTAATATAGTTTCCACATAATATTTTATATGACTTTACTATTTATTTGCTCTGGTATTACAGACAGCAGTAGTACATGGTACTAATCTAGCAATTCAACATATGGACAAACAGACTGGTGGTAGAGGTGGACAGATTGTCAATGTGTCGTCTTTATCAGGTTTGTAGATTGAATATTTATACAAAAGAAATGATCTTTAGATAAACATAAACCGTTTACCTGGTATTGCGTCACCAGCTGATTATTGTATGCTAAAGTGATATTTCAGATGGATAATACCTTTAACAGTTTTAACTCATCACAAGCTAAGAAAATCATATATTTACAGTAGTTACGCTTATTTGTTTAACTTAGTATGATACCACTTTTCGGAACTCTATTTGAAATTTAGCCCAACTAATAAAGTCTTATTTACAGAAACGATCGTCTTGAACATTAAAGCTGAACTAGGGAGATTAAAAGCTTTTATACTTTGAAAAAAAATGTGTGTTAAAAATGTTTTGAAACAGTCCCACTTCATCTCCCCGCACAACAGACATATTTGTAATTGTTTCACTGGAAAATAAGTCCCACAACAGGTAAGAAAGGCGGATTAATTATATTAGTCGTCATTTATGTATGTACTTGCAATGCGAAACGTGCGAAATCCCAGAGGCTGAATAAAACTCACGGACTCTTAAGGCGAATTTGTTGCAAATAAACTAGTTTCGGTTAATGGTTTACAACTAGCTTGCAAACCGATTATGAAACTGAAACAGGTTTCCTATGGCTAAATAAATGAATTGATTAAACAACCCAAGATGGGGTAGGTCTACATAAAGAAGTAAAAGTCTGAGACACGTGTACCGGTCACTGCTGTTACATCGATAGGAAAGCATGTCAAACATGAATGTACGTCAAATTGTGGGAAGTATTTCACCGAAAATTGCAATAAATAATTTAATTATTCATTTCTCTAAATAGAAATATTGTATTTCTATACATGTACTTTTACCACTTTCAAGTTAACTTGATAAAAACAAAAGAAAGTAGTGATATTCTCCGACCATTTTGAGACTCCAGGATTGAACAGAAGTTATATAAATAATAACCTTGACAGATTGAGGTTTCTTCAGGGGAAATTCAAAGAAGGGTGGCAAACTATTAATTTGTTTGCAGCTTCATTTCCTTCCTCAAAGCATTTCAATGCTCTATTTCTGTTCCTAAACGTACAGAACAATTTCTTTATCGATTCTATCTCCCTTCCTTTTCTGTCCTTTGTGGGTTTTTTTTTTGCCTAGACGTGACCAAAACAATTGGAAGATTCGTACCCATCGTTTTACTTATTTGCATTCAGTAATGTAGGAATTATGGTTACGCCGATGACGTAGTTCTCAAGCACATAGAAAAACTACCCGGGCTCGATAATTATTCTACATAGGAATCATGATTACCCGTTACTCTTTTTCGGTCTGTTCCATTCCATTCAGTTTTGTCGGAATAGTTATGTTCATATCAAGTGACCTCAACAGAATGTCGGACATGATCGCTTCCGGTTTCGTAAAATTTACATTGACAACATTCAATGATATCTTGTCACAGTTCTTCTCCTAGGATTTAATTTTTGATAGATGTTAGAATTTTTTCTTGTAACGACTGCAAGTGCTGTCACTTTCTTGTAGGCTGCTTTTCACATCTGACATCTAGCACTGCATGGTATCTAGATACCAGGTAATATAAATATATCAGATAAAATGTTTTACAGGAACTTCTCTGAAGTTGCATACTATTATGACAAACGGTAACAGAAAACATCTACCCCAAAAAGGTCTTTTGACTCATCCTATTAGGAAAAATTACCCATTTTCCATAACTTTTTGACGAATATAGAAATGGCACGGAAATATTTTTCACCATAGAAAAATGATCCAGGTGCATTTTCAACCATTGAAAAATAACGCAAGTATATTTTCACAATAGGAAAAAAAAATTCAACAGTTGATATTGACAACGTCGTACTAGTCACAAGTGTTTTAGTAAGCTGAAATTATAGTTATATACATTGGAATTGTGTGGTGTTTGCACGCAGTGCAATTTGTTTGAAAATTACGACGTTTTCGATGGCATAAGATGTTTCTGTCAGTATTTGCTATACGAAATTTATACGAATATGTCAAGATAGACGGGGTTTTATATCAAGGGCACATGACATATCAGTGTAATTATTCAGTAATTATAATTCAAAGACTACTTCCAATATCCCTGTCAGACGGTTTACCACGCGCAATGACGATTCTACTAATATTATGTTCCTTAAAGGTTCCTCTAAAACAACTACTAATTGTCACGAGAATTTTCTGTCCTGTCATATAAACAACTGAAAATTTTGACATAGTGATTCCTAAATTTGCCATGAACTGTAAACACGCAGTATAGGGAGCACTATGCTCTTTCCGACCCGTGGATTCATGTGCCCGAAATCACACGCGCATATTATTTATTATTCATGAAGCCTCAACCAATGCGAGTAAACGGTTCTCGCGCATTCGTCAGTTAACCAGATCGATGCTATTATTCAATTTCAGAATTTTATTAGATCAACGGACTTCGCGATTACTTCCGTTGCTGATCACAGCTACTGTGATTGGATGAATTGAAGACACTTACTCCTTTATAAATAATCATTAGCTACGAGTGATTTCGGGTACATGAAACCACGGATAGGAAAGTGCATAGCGATTCCGGACCGTGGTTTTACGACTATGAGAGCGCTCATCTATATAAACATCTATGCACATTCGGGGGTTCTAATCGCCAAAGGCCCGAATATTGTAACGACCTCCTTACCTTATATCCATATAACAAGGCGGGATGTAGTCTCATGAACCCTTTCTTGATTGACCTGGACACATTCAATTTTTAGGTAGTAAAGAATAAGAACATTAAATTTACACAGACAAGAATAGTGTTATTCTTTCTTATTATCCTGCCCACGAGTATCCAGTAGGGAGTAAAAAGTTTTTTCCCATGAAGATTGTCATAACCGAAAATTGAGTAGAATCATCTGCAAGATAATCATGAGATTAATCCGCCTGTCACGTTTTGTGAATTGGACTATACCGTACTTCTGAAGTCAACTAATTTCCACAGATAGTTGTATGTCATTTCCATACCAAAAGTCATTATGGTTATTTACCTTGTTGGTAAATACATGTATACCTCCATAAATAATGATTCTACAATCAAACAGGTGATGGACACGAATGAGTTAATCGATGTGCACGAGTCAGCTAAAAATAGGTATGAGTTGTGATGGATACGAGATGAAAATAACCCATATGTTGAACTTATTCATCTGAGGCTGCCTTAAATATTACGCAACTCTGTTTGAATTTATTGTCGTTATGAGTAAAAATCATTTTTAATCATTAAACTCAAATTCTTAGAAAACAGTGAATCATTTAGAAGCGTAATTTAAGGGAATATAATAACTTTATATGAGCATTTTGCAAAGCATGTTATTATTTAAAACAAAATCAACAACCTTGCTGAGCATAAACCACTGATCGACCGTTTAAGGTACTCTTCTCTATTGTTACTCCGCTGACCCAAGCTTGGCCAAAATTTGAAGGCTTACGCCCAAAGATACTTTTCAATCTGTTAAAAGGGGCAGTGGCTGTGTTTTTCTCACATCTTTTTACTACTCAGTTTGATATACAATAAATAAAGAGATTTTTCAGTTTCAATTGATTAACTCAACCTTTTTATGTCCCTCCAAATGAAGTTTGGGAGACGTGTTTGTTCTGTTTCGTCGTCGTCTTCTTCCTTACCGTGATGAACTTTGTCCGCATGTTTTCTTGGAAACTACTTTACGGATTCTAATGAAACTTCACATGATGATAGGTTTGATTGTGCAGATGTGCACGACTTATGTACCGTCATGAAAATGGCGTCTATGGGAAACTGTGGCTTCTGATTGGTCAAAACTTGTCTGCACATTTTCTCTGAAACTACAGGAATGACTGTAATGAAACTTGTGACGTCTTAAAAAGATGGCGCATATGGCAAACTGAGGCTTCTGATTGATCGAAATTTCAACATTGACCGATTTTTATGAAATTTGGAATTTATGGGTATTAGGTGATTGCAATTTCAGTGATATTGGTTTCGTTGCCGTTTAAGGCAAAAGAAAGAGGCTTCAGTCTGATTGGTCGAAATTTCAACATTGTCCAATTTTTATAAAATTTGGAATTTATGTGTATTAAGGGATTGCGATTTAAATGATATGTGTTTCATTGCCGTCTATGGAAAACCGAGGCTTCGGATTGGTCGAAATTTAATCATTTTCCTATTTTGATGAAAATTAGAATTTATGGGTAGTGAGGGATTGTGATTTTAATGGTATAGGTTTTGTTATATTCTATTGCAAACCGGGGCTTCTGATTGGTCAAAATGTCAACATTGTCTGATGTTGATGAAATTTGAAATTTACTGGTCTAATCGATTGCGATTTCAGCTTTATGATCATTATTTTTTAAAACCCATGAAGAGCAGATTTTATTGTTATGTAATAAATGCTGGTTGATATCAGCACGACTTGTTCCACACTTTTGAGCAGTACCCTGCTACAATTACCCCTTGTTATTTGTATATGAATACCACACTGGATCTGACCTTATTTTCACAAAATATATAGAACTATTAAATTTGTTTTGCCTGTGTATAGCTCTTATTTGTTATTCTACATCAAGTACAAGTAGTAAAAGTAGAAAAAAAAATCGAAATACGTTTTTCGTTAATACACCTAATCGCCCTTTAAATTTAAATTGGAGTAAAAAGAGTTGATATTATAATTAAATTTAATTTTATTACAAAAATGTCGGATGCTTAGAGTGCTTTTTTCCTATTTCAGGATTAATATCTGACCCCTGTATCCCAGTATATTCAGGCACGAAAAGTGCTGCCTTGACTTTTACCTATGCCTTATCGGTAAGTCTTATTCCAACATTTGATAGCAATGGAAGATCAGTATATTTATAAATGTTATCCTTTTATCATACCAAATACCTCATGTACATATCAATTTGTTCACACGTATCTTATCTTTGACTTCTTCTTATTGCGTCAGTGAAATTCGTTGTTCTGTCATTTTATTAAATGTAAACAGTTCAGATAACTTAACTTAGTGTTTGGTCACGTGCCACGGGAATTCTGGATAAAAATCGTAGTTCTTTCCCACACATCTCAGTTTCCGTTTACAAATTGTAGGCTCGTGTACAATTTCAAACATGAGAAGTCATCATTTAAATTTTTTTAAAACTTTTTTTTAGTTTTGTTACCATTAATTGTTTCATAAAAAATGAAGATTGTATGCTTATCCATACATGGTTACAATAATCCAAATCAAAATTTGCAATTTCTTTTGCAGAAAGACCCGCTTATAACTTTGGCTTTTTGTTATTTCGTTAGTGTTCGGTCATTTTATTAAACGTAAACAGTACATATACCTTTACCAGTTAAAGTGTTTTGTCAATTGCCACAGAACTTCTGGATAAAACTCGTAAAGATAATTTATTTTACAATTCGAAGGCTCGTCTGCATTCTCAAACATAAGAATTTAACATTTTAGAATTAAATTTCTCGAACTTTTTTTTTAGATTTGTAAACATTAAATATTTCGTAACAACTGAACGTTTTGTGCTTATCAATACATGAATATAGTGATTCAAATCGAAATACGTAATTTTTTTTACAGAAAGATCCACTCATAGATTCCAAAGGGATTTACTTCCATGTAATTTGTCCGTCATTTACAGAGACACAATTATTATACCATGCATCTGACAGAGTTCCCAAGTACAAAGAATTTACTGAAGTCATCGAAAAACATGGAATCATGCCGTGAGTAACAAACACGAAATCTGGCAACCGTTTACTGTACTGGGCTTTTATTCCACGGGTTGCAATTTTCACGTTTATCTCTCCTGAACTAACAGGGGTTTTTGAATTCGTGGATTGGGAGCAGCTTAAAATAAGATCGGGTCTGGAGGACAGTCTATAATATTCTTATTAGACTTATTGAAACCTTATCCACTGTGTCTTGTTTGTTTGTTTTTCATATGGAGACGGCACCAAATGCCGGTGAAGGGCTTCAAATTTTGGCATATGCTCGTGAGTTCGAATCCAGCCGGCGTCAGGTTGGTTTCCTGTCCTTCGGATAAGACAGTAAAAACCGAAGTCCCGTGTCACAGTAGGTGTCGGCACGTTCAATAACCCTCACTGCTCAATGGCCGTAAGTGCCGAGCACAGGCCAAAATTTGAAGCCATTCACCGGCATTTGGTGATGTCTCCATATGAATGAAAGATTGTTGAGTGGGACGTTAAACAACAATAAACAAACAAAATTGTTCCTCATTTATTTCATTTGAATTTGAGTGTGGATCCACGGCGGGTGTGACCGGTCGACAGGGCATGCTTACTTCTTCTTGGCAACGTGATTGTCCAATATACACCAGATTTGTAAATGTATTCTGGACATCCTGAAGATTTATACATTGGTATCTAAGATTTTTATATTCTATCATCTCAAAAAGTCGGTCTTTATTTTCATATCAGGAACCTACTTTACAAATGATGACGATGCGTTAATTTCTGTGACACTCAGAAAATGTCGTATTATACATTAACTAGCATTGCCTCCCTCCCACCGATTTGTGGAGGCGAAATAAAGAGGATTACAACGTGTGTAATGAAATCCAGGTATTATCTGTAAGACGAAAGCGATGGATAGTCACGCATGATATTTTGCAGTTGAACTATAAATAAAACTACGTGATTAACAGTACATATTATCCCAATGAATGTATAATGATGAGCATAATCAACTTACCAATGAGTAATGTTTTACTTGAAATACCTTTTGGAAAGAAACGTAAATAAAACTGGGCTTCTACTAAATATAATTGAAATTACACAAAAAAGAATAACTTTTGCACCACAATATTATCTAACTAAACGATAGTACCAAATAACTCTTCTAGACATTGTTAACCCATCAAACTTTGTGACCACATTTATACCCAAGTCAATGAATAGACTGGTCTGCTGTCCATTTTCAGGGGTGAGGTAAAATTACACATGAGAAACTATTGTAAAAGTTAGATTTCAAAACAAACACACCTGAATTATGGCAATGGACGTTACCATTCTTGGAAATGGTTGCGATCAAACGAAGTTTTCAGGGTTGATGAGTTAATTTGTGATTTATTAATGAAAGCCAAATTCTCTGTGATATTGTAAATATTACGTGAAAGAAAAATGTTTTACCCTCAAATACTACAGGGTCAATTATATAGGCACAATACGTACTACTCTACTGAAATTTCACAAAAATGACTACGCTATAGAACTCTAGAATTTTGCGAACAGTAAAAACTTCGTAATATGATTATTTTTTTTTTTTTTGGGTGGTATTTAATGGTGTGAAATAAAATCTATCAGAGACAGTTCAAAACCTAAACTTTTATCATATACTCTCTTTAGTAGGGACAGTTTATTTTCCCTTGGTACCTGATACTAAATCTGCATTTTTAGAGTAAGTTTTTAGCATCTACTATTCTATTTATAGATTAGATGTTATATTGGCGTTTCTATATGATTAAGATCATATAGAAACTTCAAAATATACCTAACCGACTTTGACGACATGTAATTCGTTATTCGCATTTGCGCTCAGTCCATTGTCATCCATGCTGTTAATACATTTTCTTCAGGAATAATACAATTGCTTTGACAGTCTGTGATTGGTCGATTTTAAAACTTGTAGTCTAAATTGTTGTATTGATACTGTAAACGAATATTTATGATTTATGTGATTTCTTATCATTATTATCTATGTTACAGACTTGAAAGAACAGTGGGAGCATTCATTAAACTTCTAGAAGATAAGAAAAATGGTGGCGTTATAAAAGTAACGAAAGAGTGCATTGCATATGTGGATTTCTGAAATCTAAAATCAAAACATATTCTTATTTATTGTAGATTGAGGAAATGTTATTTATTTTCTTCTCTCAGAAGCTTTCTGAAACGGAACACTCCGATTTCGTAAAACTTTGTAGAACTATCACAGTCTGAAGTTTGTCTAATGTCACTAGATTTAATCCAAATGATATATATATGTGTGTGTGTTGTATGAGAGCATGTCTGATTAAAATATAAAAAAATGGTTTACACTAGTCCAGTTGTTTCCTGAATGAAATAAGTAAATTTACTCTTTAAAATCGACACCTCGGGGTTCTAGCAACCTCGATGCCGATTCGAAGTCCGTATTAGTAAATGTCTTTGTATTTAAAATCTTCTAAGTCCGAGTAATTATCGGTAAATCTATAAAAGACAATCCCACTTAACCAGACATCTTATGAACGACAACGATATCCTTATCTGGGAGACTTAACAAAAGGCAGGGCGTGTTTTGATAACCCGCAGTTTGGACAAATAAGTATTGACCTAATCGTGTGGTGTTACGAGACATTATTCTTAATTTATATTAAGATCAATTAAAGCGTCCAAGTAAATACGATAAAAACACAATATAACCCTTTCAACCCTACAGGACACAATAGACTGGTCATAAACAATAGAAAGAGCATACCATTTAGATACTCAGGGGTGAAGGGTTAACCAGGTATCTGATATCCTTGATCTAAGAGATTAAACAAGAGACAGGACGTGTTTGACAAATAGGTACTGACATCTCTTATTTTGTATACTACTAAAAACCTACATTGGTCAATGTATCGATTCCAGAAAATCTCGTCTCTTCTCCTACTCTCAAAGTTTTTCAAAGGTCCTGTGGATATTGATGTATCGTGAGTCACCCGTATAATGATAAAACAATTCATTATATAACCTACTTTCGTTTTCCATTTACTGAACTTTATACGAAAATGTGTAATATTCTACCATATACGCCTGTGACCGGTTTTACAGTTGGTGTGACTTCATGTTATGAATGAGAATACATCATTATGTGACGTCATATGGGTAACTATATTCATGGCTTATTTAAACGCCGTCTACTTTTACAATGAATCCTTGGGTATAATTACTTGATGTTATTGTAATTTATTGTAAATTAAATAAAACATTTTCATCAGGATCATTGTATTATCGATAAAGATATATAATAAAAGTGTTATCGTCTGTTCATGTTGAAATATTTCCATCCTCGTTCTTGGCGCGCCAAAGGGTTAATGTTCCACGAATTATGGGGAGTCGAAATACGGATATATTTTCATAGGATAAGTAGTATATGTCTATATTTAATGCGTGTTTATTTGAAATACAAATCTTTGAGGATCCCTACCGAAAAAGAATGCTTTAACAAGATTGACTAACAAATGGATATCGATTTCTAATATAAAAAGTACAGATACCAAATGGTCCCCTGGCTTATAATATGTTTGTCCCCCAAAGGGGGCTTTTGTATGCCATGTTTTTCTGAAAGCTTAAAACAAGTGTTGCAAATTGAGCCATGTTAGTCCTACGGCCGTTGGGGTGTTTAGGAGTTTTGGGGTATAGAAAATTAACCAAAAATTCACTAAAAATGGAAAAATCCTCAATTAACCGTTCATTTATGGTCTCTGTTCAGAATGTAATGGTTGTGTAGTAGATACTCAAGATGATAAGTATTGACCATAAATGAAGGAATGATTAATGTTCTTCCTATTTTTCAGCGAATTATGTAAATTTTTCATGGATTTTACCTCAAAACACTAACTTTTAAGGCCTATGACTGGCGGTTTACGCTCAGCAAGGTTGTTAATTTTGTTTTAAATGATAATGTGCTTTGCAAAATGCTTATATAAAGTTATTATCTTCCCTTTAATTACGCTTCTAAGTGATTCCGTTTTCTAGCAGTTTTCTTAATTTGTGTTTGAAGATCAAAAAATGATTTTTACTCGTAACGACAATAAATTCAAACGGAGTTGCGTAATATTCAAGTCAACCTCAGATGAATAAGTTCAAAATATAGGTTATTGTCATCTCGTATCCATCACAACTCGTACGTAAGTGAATTGGTTGACTCGTACCCATGTTTTAGCTGACTCGTGCCCATCGATTAATTCATTCGTGCCCATCGCCTATTTGATTGTAGAATTATTTATGAAGGTATGTATGTATTTACCAACAAAGTAATTACCATAATGCCGTTTGGTATTGCAATGACATACAACTATCTGTGGGAATGAATTGCCTTCAGAAACTTCGCTGACAGAGGTATAGTCCAATTCACAAAACGTGACAGGCGGATTAATCTCTTGATTATCATGCGGATGATTCTACTCAATTATCGGTTATGACAATCTTTATGGGTAAAACTGTTTATTCTCCACTGGATACTCATAGGTTGGATAGGAAGAAAGAAAGACACTATTGTTGTCAGTGTAAATTTAATGTCCTTATTTTTTATTATCTAAATATTGAACGTGTCCAGGTCAGTGAAGAAAGGGTTCACGAGACTACATCCCGCCTTGTTATATGGATATAAGGTAAGGGAGTCGCTACAATTTTCGAGCTTTTGGCGATTTGATTTTGGTTTCAAAAACAAAGAAATTTATAACCCCCGAATGTGTATAGACGTTTATATAGATGGGCGCCCTCATATTTGTAAAACTATTTCATGTACCCGAAATCATCCGTTTATAAACGCGTAAGTGTGTTCAATTTATCCAATCACAGTAGTTGTGATCGGGTATGGAAGTTATCGCGAAATCCGTTGATCTAATACAATTCTGAAATTGTTTAATAACCTCGATCTGATTAGCTGACGAATGCGCGAGCACCGTTTACTCGCATTGGCTGAGTCTTTGTGAATAATAAAAACAAAATATACACGAGTTATTTCGGGCACATGAATCCACGTGCCCAAATAACTCGTGTAACTCGGGTAGAAAAGAGCATAGCGATTCCGGCTCGTGGTTTTACGACGATGGGGCTCCCTATACTGTTTATATACAGTTCATGGCAAATTTAGGAAACACTTTGTCGGGTTTTTCAGTTGTTTATATGACAGGACAGAAAATTGTCGTGTCAGTTAGTAGTTGTTTTAGAGGATTCTTTAAGGAACATACTATGAGTAGGATCGTCATTGCTCGTGGTAAACCGTCTTATAGGGATATTGGAAGTAGTCTTTGAATTACAATACTTAAATAATTATACTGATTTGCCTAGAAAATGCACCTGGGCAATTTTTCTATGGTGAAAAATATTTCCGTGTCTTTTCTATATTCGTAAAAAAAGTTATCTGGAAAAGGGGTAATTTTTTCCTAATGGTATGGGTCAACAGACCTTTTTGAGGTTGATGTTTTCTATTTCCGTCATAATAGTATGCAACTTCAGAGGACCTCCAGTTTGACAGATATATATATGACATGTATGACCCGGAATCTATATACGATGCTAGATGTCAGATGTGAAAAACAGCCTACAGGAAAGTGACGGCACTTGTAGTCGTTACAAGAATTCCTTTACAATTAAGTCCTAGCAAGATATCATTGAATGTTGTCCATGTAAATTTTACGATACTAGAAGCGATCTTGTGCGACATTCTGTTGAGGTCACATCATATGAACACTAACTATTCCGACAAAACTGAACGGAATGGAACAGACCGAAAATGCGTAACGGGTATTCATGATTCCTACGTAGAATAATGATCGAGCCAGGGTAGTTTTGCCATGTGATTGAGAACTTAGTCATCGGTGTAACCATAATTCCTACGTTATTGTGTAAAAATCAGTAAAGGGATAAGACTCGTCCAAATGTTTATGTTACGAGTCAATCAACCGTAGGCATGACTTAGCCAATGAAGATACGAGTTGAGATGGGCACGAATTGAGATGGGTCCGAGTTTACCAACATTTTACAAAGAAGTTATCACGTTGCCATACAGGTAGCAGATAAAGAAAACACAAAGGACAGAAAAATAAGGGATATAGAATCGATAGAGAAATTGTGCTGTGCGTTTAGGAAAAGAAATAGCGTTTTAAAGTTCAACCCTTCTTTGAATATCCCCTGAAGAAACCTCAGTCTGTCAAGGCTATTTATATAAACTTTTGTTCAATCGTGGAGACTCAAACTGGTCGGAAAATACTGTAAGTTTGTAATCGGTTACTGCATCCTGATGTACACAGTTATCCTTTCCTTCTTAAAACCAGACAACGAGAATGTTAAAAATAAAGAAAACGAAACATTTTTTCGTTTTCCTGGAAATATTTAGTATTTCTATACGGGTAAAAAATTATCTGTAGAATACGGACTAATATCTAATTTTTTTCATATATTTTTAATCATGTTTCTGATTTCAGAATTCGACATATGCCACGTTTTCTATAGTTACTTTTATAACTCCACCATTTTTCTTATCTTCCAGAATCTTAATGAATGCTCCCACTGTTCTTTCGAGTCTGTAACATAGATGGATAATTATAAGAAACCATATAAATCCTAAATATTCTTCTGTTAAGATCACCAATAGTGATGGATAGTAAATGATGAAAAACACTTAAAAAATGTAGATTTGGGATCAGCTATTATAGAGGAATAAACGGTCTCTACCGACAGAGTAATTGGATAAATGTTTCGAACTATTTTTGGTAGATCTTGTTTCACACCTTTTAATACCTTAAGATAAAAATAAAAAATTAAGCTTTTATGAAATTTTCACAAAATTATAAGGTCTATAAAGTAGTAACTTTTGGTGAAATTTCAGTTTTAATTGGCGTACAGAGTATCTGTTGTGCCCATATACTTCCTACAGTTCTTAAGGTAAAATTTACTTATTTGACATATTATTTATAATATGACAAGGATTCGCATATTTTGAGAATCTTGGCTTCCATTGATTATTCTCACATTAACTTATCGATCCCTAAATCCTAATTTTGTATCAGACACTTCAAAGTAATGGTAAAGTCCACTGTCATGGTTCATTGGGGTATGATTAGAAATAAAAAAAACAATTGCAATAATATTATGTGTAAGTTTAACTTGCTCACTACCGAAAAGAGCAGTAAACCATTCTATTCATTGACTTGGGCGAGTCTAAACGTGGCCACAGGTTTTGAAGTTATTTGTACGGAATTCCAATATGCTTTAGCATATAGGGTCCAATATACATTCATTGTGGGTGGAAATTACACATAGAGGCCCTGTTTTGTCCACGATACTCCTCTTACAGTATTTCAGTTAAATCATTTCCTACAGAAAATAGAATATGTTCATCATAATACCTACATTGGTTTCAAACGTATTGCAGATAAAACCTTAATTTCATGAAACATATTACAATCCTGTTTACTTCACCCCCAGAAAGCGCGGGGATGCGTGGCACATGCTCTAGTTAATCTATAATACGAAATTTCCGAGTATTTTTTATAATTATGGTAATAGCTATTGTCATCATTTGTAAGGTAGAGTTCTGATATAACAATAAAGAACGAAGAACAGGGACAGAAAAGTGATCAATGTGCCTTTTTTCAATATATCGGACGAGAAGACAAATATTCTGTCATGCAAATAGTGAGATAAATGTATACGAAATTGTGAAATAGATAAAGACTGGTGAATCGAGAACAAATTCATTTCTTTTCAAAAATACGAAACTAATACTATATGTTAACAACAGAGGGAGATAACTCTCGGTGTTCATATTCAATATATTTATTGTTCAAGAATCTGTGTATATACGAAACAGTGAATAAGTTTTTAATGAACTTATATACAGCTGTAACACATTAATGACTGCCTCTGCAAAACCTGATCTTATTTTAAGCTACTTCTGATCCATTCAAAAACCCGTGATTGTTTCAGGAGTGATAAACGTGAAAATTGCAACCCGTGGAAATAAAAGCCGTGTACAGTAAACGATTGCCAGATTTTGTATTTGTTACTCACGGTATGACTCCATGTTTTTGGATGAAGTCAGAAATTTCTTCGTTTTTGGGAACTCCATTGTATAACATTGGGGTCTCTGTAAATGACGGACAAATTGCATGGAAGTAAATCCCTTTGGAATCTATAAGTGGGTCTTTCTGTAAAAAAGAATTACGTATTTCGATTTGAATCACTAAAATCATGTATGGATAAGCACAAAACGATCAGTTATTATGAAATATTTATGTTTATAATTTTTTAAAAGATCAATGAATTTAATTCTAAAATGTAGACTTCTTATGTTTGAGAATGTAGCCGAGCCTTCGAATTGTAAAAGTTTGACTTTACAATTTTTATCCAGAGGTTATGTGGCAATTGACAAAACAGTTTAACTGGTAAAGGCATATGAACTGTTTACGTTTTAAAAACATGACAGAACAATACATTTCACTGACGAAATAAGAAGAAGCCAAAGCTGAGATGTGTATGAAAAAATACTTACATGTACATAAGGCATTTGATATGATAAAATGATAAAAATTCTTAAAATATGGATTATCCACCGCTGTCTAATATTTGATTTGATTTGACTGAAGACAGTGGTAAACGCCACACTCAACGATTTTTCAGTTATATGGTGGCGGCCGGTTTTTAATGGTGGAGGAGAAAACCCGGTTACCGAGTAGAGACACACCGGCCTTCCGCAAGTAAATTGGCAAACTTTCTCACAAAAATCATCGTAGGTTCCAGTGATGCTCGAACCTGCGCTAAACCAGAAGTGCGAGACTTCTCGAATAACGATGCTCTAACCACTCGGCCACGTAGACCATTCTTATGTTGGAATAAGACTTACCGATAAAGCAAGCGTATAGGTCAAAACAGCACTTTTTGTGCCTGAATAAACTGGGATAAAGCGACTAGATTTCAATCCTAAAATAGAAAACAAGAAACTAAGTAGCACACATTATAACGATGGGCCAAGCATTTAGATATATCGACGACGTTTTGTCAATTAATAATGACATTTTCATACACATGTCAATGCTATATATGTCAGTGAACTAGAAATTAACGATACAACAGAATCAAGCACACACGCTTCATACTTAGACATTTAATTATTATAGACACAGACGGGAAATTAGCAACTAAGCTATACGACAAACGCGACGATTTCGGCTTTCCCATCGTAAATTTTCAATCTTTAAGAAGTAATATCCCACAATCACCCGCATATGGAGTTTATACTTCACAAATGATCCGATAAGACGGCTTACAGAGGTAAACTACTGTGTGACAAAATATTGACACAGGGGTATCGAAAACAGCGTTTGACGTCTTTTGGTTTTGTTCCCGGAAATTGTTCAAAAGAGGGTGTACCAAGGAAGAAGTCCCTCAGTGACATAATGAACATTTCAGAGGCAAATTACTTACTAACTTAGTTGTTGTCACTGAGATATGTTTATAGGTGAGTTTGATTTTATACCAGTACAAATGTATAAAATATTCATACCGATAGTATTCCGAAATAGTAGGTATATGGTTTATATTGACCCTCGAGGATTCTAATTTTTTACCAGCAGTAGTTGCTTATATTATAAACATAATGCCAATATAGAGCTTTGCAGAGAAAAGAAGAAAAGATCAAAACAAATGCGCAAGAAGATGAAACATACAAACCACAAACCTGCGGAAGATGACACATTCAGAATCTGTCCACCTCTACCACCAGTCTGTTTGTCCATATGTTTCATTGCTAGATTAGTACCATGTACTACTGCTGTCTGTAATACCAGCGCAAATAAATAAGAAAACCTATTAAAATTTCATGTAAATATAATGTAGGGAAATATAATTGAAAGCGATGTGGTGTGTTGACATTCATTCAAAGACACGCCTATGTATAGCTAGTATAAAATCTTGTTGAATACAAGAGGTATGCTATATCATTGCATAGAAATAGGATTAGGTTATAGAATTTAGAGGTTTAACACAAACATTATATAACATTTTATTATATATCCTTAATAATGATAACAATATTTTTTAAATTTACAATAACATCAAATATTTGCGTAATGTGTCGTTGTTAAAGCACGTGTGACTATAAAATAAAAGTTGTCCCGGAACCTCAAAACCGGTTCCGGGTGTATAAGGTAGGAGATTGCACCTTTTCATCTAATGTTAATAAATGAAAAACGTAAATAGCATTTATAATGAATGTATTATAAATTACATTCAGGCCATTTGGTACTTCGTTACATTTCTTTTTCTGTACCTTCAGGAAATTCAAAATGTGTATAAATGTGTATAAAGCTTTAATCACTGTTTGTTACATTATGGGTTATTCGTTAATTATCACTTCAGAAATTCACATATCTCTACTATTTGACAGTAATTTCCTTTAAAACGATCAAAATGTTAATCAATAAATCATAGAACACATCTGCCAGAATCTATTATGAAATATATGCCGGAAATGTAATGTAATACTTATTTAGAATGTGTATAAGAAATTCTTGGACTTCCGGACTTGTTGATTTTTCGAAAAAGGTCCGACACCTTTTTGCATTATAAAGTAACAACCGACATATCGCCAAATGTCTGACAAGTAGCTGTAAACGATCATTTTTTATTTCATTGAATTGTGACGTCATAACCACACAACTATTTGAAGGGCAATGAAATTGGAATAATGGAAAAGTCTGCCAAAAGGAAAGGTCATTCAAATGACATGCTAACATTCATATGATTATGACGTCAAGTACTGAACCAAGTGTCGGACATTTGTCAGTCAGTCAGAATTGAGCATATAGGGCCTGGCACCATAAAAATAAAAGATACTTTTTAAAAGTCTTAAAATTTTACCCAACGTTGTCCAATTTTTGAAATTTGATTGGCCGAGCAGGCCAGATTGAGAATATTCTCAGACTTAAGTTAATTTCTTAAGTTTCATGGTGTCGGGCACAGATGAACAAAATTTGAATTTATTTTGATTGCTTCTAAAAGAATCACTAAGAAGATATGAAGGTATTAAATATAACTAGGTAAATACATAACAAATGAAATGAAGACCGTCCAGTACCAGTCACGTGACTCCTTGGCAGATTGTTTGAGCATCGCTCTTTGAACCATGGCAACTTTCACATCCGGTCAGCGCAGGTTCAATTCCCGCTAGAACCTAATTATTTTTTTTTGTGAGTAGGTTTGCCAGTTTACATGCGGAAGGCTAGTGAAATCTTCCTAGGTAATCGGGTTTTCCCCTCCACCATTTAAAGTTGCTGTCACCATATTACTGAAAATGATATGTGTACGGGTATGGCGTAAAACAATATTAAAATTCCAGCGCCAGCTTATCACTTTACACTGAATTTATATTTCGTTCAGATAGCACCATTGGAATTCTTAACATCTCAAAATCTAAAATATTCATTTCCTAGACTAATTTGGCTATACATTTAGATTTATTATTTGACCATGTATGATACCACGTTTTCTTTCGGATATATACATTTATATTATATTAGAGCTCAACTGATGAAGTCTTATTGACAAAAAAACGATCGTCTAGAGCATTTGCTTTGGTAACTTTTCTAACACTATAACTTCGGTGATGATAATAATTTTCTTCAGTAAAGAAAGCTCAGAGGGATCAATTCATCGATGACATCATATATCAGATAGAATTTAGATTTGTGAAATCATTTATAAAATCACTAAATTTGTATGAATCTATTTACCTATTTATTTATGTAACGCTATATGACGTTTTGATTTTGATTTGATTTGATTTTTTGTTTTACGTCATACCCAGCAATCTTTCAGTCATATGATGGCGTCCAGTTTTTATTGGTGGAGGAGAAACCCCGGTTACCCGGGTAAATACCTTCCGCAAGAAAACTTTCCCACTTAATTCGAAATGACCATAGCGGGATTTGAACCAGAGATGAGAGGCCTTGTGGTTTAAAGCGCAATGCTCTTACTACTCGGCCACGGAGGCCCCCTATAGGACGTTATAGTGAAGCAAGAACAAGGACGTGAAAAATTACAACTGACGAAACTATTTGCAACAGAAAAAAATTTTTGAATTGGAAATGGTCAAACACTGAACAGTCTTTAAAAAATGGAATACTTAGTTATTTTTCATCCTGTTATAAATTTTTATCTTATATGGACATGTCACCAGCTTTAGGCAAAGTACCACACACTTTGACCTTTGATCTGACGCCATTGTATTAAATGTTCTTATACGTGCTTTGCCCACCGTGACACGGAACCTCGGTTTTAAATCTCATCAGAAAGATCCTTTCTTTTTGCTATTTATGCCTGAGTGCTTGGCGAAGGAACAATCTTGGGTATTTGTTCTTAAGGTATCACCCAGTACAAGAAATCGAACCCGAGACATTTGCGAATCAAACGCTGTCCCACTTTACCAGAGGAAAGAGAAAATAAATTATGTCATTGAAGAGTGTTGCAAATTAATAAAAAATGAAACAATTATACAACACGTACAGTTTGAACTTTGGTTTTGTATCGAAAATGTATTTACTGTAAGTACAAAACACAAAAACTCTCCGTGTATACTTACAATATTAACAGCAATACATTTCTCGTAGTTCACTTCATTAGAGATTCCAGCATTATTGACAAAAATATCAAAGTATCCTAAAAACTGTACACATTGTTTCATGGTAGCTGAAATGAAAAAAAATTGATCAGACATAGGACGTTTAAAAAAAGTCACCTTTCACCAATAATTTAATTCGAGCCAACAAAAAATTCGTGCTAGAAAAGTTCTATAAGATTCTATAGTTTTGAACCAATGTTATATGGCAATAGTGTCTTTGTACTTTGCCAATGATTCCAATGAACGAGAAATTCGACAGAATGATTTTTATACAGTGTATATTTATGAACGAAAATTTGTTTTTTTTTATGATCTGAAATATTGCTATCAAAAAGTCAACTTACCAGAAAACAAATCAAAGTCGGTGACATCACATTTGAAGAATCTGACTAGCTTTTTCTCAACATATTCACCAAGTTCCGTTTCCTTTTCCTTTAATTTGCTTGTGTTAATATCTAAAACGCAGACCTGTAAGTGAGACAGTCACTGTTAATGAAAGAGTAGTACAACTGAATAAACAATACAACCTTAATGTTTGTAATATACTTAGCATCTAACTTAAATAAATAAACAGAATTAGTTCAAACGAAATAGAATGTAGTCATCTAACACAGCTTTCAATTTCAGGCTTATTATCGAAGAAACAATATCATCTGTATATTATAAATCGGAATACCTATGTATGCATGAGAGTTAAATGGATATGCTCTACATAAGAAAATTATGAACATCGGCAGTTGAAATCAAGAATCAACTCATTAAGCGAGTATATACACAAACGGAAGTTGAACAGCAACTGCAGAAAGTAGATAAGTTAGACCGAGCTGAAATTCTAAATTACAGAAAGTGCAATAAGACACAAGAAACAGAAACGCGTTCCATATGTGATTTATTCCCACTTTTAGCCAAAATGTGTGTATCATGCAAAGAAATAAATGCCATTTTTACATTTACTATTCTCCATAGTTAATTGTGACATTCAAATTGTTTTGACAATTAATTTACATATATTAGAGGTTAGTCTATCTAATGGACAGCATTTTAAAATACGCCGACAGCACAGTGCCCTAGATTTTGCACTTTGCACATAGCTGACTCAATCTTATTTGGAACATTGTATGCATGTGTTTTGGGATATAACATATAAGGATGTATTCATTGTGAGGCGTTATATGTAATCGGTCAGCTGCACGCTATCACCCGATCGCCAGTGTTAATGCATTTCAGAACCCAGGTACACTACAATGGTGTGTCGTGCTTTGCAACTGTATGTTCGTTTAATTAATGTATAAAAGTTGTAAAATTACACTTTATACTGACATCTGTACTATTTAAAGGATGTTGGTGTATAGTCATGCATGGGGGCATAACCCATATAGCCTTCCACAATTGGGCAAACACTCAATGCAAGTCCAAAAGTGAGATTTTAGCAAGAGAGCGTATAGGGTTTTATTATGCTATAATTAGGATATATTCTGTATTTTAATGTTAATTTAAAATTTTCACTTCAAAATGGAACAGCTTTGTTGAGGATACATTTAAAAATGTTTTGTGTTTCTTTTGCCATCGAGTTATGTGGACATTGGTTTCTTATTGTAGTATAACGATGCCAACATAAGTTTCTGTTCAAGATGTTTTATTTAGATGTCTTCAATAGGAACCTTCACATGTGTATCTCCGTTTCTTTTTTCCTCTCTCCTTTCATGAATGATTCCCGACTACACAAATGTCTTTCATACTCCCCTCCCATACTACCACTATCACACCTACTTATATGGCTATTTGCGAAGGTCAACTAAATGAACTACTTGTACTAATAATGTGAACTAGAAGTACATAACACTGTAATTATGATAATACTGAATAAGATACTTATGGTATGGTATTTAGTTTCCTAATTATCATCAAGGTGATAATTCACAAGGCAAATGTGTTGATGACAAGTAAATACTTTTATACTTCTAAATAGACCAAAAGTTCATAACGTTTGTAAACATATGGAAACAACTGAATATATCAATTCTGCATTTTGTTTTACATAACAACATAAAATTTTGATAGACATATAATATAAAAATTTCAGATACCAAAGTATAAATCAATAGAATGTCCAGGACATAGATACAAATCCGGTAAAAATGGACAAACACGGACCTCTGGAAACCAAGAGGTGGGATCAGGTGCCATGGAGGAGTAAGCATCCCCTGTCGACCGGTCACACCCGCCGTGAGTCCAAAGTCAAGTCCAATGAAACACGTGGGGAGTGTATCCTCGTCACAATTGGTACAGACGTCTCAACAACCGCCAACGAAAAGGCAACTCAACATTTCATTTAGTGAAACAGAGTAGTCGCAAACAAGACTATTATACCGATCATAAAATTTGCGGAACGTTGACATTAAACGCGGTTTCCGATACCCCGATTGTGTGTGTGAGTGCGTGTTTGCGTGCGAGTATGTAAGTTTGTGTGTTATTTATGTTGTTGTAAATAATGGGACTAATTCATGTACCACGTGATAACCGATAATGTTTGTGCGGTACTAGTATCTCCAATGGTGATGAAACGCAACTGTACGTAATCTTCCCGCTGAAATAACGTTACCGTGGGATATCATCTGCTAGCGTTATTCCATCACTAATAGAAACAATAGTTACCCACAAACATTATCAGGTATCACGTGGTACATGAATTAGTCCCATTAATATCAAAACATATATATATGTGTGTGTGTGTGTGTGGTTTTGTGCTCTCTCTCTCTCTCTCTCTCTCTCTCTCTCTCTCTCTCTCTCTCTCTCTCTCTCTCTCTCTCTCTCTCTCTCTCTCTCTCTCTCTCTCTCTCAACTCTCTCTCTCTCTCTCTCTCTCTCTCTCTCTCTCTCTCTCTCTCTCTCTCTCTCTCTCTCTCTCTCTCTCTCTCTCTCTCTCTCTCTCTCTGTGCAGGCTATATACGTTTGACGGCAATACCTTGCATTTTCGTTTTAGTAGTTCCTGTGCCAAACCGAAACCAATCCCATCTGCTCCGCCAGTTATTACAACATTTTTCCCTTCCATTCTATGATTCAAACTAAAATGATAGAGATATTTTCATCTTTTAAAATTTACGGTGAAATATATTTAAATATTTAAATATCTATAGTCTAAGCCATATTTGGTCATGAATTTCAAAATGAATTACTAAAGCAACTAGTCGTCAAAATAAAAACATTTAAATGATAAAATTAAAACAGAAAAACGTTTATCCTATATCTTTTCTACATACTTTTTCTTTGGTCATTTCAATTTTTGAAAACACTCTTCCTACGGGAATCTCTGTGTTAGCCATGCGATGTCAAATAATTGGGTCATGTGAGTAATCATTAATATTTTCGTGCCTCTCTTGATAAAAGCGGGGAATAACTCCCAATATATTATTGTCGTAAAAAATCGCTGATTGTGTATTAATAAATCAGTGAGCCAGGCTCAATCAGTATGACCAATAAACGTTCCCTTTCTTTAACTGTAGCTCTCAAACTTCGAAAGATGGCCGCGATTATATATGTATATTTGAGTGCGAATTTCTAGACGTACAAAACGGATCCATTATTTGCCATGAACATGGATAATTAATTTAGTATGTATAGGATACCGATACGTTAAAGTTAAGTGGTAGGTATCAACCATTTTATTTTAAAAAGTCAAAACCAGCGGACCTAGCTTACTTGGCGCAGGCTATAAACACTTTAATTGAAACAAATAGTAAGAGTTAGAATAGATAAAAGGTTCTGATCAGAGTGAATTTTACATTGATTGAAAATTATGTGGTTGGAATCCATCTTCCTACCACCTGCAGAATAGAAATAAGGCACATGCGCACCAATCCATCAATTTTAACGAAGAACTGTATCAAACTGAAATACATGAGAATAACCCACTGTTACTTTTACATAGCCTTTGTTGGTTTGATTTCAAATCCTACCTCTACATCAGCAAACCCTCACCCTAGACATCGCGATATGTTGAAACAAGTATCACCAAGCTGAATTCAGACATTTTTATTTTTATTATTTCTGGACTTTGCAAAACAAAATTGTGTTTCTATTTTCACATATATGTTTTCTTTTTAATTTACTCTGTAACACACGGATTATAATTATCAATTTACAGATTCGATTGTTTAGGTTTCTCACCACATGTGCTTAGACTTTGTGACACCTGGACAATACTTATAATACGGGAAATGGACATACTTCATATGTTAATCCTCTTTTAACATAATTATTTTCATACCTGTCATAGCAATTATCTACTTATTCAACGTCTCAATTATATTAATGTACATCTGTCTAAGATTTAATTTGCTATCGTTTGGTAATTGACTCAACACCTTTCAAACTTATACGAGATTTAATATTTACAAAATATTGTTCCAAATTCTCATAAATACTTTTGTAAAATTTCAATTCCTTAGTTCGGACATCTACTGGTCATATATCCAACTTGCCTTCTATTTTCATCCATTACTTTTTATTCACTATTTTGGACTTATTATTTGTTAATCATCATTTCGGACCATTTGCATTCTATTGTTATATTTTGTGATTTTATACTGTTCATCGTTGCGGCTTGACAATAAATACGGATGAACTTATACAATGTTATTCCTGGAGTTGTATTTTGGTGGACCACAGGGAATACGGCACTCTATCTACTTACGGCCCACAGCGCCACGTTACTTCACGGCCCACAGCGCCACACACACCGACTCTTACTCTTTTTCTCGCCAACATTCCCTCACCCCGTTCGTTACAACGCAACAGCGGATACGGCTCCAGCGACATAAACTTTTTTTTTTTAATTTCATAAACAATTTTATATTCTAATATTATTAAACATAACAATTCATATTACAAATAGTTAACAAATTTATTCTTATATTTTACTGAATTTCTGTACATGAATTCATTTTCAAAGTTTAGAGAACTATTGTCACAATTTCCCATTAAGGTTTTATTAGTTAATTTACTCAATCTTAAGTTGCATTCCTTTCGACAGGTAAATCTTTCAGTACAATACTTAGGACTCAGTCATAGTGTCAAATTCCGTCTTAGTAAAATTGTTTGTTTGTTTATTGTTGTTTAACGTCCCACTCAAGAATATTTCACTCATATGGAGACATCACCAAATGCCGGTGAAGGGCTTCAAATTTTGGCCTATGCTCGGTACTTATGGCCATTGAGCAGTGAGGGTGCCGACACCTACTGTGACATGGGACCACCGTTTTTACTGTCTCATCCGACAGACAGGAAACCAACCTGCCGCCGGCTGGACTCGAACTCACGACCTCACGATCCAGAGTCGAGCGCGCTACCGACTGAGCCAGGCCGACTCGTCTTAGTAAAATGTTATCAATTAGTAACATATGAAATCAATGGAGCCGAAATGCCGAAATCAAATTGTTAGATAAATTTACTTCTCCATATTCCATTTACTGTCTCCTGAAAATACATAGGTAACGCAGAAAGATAAATTTCCGTCTTTGAATCAATTACTCTGGTAATAATTTTTCTCACTTATTAATCTCTATTGTTTACGAACAATGCGTGTGGCCTGGACTGGGGACGCTATCGGTTGAAGTTCGATCACTTCTGCATTGGACTTCTCACAATAAAGACATAAAAATTCATACAGTCTCCTGTCCAAATTTCAGGTAACAAAGTTTTACTTTTTTTTATCTTATTTCGTTAATTTTAACTATTTCATTTGAGATCAAATACCGTCTGTAAAATTTTATTTATGTTATTTTGTACTGATAATTATTGCAATTTCTTATCAAATTTTATTATTCGTCACACAGATTTACAAGTCTGTTACAAATTACTTTTGTGTTTAAATGACTGGTTATCTTTGTTTGAATGATCACAAAATTATGATTTTTCTATTCGTATTCAAAAGTTGTAAAATTACTCTTAAACTTGAATTTAAATTATTGCATTTGCATATGCATTTGTTAAATGAATTATATCGTTTTCCGGAATTAGATTTTCCTACATTAGTTTTGATTTTTAAAACCTGAGCTCGTGCGAACAGAAAAATGATACAACAAACTTTTTATTCGATTAGCTTAAATACTACACACAAGATGCAAGTTTTTATTACTGTAAGTTACTTATTCAATTTTTCAGTATTTGCATTTATGCATACTTTTTCACTAGGTTTATTTTATGCAGTAAATATTGCTAGTTACTTAGTTTCCTATGCACTCATGTGATTCTTACAATTTACGATTCAGTACAGGTACACTAGGCCTATGCTTGGTAAACACAGTGAAAAAGTTTTATATAGTTTTTGCTTTTCCTTATGCAATGGGTCAAGTTATTTTTCAAATGCTTAAATACAAGTGGCTTATGTCTTTCAACTAAGTCTTTATCTTATTTCAAGATTTTATTTTAATTTTATATTTTGAGTTGCATCTGTAGCTTTAGTTTAGTTATTTTCCTCTTTTCATTTAGTCTGGTAACCGGAAGTACTTTTACAAAACGTAAATGTGTGTAGCAGTATTAGTCATTTACCTTTGTTACTTTAATTATAGTTTTTATCTGCCTGATTAGAAACCTCTGCAAAGTGAAATTCTCTATCATTTAGTTAGTTTCCCCATTTTGTTTTAATTCCCCAAATATTCATTTTTATAACTTTCATTTATTATCATACCTGTACTTTGCTGTAATGTGTAACTATGTTTTAAAGGTGCACTTAGCACAATTAAATTACTTGTGGCACCGCACATTTCAATATGTAACAGATTTTTATAATCAGTTTAAATGTTAAAAAGAACTGTAATCAAGCATGTAGCTAGTGTTTCAAAGGCGTATAAAGCACATGAAATAACTGTGTCACCGCATGTTTATAACTGTTACAGTGGAACATTTTGATTATTATTTTGTATTTTATCGTGATTTTAAATGATTGTTATCATCACTTCTGCATTGGACTTCTCACAATAAAGACGTAAAAATTCATACAGTCTCCTGTCCAAATTTCAGGTCACATACCAAGTACCCATAACGGACAAATTCGTTATCACCATAAGCACGGTGATACAAGCCAACGTGTGAGATATTTCTTAAGCTAAATTTGTAAAAATTGTAATTTACTTGATCCAATGTCTTCTCTATGTTCATTTTGACTATATAATTTATAGTTAATAAGAAAATTATCGAAAATCCAGTATACTATAAGCTATTTGCATTCTGTACACCATGTGCGAAACTTAATCCTATTACCGGCAAATGATAGGGATTTCATTTAAAGCCACATTTCGGGGAGTAATGTTAATAAATAAACTTTTCTGTACTCACTTCATCCGTATTTGCATTTACTTACGTCGTAGTTTTTAAATTTCTATTACAACTAATTATATAATTAATCTTGGGAAACACATAGCACATTGTTCTATTTATAAACTCTTAAAATAATATGATAGTGACGCAAAATCGAAAACGAGGCCGTATGATAATCAAATCAAACTCTTCATGATGGCGAGTTACAACAGCAACGTCTGATCGAATACGATGATTGCCAGTCTGATTTCAAATTCAGCTCAGACCTCCATCTACTGTGTCCTTTCCCAAGTGTAATCTCAGAAGATTTCTTTATTTTGCTCACCATGTTCACTGTATGGTAACCACGACGGGCGTGAAATATGTAGGAATTATAGAAAAACAATTGATGAATACAAAACTGTTCACTTTAATTAAATTTAACAAAGGAAATCGTGTTATATTGATTAGCCAATGAATTCTCTAGCCACACAGTGTCCGCCATGTTCACGACATCCAAACATTCACGTCGGTAGCCGTTGACAAACAGTGATATTGCTTATCGATCAACGGTCACGTGTCCGCGGTCATGTGGTCGCGTTCTATAATAACTAGGGCGAACTTTGCATGTTCGTATACAAAAGGAAACTTAAGGACCCGCTAAAGTCAAAGATGACTGATTTTTCAGAACCAAAAAATAAAGTAATTGTAGAATATCAGACCATGTTTTATACATCAAAATTTGCATAATTCTGTACTGAATCACAATATCATAAAACTGAAGCCAAAAAATGTTTGTGGAGTAAGAACTTTGCAGTTGTATCAATTGCTGTTTTAAAAAATTCTGGACAGTAAATGACTACTTTTTTCCTAACATTTAAGCATTATCACCCTGAAAGCCATATCTAGGGGATGCTGGGGTATTATTAATATTACGAAAAGTTGGTCTTTTTAAGCTGTGCTTTTTGAAATTTTAATTTATTTCTTCAAATAAATTCGAAGCTAACACTATTTTAACAGTTCCCACAAGTCATACACAAGACAGACCGAAAGTCTGTAAAAACTTTTAATAGTATGCCAAATTTCAAGGTTGGTTTCCTCGCACTTAATAATAATTACTTGGTGTTTGTCCTTTCATCTTTTTTTTACTTCAGCGGAGCCTTAAGAAATTATAGGAGTTTCTCTACTAACTCCAATAATACATCGATTTTTAAAATCATTTCTCTCGGGTAGGAAAGGATTTTATAGAAAATGCCATATAACATATTTCAAATACTAAATGATATATATAAATATTCATCATGACTGGGAATTTAAAGAGTTACAGATTTAAGAGAAACAGGTGAGAAATAAGAGTCTTATGGATTTTATAAACAGACTACCAAAGTTATAATGCTCAAGACGATATCGTTTCTGTCAATTAGACTTCATCAGTTGAGCTCCAATTTGAAAAGTATGTGTATTTTCTAAAGAGAAAGTGGTATTATACAAGGCCAAATAATATCTGTAAAAGTATAGCCGAAATCCGTCTAAGAGTAACCACTGTAAACAATGACTATCTTAGCTTTAGAAAATTTTTGAATGTAAGTGATGTCAACAGTGGCAAATATTACTTTAGTATAAGATGAACAGCTGGTACCGAAATACCAGGTAATAGGTTTATGTATACCCTCGGGGACTCAAACGGTCCACCAGCAGTGGCAACGACCTAGTGGTTATGTTATAAATTTTATAAACATACTACCAAAGTTATAATGCTCAAGACGATATGGAAAGACGGCTCAACTTCATAGGAGCCAGATGCAGACAGTCTAGCAGAAATAAACAGAACGTTTACTAAGGAGAGCCAGAGAAGTATTGTTTTAAGACAAACCAGTTTTAAATACATCTAATTAATCTTCAATCAATATAAGCTATATTCTAATTGCTTACCTTTTGTGTTCAATCAAAATACCTTTATGTAATTCATATATTGAAACAGTAATACTAAGAGGAAGATTCTTGGTTATTCAGTACCTGTACATAATTAATTTAGGTTGCTAGTGATGATGATGTTGATGTTGTCTTCATTTCGTTTTTAGAACTTTCAATAAAAAAGAATAGTGTTGAAAACAAATTTATTTGTAACTCTTTCACCGGAAAACAAGTCTCACAATAGGTAAAAAAATATAACTAATCCGCCTTTTATACCTGTGGTAGGATTTGTTTTCTGGTAAAACACTTACAAATATGTCCACGGATTGGGAGATAAAGTGGGAATGTTTCAAAATATTATAAACATAATAAAAAAGTTATAATGCTCAAGACGATATCGTTTCTGTCAATTAGACTTCATCAGTTGAGCTCCAATTTGAAAAGGATGTGTATTTTCTAAAGATAAAGTGGTATCATACAAGGCCAAATAATATCTCTAAAAGTATAGCCGAAATCCGTCTAAGAGTAACCACTGTAAAACAATTTTTTTCAACACAATTTTTTGTATTAAAAGTTCAACAGCTTTTTATGATCCTAGTTCGGCTTTAAACTTTTATGAAATTTTATGAAAACTATTGTTCATTTCATAATTGGTATTATCTTTTTTTGAGTTAAAAGTATTTACATATTATAAGTAATATCGTGAGAAGTTTAAATTTATCTTATATTCTCACGGTTTATTGTATTAATATTTTGATTATGTTTTTACTCCATGCATCTAACTTAAGGAATAAAGGTCAAAAAATAAATTCTTTTTAACATTTCAACACTGTAATAACAGTGAATCAACCCGAGAAGCGAGGTGTGATGATAATATCACACATTACGATAACTTCCCCGGAATGAAACTTAATAGTAATATTTTGCACTAACTACACCATTTAAAGCCTGATTTCTTCAAAAGCTAAGATAGTCATCTTTTTACAGTGGTTACGCTTAGACGGGTTCGGACATTGATACTAAATAAAATAAACATCTTTTTTAAACTGATGAAGTTTAATCGACAAAAACGATCGTCTTGAGCATTATAACTCTGGTATTATGTATTAGTTGTAAAGGATACATAAGAAGCATTCCGAAAATATAATTGAATCAATTAATACAAAATAACTTACGGAGAAAACATTTACTCAACTTGTATCATTATGAATCGATATATGTTTTAATTATTTTTTCTAAAGATATTTTTCATTTTCAACATTGGGAATAAAACACATGAAACCAAATTTCTTCTGATATTATTTTTCGTAGAAATACCCTCGATTATTTACAAGCTTAATTGCAACTTACCTTTTATAAAATGACGGAACGTTTACAACCAACTAGTCCTAAAAATAAATGTGATGTTAGGTTATTTTTGCTTACTTTAACAGTGATATGACGAAAAAGTGAATTTTAACCCTTTAAACACAGTACGTTTCTAGATAGTATGGTCTTTTCTATTGTTTAGACTGGTCCATTGTGGTCTACAAGGCTGAAAAGGTTAATTTTTGCCCAAGGAAAATTATCACACAAATATATACTCAAGTATAATAAGTGTTTCCATGTAAAACGCAGTTGTGGAAAATAATATAATAATATATCTAGGATGTTATCACAACATCCATTAGGAACATTGAATTATACATCCCTTGGACTTTAAATTGACGTAAAAAGCCATAAAATTATAAAGCATGTAAAATTGTTTCTTATTTTTACTTTACATCGTACATGCATTTAATTGACAAAACATATACAACAGCACGATCATCTTTACTAAAAAAACAGTTCATTTCATTTTCATTTTCCTTCTCTCTCTCTCTCTCTCTCTCTCTCTCTCTCTCTCTCTCTCTCTCTCTCTCAAATTTCAATTTCATTTGTTTTTGTTTTCTGTTTCTCTCTTCGTGTAATCACACGCAATTTCCTTTGAGTTCAATGAATGTACGTCAGATTGAACCAGTACATTTATTTGCCGATTTGTTATTAAATTCAAAAGAAGGTCAGTCATCAATGACTGCAAGATCATGAGGCGATAATTCGTCATCAGTTAAATTCGTAGCGGATTCATGATTAATGATACGGACTCTTTCCTCAAGAGGGAAACCAGCAGAACAAATAGATATGTGAGTTTCGACAGCAGGTTTGGATTGGAAGACATCAGTGGATCACGCTTCCTGTTGAAGCTGCCTTGAAATGATGTAGGGAAGCAGAACAAATCGCCTTTGCAACAAACATTAAGGGTATCCAATTGCCCATGGCATTTACGCGAATCATAATTGTAACTTTTGTATGATTGAAAAATCTTGAAAACCTTATTTTAAGAGGTCCAAATCCTTTAAATGGAGACTGAATTTCAGTTTAGCTATGAATGTTTAGTGACCCAGAAGGGATTACCCAGCTTGAAAGACTACATGACTAATATGTACTGGTCTCCGCAGATAAATCTTCAAATAATATACTATTAGTTTTTATTTGTAAGGAGCATTACTATATTTTTTTTAGAAAAACTAGGGTTTTAATACGAATTACGGTAATCATCTTTAAACTCATGTTTCAGTATTACAGTCTTATCATTACCTTCCATTGATACTGATTTTGAGCCACTATATTTATATTGGATACCTAAACTTCATAAAACCAAATATAAACAAAAGTACATAGCAGAGTCTAGCAAACGTTCCACCTAACATTTATCTTTACTCATTACTAAAATACTTACATCATTGATTTACTTTAGGGGGAAATTTAGCAACGCTGTACAGTTGTTTGTTCCAGAAACGGTGTAAATCAGATATGGATACTTAAAAATTCTAAAAATCTTTTGAAAAATTTAAAGACGCGCTATTTTTCTCGAATTCATAGCATCCAAACGACTTTTCTACACTTTACTCAACAATTCCACATGGGAAATTTTGGCATCATCGACAACTTTTTTTCACTAAACGTGGTATCCGAAATTCTAAATATCTAGCGATAGGTTACCATGATACTTATTTCATCCAACATCACTTTGATTCAACAAATAAGTAATATAAAAAGGACGCTAGAATTTCTAATAGACAATATATTCGTAGTATTTGGAGACCAGCTTTTTAAGCAAACTGTTGGAATCCCACGGTATCCAATTCTATCCCTTTTTGGTCGACCAGTTTTCTTACCCATGTGATGCAGAATTAATTCAGAAGATTTTAAATCAATAAAGGTAAAGATGGACCGCGGTAGCTATAATTTGACATTTAGGTATATCGACTTCGTATTGTCAATTAATAATTGATTTTTATACATAATTATGTCAATGCGATATATCCCAATGAACTAGAAATCAAAACATAACACAATCAAGCACACACGCTTCCTATTGATCATTGTTTCTCCTGTCGACTCAGACGGAGAATTGACAACCAGGCTTTAAGACAAATGTGACGATTTCGGCTCTCAAATCGTCAATGTTCCACATTTAAGTAGTAATCATCCCGTTATACCGGATGTGACTAGTCAACAGGTGGTGCACCTGATCCTATATTTTCAGAGGTCCAATATTCACCAGCTTTGTATATTGTATCCTAGACATCCTGAAGATTGAAACTTCTATATTTGTTCTATATATGTGATTTTTATATATTGAAAATGTTTTACATAGAAATTTATTAAATAATGTTTGTATGGATTTTATTTTAATTGATAGATCATTGATTCCCTGTAATCAAATATATGATACTTACTACAGAGTTCTGCGGAGGGTTTTCACACACGATTGGTTGACATTAGTGATATGAGTTCTTCTATCACCATATATCAACAAATCAAATATTTTAAACTGCTATAATTTTCATAACATAGACCATATTCGGATTGTCTCATTCCTTTCAGTTTTGTCAGAATAGACCCTTTCACAATACATGCGGTCCTGTAACTTTGAGTGGCAAAATGATACAGATTCCCAGAAAATGACTTTAAGAAACAATCACTTACAATAACGACTTCTATGTTTATGGTTTATATGCGGATCACGTGACTTCAACTGAAAGTTGGGCAAGGTCCATTCCGGTTATGTAATATTTTCATTGATGACAGTCGGTGATATCTTATTTCAGTTCATCTGCGAGGATTTAATTTTAGAAACATTCATTCTTGTAAAAGTGTCACCACGTTCCCGTAGACAGATTTTCAAATATGGTACCTATTACTTCGGGATATTGATATTCTAGGTCATATATCTGATAATCTACTTATTCGGATTATAATGATGCCCTACTTTTGTATTTGAAAGTACACACTATTATGACGAACCGTGACGTAACAAGACAACTCAAAATGGTCTATTGATATTTCAATGTAAAACCACATTGGACTGATCATTTATATATACAATTATGTTTTTATTCCTGCTCAAATATAGATCATTTACATAATAACAAACACCATACATATACATGTTCAGTGAAAGAAGCGCTAGTTCTCTTGCATATTAGTAGTATAGTGTAAGGGTCTTTAAACGCACCAAGATTTTGCTATTCGTAATGTACGTTCTCCAAAATGACGTCATCATATGAAACCCAGCTCCTTTTGAAGGGTTTCATACAATGAAAATGGAGGAAGTTGGAGTGGCAATCGACATCATGTGAAACGCCACCCCCTTCCAAGGGTCTCATCCAATCAGAATGGAGGTTGGAGAGATAATCGATTCGGAAATTGGGATCAGGTGACTAGAAAGGGAAAATGAGGTTCTCGAAGAGGTATCAAAGTCAGAATATAAAAATGTAAAATTGACATCCCCATGAAGGTACCTCAAATCTTGACCAATCAAATCACGACAAACACAATAAAAAAAAGATATAAAATATCACAAATTGGTGATATCTCACATCTCTTCATTGATTAAGATTGGACCACACCCTTTGAGGTATGTTCATCCCCAAGATAATGGCCGTACTTTGTCCTTATTCGTGAGTCGTGGTCAAGATGGCGGCAAAATCAAAGATGGTCGCCAACACCGCGTCAAATCCAACATAGCTGCCAAAATCAAGATGCTGGCCTCATCCTCACTTGATCCCTGACGATACGTCCTATCATTTACATTTATGGCTAGCTTTATTTCTACGAGTGTTACTTCTGATCAACAGCAGGTATGAGAGAAGAACAAACGTTTAATCAACGTCTTATCAGTCATAAGCCATAAAAGGCGACCTTATATTCAATACTACCTATTTCTTTTAAACAACTCTATATGTTTATTCGTCTCTAAATGTGTGCTAAAAGATTAATACTATTATATAATCATGTTTAAACTTGTAGAAACGCACTCCACCTGTAAAATGATTACCTACTTTTTTATTTTCATCCTAAATAGTCGGTTTCTCAAGGCTAACGATACATAAACGCATTAAACGTATTTTGTACATTAAACATCCTCGTAAATTAAGCTGTGGTGAACAATACACATATATTGTACACTAGTATATGTATGTAAAACATGTTAGGTACTCTTTTTAAATCAATTAATGAATTATAAGTTAATGTTATTAATTTAATTAATTTCAGTATTTCCGTCCATGTAACAATCACAGTCGTGAAATATACCTTATATCTAAAATGTAACTATTCTCGTCTGAAAAAATAATAATAGCAAGAGTTTTCAGATGACCACAGAGCTCGCCAGAATTTAGTACCAGACTTTTGAACTACAGCAAATGAGTTCCAAACTAAATGAAAGTTCTTGTCATTAGAAACCTTTGTAAGAAATACCAAAGCCATGTTCCTTGTTGTTCAAAAGATATATCTCGGGTTAAAGTTTTTGAAAAGTAGGTCAAACACCAAGGTAAAGTTTACTAGTTCAAAAGGGTTAAAGTTTTTGAAAAGTAGGTCAAACACCTAGGTCAAGGTTACTAGTTCAAAAGTCACGGTGCCAAATGAAAGCTCTGGTTATAATGAATCTTTATGTGAAATATCAAAGCCCTGTCCGTTGCAGTTAAAGAATATAAGTCAGGGTAAAATTCTGTCTACAGGCGCCGCCGACAACATCCACAACGACGCCATTGGTATGAACTTAGCTCTCCGGACTTTCATCCCGGAGAGCTTCCCTTGTTTTTTTTATTTTACAAAAGTGTTTAAAACCTATCTGCAAGCTGACGCAACGTGTTATTATGGTAATTATTGTTTGTTTTTATGATAATTGATGCTTGTTTAATGTAATGATTTGTTGACGAGATAACATGAAAACCCATTAACACAATGTTACGAGTAGAATAGACGCTGGTACGGGGTTTCACTAGATTTACAGATAAAGTCCGTTTCACATAACGCTATATATCAATACAAGACAGACAGACATACATGGGAGATTGCATCCTATTATAATAAAACCTATATAACCTGGCGGGATGGAGTCATATTGGTCGTCATTGTATATCTGTACTCGCATTGCGAAACGTCCGAAGTCCCAGAGGCTAAATAAAACTCACGAACTTACCTGTACTTCTCGACAAAAATAAGCATCTATTCATCAAGTGAAGTTTTCTGAAAAATACAAACAGCAACAAACAGAATGATTAGTTCATCGATAATAAATCCAAAATTTATTCCATTACACTTAATATCAAGAACCATCCAAAACAAAAATAAAGCGATTTGCTTCCTACTGTTATTCGGCCACTGAGCCATGTTTCTTCTTCCGTTTATTTGGAACATCTCGCTGTTTACCGAAAGAGGAAACTTGCATGGCATGACAATGACAGAAGAAAGCAGATCGCTTTGCTTTTGTTTTGGAAGATGCTGTTACTGTTTGTACATTGCAGAAAACTTCACTAGAGGCAATGATGTTTATTTTTTAGAAGTACGGGTAAGACTAAGTGTTCGTGAGTTTTATTCAGCCTCTGGGACTTGGCACGTTTCGTAATGCGAGTACAGATATACAATGACGACCAATATAACTAATTCGCCTTTTATACCCGTTGTGGGATTTGTTTTCCAGTGAAACAATTACAAATATGTCTGCTGTGTTGGGAGATGAAGTGGGAATGTTTCAAAACATTTATTTCAACACACATATTTTTATTCAAAGTTCAAAAGCTTTTTATCTTCCTAGTTCAACTTTAACCTGGACGACTTTACCTTTTTGGTAATTCAATGCATAATATTAAAATTACATTGCCAAAAGTAATCTTTCCTACTTGTCACTATACATAAGAGAATATCCAGAGAGGAATAAAACTTTCTAACTGATCAGCCTGTCATAACACAAATGTTAGTTGAATTATTCATTACGGTGTGATAAATTAAAATATTATCCCGCCCCGCCATCTTAAGTTAATCGGAGCATATACCTATTAGTTATCAAGCAACAAAAACAGCAACAAGTACTTTTCTTCCGAACTATGTGACAGGGGAAATTGCACTTTTATTCACTCAAACGACATCCGTTTGTTAACTGACCAAGAAAAAAGGAATGTTGACAATGTTTATGTAATGAATTCATATCAAGTTCGTAAAAAGTGTTTGGATAATGGCAGGGAAAAAGGTATTGATAACAGGCGGTGCACAAGGTATTGGATATGCCGTGAGTAAGCAATTACTTACACAGGGTTCTCAAGTAAGTGTCCCCACGATAATTTCAGAGATTTTGTTTCAATATCGGAATTTAAAATCATTTTATTTCTATTTTCACGTGCATTATTTAATTAAAAAAATCTTGTTAACCCAAATTCTAGTTACCTGTGCTAGGATTTGGTGACACTGTGAACAATGGGCTAAATTACATAAAGAACTCACTTCCAAAGTAAAATACCTCCAAGTATAATTGTTTGTTTTACCAGGCATTTAGATAATTGTTTCTGATTATGTCTTTATGTACATCGACTTTAAATTTATAATGTATTTACTTTGTAATTAACCTTACACCTGTCAACACATGTCAACCTTTTTTCTTATCCTGAAACCATTGTCTAAATACTCTTAAATACTAATGTAAAATTTCATTTCCTCATTTCGGAAATCAGACACAACTGATAACACCGACTCCTTACTTTGTTTTGGAGACCATGTATACTACAGTGTTCTTCCTGGAGTTGTATTTTGGTGGACCACAGGGAATACGGCACTCTATCTACTTACGACCCACAGCACCACACATACACCGACTCTTAATCTTCTTCTCGCCAACATTCGCTCACCCCGTTCGTTACAACATAACGGCGGATACGGCTCCAGCGACGAAACCGTCACATGCGATCACGTCAAATTTTGACGACTGAACACGTTGTCATATAAGAATATAGTTTTTATACCAAGCAATACTGTTTTACATTTTTACTGATATAAGTAAAAAACAAAAAGTATATCCTATATCTTTTCTACATACTCTTTTTTTGTTTGGTCGCTTCAATTTTTGAAAATAGTCTTCCTACGGGAATACATGTTTTATCCATGCGATGTCAATAAATTTGGTTATGTGAGTAATCATTAATATATACTCGTGCCTCTCTTGACAAAAGAGTTATATGAAGGGGAATAACTCCCAATAAATTACTGTCGTAAGGAATCGGTAATTGCGTATTAACAGCAACCTTTCTTTTCACAATACAATACGATAATACTCGGAAAGTTCCGAAAATACGTCTTTTGTACGATAATACTCGAGGAGTTCTAAAAACATGTCTATCGGATGATTAGCCTGGGTTCCTGGCCCCATCTTACTTCGTCGAACAGTGAGCCAGGTTAAATCAGTATAACCAATAAACGTTCCCTTTCTTTCACTTCCGCTCTCAAACTTCGACAGATGGCCGCCATTACCTGTGTAAAATTCTTGTAGGGATAATATTAATGCGAATGTTTAGTACAAAACGGATTATTTTTTATTTGTCATGGGCATGGATAAATTACTCAGTAAGCTTAGGATACCGCTACGTTAAACGATTCAGGAAACAAGAATTAACCCCTACACGGATTCTTCAACCCAAGAATACATACTGAACTCTGTTATAATGGACATCGCTTATCACAGACTGTTTAAGCCTGCACACGTTACAAACGATGACTGTTCTGAAGAGAAATGTCTTTTCCTTAAACTTAAATTTACAAATAAAGGCATAGATACTTTAAACATTGACAATGTTCTAAATCACAAAAAAGTTCAGTCCTGTGTTCCTTCATATTTTAAACTGAATACCACGCCTTGCATTTCATATAGCTATACACCTAGCATCGCATCCAAGCTATTCAATTACAAACAGGTTTTGCAGGTCGTGGTAACTGATATCGTTCTGACATCAAGGTTTATCACGGCAAAGGAATTATCACGATTCTAATATTTTAAAAGAGTAAGACTAACTTAGAGGCATGAAATCAAGATGGGATATAATCAGCTTATGACAGAGAATTATAAGAATGTTTCTTGAAACATGTGCATCTTCTAAATGTTGGCATTTTGAATTTTTATCTCAATTTAAAGGTCATAGGAAACGATTTTTAAAGCGATATGAGCTGTCGTAGATGAAAAAATATACAAGCCCATTTTATGTAATTTTCTATCTCGTATATATCCGAAAAAGACCATCTGGTGGTTAAGTTAAAAAATAAATGCGTATAATTACCCCAGACTTGCCAAACGTAACCCGTAACATTAGATTGATATCATTCTGGCCATTACACATTAACTTTCGGTAATTCTTACAAAGATTACCGAGTGTCCAATAACGACGTTCCATTTAAAGTTAACATATATTCTATTTTTATTACCCTTTCCGGTTTTTCTCGTACATGATAATTCCATACCAAAATCAGGCAAAGTTGGTCTTTTCCGTCGTTTCAAAACACTCGTTTCTGAAACTGTCCACGTGCCGGGTATATCAGGTGATCTCGACCCATTTTTAACTCGCCCCATCGCATACTCGGCTTTATCATTCTTGACAATCTCTCCACAGAACAAAAATAATAAATAATAGAGAACAAATATATGTATAAAAAATTAGTTACTCCATTTTTATAAATTTTCCGCTGTAAAACCATTAAGCTACCTGTATATTAGTCTATTTTCTTTTAACAACCATATGTGATCACGTACACTGGCTTATATAACAACCATATGTGATCACGTACACTGGCTTATATAACAACCATATGTGATCACGTACACTGGCTTATATAACAACCATATGTGATCACGTACACTGGCTTAGTTAAGGCATATGGTGGCATGACTTTAAAGGTGTATTATAAGCTCAAAATGTAAGAGTCAAGAGTAAGACGTACCAGGAGTAGACTGTTTAATTCTAATACAGAGAAATGAACTTTATAATGATCGCAGTAAAGTAAATTTAATATTTAAACGGTAGTAAGTTACGAACTTATCGTGTGTTTAAAAAGAAACCTTGTCGACAAGTAATTATGTTTTAACTGTCAAATGCAGAGCCTATAGGGCAATATCTTTACCTATTGAAATTGAAACTGGATGAATATATACCTAGAAGTAATTTAAGTGATATGATATGTAGGTTCTATGATCAGGGCTGTGTTGAGGACGAAAACAATTCTTATTGAACTGTGATCTCTATAGTGATATTCGTTTCAATTAATTTTATTCTATAGGACATCGTGTGGACACTTTCAATATTTTAAGTGATGAGAAATTAATTTGTATCATGCAAGATGATATATTACTACGGCGTCCCTTAACTGACGTAGAATACAGTATATTTTTCTTATATTGTGTGCACATTTTAGTTATATTGTGCGCACAGTTTAACAAATATTACATTGTGCGCACAGTTTAGTTAAGTTGTGCGTAGTTTAGTTAAATTGTGCGCACAGTTTAACATTCTTATGTTGTGCGCACAGTTTAGTTATATTGTACACACAGTTGAGCTATACTATGTGCACAGTTTAGCTATATATTGTGCGCACAGTTTAGCTATATTGTGCACACAGTTTACCTATATCATGTGCCAAGTTTAGTTATATTGTGTGTCAAGTTTAGTTATAATTTGTATAAACCATACCATGGGTCATTTGCTTGCCATACGATTGTTTATGATCAGATTTCAATTTAGGATTAATAGTAAATCAGTTATAATCAACATTTAGACGTTTACAAATAAAGAAAAATTATGGTTGAACAAAATCCCCATATAAAACTGCATGTTTGCAAAGGGGCTAGTACATAGATGCTTCAAAATGAGTCACAACTAGATACTTTTTTTCAAAATCAACTAATTAAACAGAAAATATCATTTTTAGACATTTTGAATTATTATGCAATGTTGAACAAATTTGCCAGATGAGCGACATAAGGCATCTCTTCTTTTCTATTCAGATAAAGTTAAACTCTGTGCACAATATAGTTAAACTGTGCGCACACTATAACTAAACTGTGCACACAATATACCCAAACTGTGGGCACAATATAGCTAAACTGCGCGCACAGTATAGCTCAAATGTGTGCACAATATAATTAAATTTGTTCCATTTCGTTATTTCGAACTTTCGCCCGAAAGGGCAATATTTAGTGCTACTTAATTGTCGACCTTGCGTTGTTTCGACCCGAAAGGACGAAATTTAGTACTTCTTAATTGGCGACCTTTCATTGTTTCGCCGAGAAAAGGACACAATTTTAATCCTCTTCATTGTCGACCTTTCGTTGTTTCGTCCCGATAGGACAAGATTTAGTATTGTGACCTATATATTTCTCAAGATTAATCTTTTCTCAGTTCCGTTATCCCAAGTATCCTAAATACTACTATATGCGAAAGCACAAAAGGTCGCTGATTAAAATATCGTCCTTTGGGGCAAAAGGACGACAATCAGGAGAAAAAAATCGACCTTTGGGGAAAAACAACAAAAGGTTGCCAATTAAGAAGTTGGAGCCTACTAAATCTCGTCTTTTTGGGGTGAAACAACGAAAGGTCGACAATTAAGATGTACTAAATTTCGTCCTTTCGGGACGTAAACAACGAAAGGTCGACAATTAATAGAAATAAAATCTCGACCTTTCGGGACGAAACAACGAAAGGTCGACAATTAAGAGGTACTAAATCTCGTCCTTTCGGGACGAAAGGTCGACAATTAATAGAAATAAAATCTTTTTTATTATTTTTTATGCGAAATAACGACATTTTAGGGTCGCTATTGAGCGACCAGCATTGTCGTTCTTTCGCGAAACAATTCTCGTTGTTTCGTCCTTTCGGGGCGAAACAACGAAAGGTCGCCAATTAAGAGAAATAAATTTTCTCCTTTCTGGGCGAAACAACGAAATGTCGACAGTTAAGTTGTACTAAATGTCATCCTTTTGGGAAGAAACAACGACAGTTCGACAATTAAGGATGAATGTGTCATCTAATGCAGCCATTCAATTGTTCAATCTTTTTACATTGGTTATTTTGGATACATTTAGATTTACATTTTGACCTTTTTGAAACGATCGTCTTTAGGTTTTTGTTTTGGATTTTTTTAAAACTATAACTTTGGTAGTATGTATACATTTGTAAACATTGCATGTATGTTTATGTTCATTAGGTGTGCGTGTTGGACATTAATGCCACGGTTGGAAAACAAATGCAGGACAATTTTGGGACCGAGTTTGGTCACGACACAATAAAGTTTATTTCCTGTGATGTCACTAACGGGGACTTGTTTGCTGGTTAGTATCAAATCAAAAACACTTTACTGTCATCGCTTATTCTGCCTATGACTCTATTTGTAGTGATATCATCTTACTTAAGATGACCTTAGATGCAAATCCTTTTGATATTTGAATTGTTTTATATCCTGTGATGTCACTAACGGGGACTTGTTTGCCGATTAGTATTAAATCAGACACACTTTACTGCCATCGCTTATTCTGTGTCTGACTCTATTTATATTGATATCATCATATTTAAGATGACCATAAATGCAAACACTTTTGATATTTGAACGGTTTTATATCAAACTGATACCTGTACAACTTAGTTCAGAGTGACCTATTGCAAGCAACTGTCCACGTTAATATTTTACAACTTTTTCAAATTATCAAGATGGAGTATGCCAATTCTATCTAAAAATGTCAGAAGGTATCTCCATGTGAAGCCAAGTAAAGTTTGCAAATTAAAAGGGCCTACAACATGTAGGACCAATAGGGGACCCCAAAAGGACAAAGACCAGATACTATGGGGCGCCGTTTTACTTTTTAATACCAATAAGTGATATCGCTCTTTCAAAAAGGTGATATCACTTATTCAATAAGTGATATAACCTATTCGAATGGGTGATATCTCCTATTTGAAAATACGAATAAACGAATAAGTGATATCACCTTTTCGTATAAATGATATCACTCTTTCGAATAGGTGATATCACTCTTTCAAATAGGAGATAAAATTTTATACGTTTTATAGGTGATATCACCTTTTTGAATAAGTGATATCACCTATTCGAATAGGTAATGTCACTTTACAAAACGAATAAGTAACTCCTGCCATTTTGAACTAGGGTCCGCTTATTGTTTTAAAAGTGGTTAAACTTAAAACACTCTATATAATTCTTTGAACCAAATATAAGGAAACAAATAAATAAATAAAGAAAGAAAGAAATAAAGAAATAATTTATAATAACGAAGATGTCATATTTTTGTTAGACCCAGGAATATATTTAATTTTTGTGTAGGGAGCATTCATTTGCATTGATTCATAAATGATATCACTTATTCGAACAGGTGATATCACTTTACAAAACGAATAGGTGATATCACTTAGTCGACTTAGTGATATCACTTATTCGACTAGGTGATATCACTCATTCATTTGAATAGGTGATATTACTCATTCGTTTAAGTGATATATCACTTCAGAATTTATAAAGGTGATATCATCTATTCGCATAAGTGATATAATCTATTCGAATGAATGATATTACCTATTCGAATAAGTGATATCACCTATTCGAAAAAGTTATATCACCTCTTCGCATAAGTGATATCATCTATTCGAAAGAGTGATATCTCCTATTCGAATAAGTGATATCACTTATTCGAAAGAGCGATATCACTAACTGCTATTAAAAAGTAAAACTGCGCCCCATAAGATACATAATTAACAAGAGGCCGCATAGGCCTTATCGGTCATCTGAGAAGAACATGATCACAGCGAGAATAGACTGATGATTGGTTTATGTTTTTTTTTAAAGATGTACAAACTTTTGGGCCCTTTTCGGCTCTCTATTAGATCTAGCCCCCTTTCATTTGGAATCCATAGATAATTCCTAACAGCTTCCTCATACATCTTTTCAATTTATAGATGATGGGAAGCTTTTCTAAGACCAAGAATATAGTGACTATTTAGCGAATTGGTCCCGCCCCACACCCTTGCACCTTGTTCCCTTGATAAATTTTGCTTTAATATACACAGAAAAAGAAATGATTTTTTAAGATAAAGTACATCATCTCTATATGACCATATTATCCCAATCCCAGACCCTCATCCCTATATCCAAGGGTAATAGATATCACAATTTAGGTAGAAGGTTTTATGCTTTTTCTAAAAATGCATCCAGTTTTTTTTCTTTCATTTCATAGACGTAGAGAAGAAAATTTTCTATGACCAAATATATAGTCACTATTTAGCTAAATTGACCCGCCCTGGCCCTGCCCAAAACCATGGAACCCCCGCTCCCAGGGGGTCATAAATCTCATAATTTTTGTATAGGGCTTTATTCTCCTAACAATGTATTTAGTTTTAATCATTCATGTTCTGGGTAAAAAATAATTTTTAAAGTTTGGACTATTTTTGGCAGTTTTGGTCCGGCCATAATGGCCCAGGAGCCAGGATTACGAAATTCACAATTTGTGTTCCACTTATCATAATGAAGTTTCTTACCAAATTTGAAGATGATTGGCCAAGAAGTTTTGAAGTATTACAAACGACGTTAAAAACGACGCTCGACGCCGACGGACGAAGACCCACGGCATAAGGTCACCCCAGTGACTCTGGTAATCTGACAATCGTGTTCTCCTAAACAAAATATCAGATGAATTTGAAATTTTGTATGGTTAATTGTTAGGCCAATATCTACAAATTACGAATTCTTTCAATAAACTAGTCATAACGGGAGCTTTAGCAAGTAGGATACAATTTTATACAAATGGCTTAAGTATACAAAGACATTAGAGAAATTTGCTGGGAATTATCTGAATAATGATCATGCAAACAAACTGGAACGGTCATTGGGTCAAAGATCAAGGGTATAAGGACCGACGTAAACAAAAAATCTACTTCAGGCATTTTATGTTTACTTCTCTAAAACTAGTACTTACTTACTTACTGTCCTTAATGCCACTGGCATGCAGGGCAGCTTGCTATTTCCGTAACATTCGACATTTTATAGGACAAGGTAGTTATCCCTGGGCCAAACCCCAAAACCTTGAAGGCGAGGGGGGTTGTAGTCGAGGTCTCCTACCTGTCGATTGGTTGATGACCAGGGCAGAGTTTTTCTTCTCCTGTATAAGTTACCAACCAAGGTTATCTGTCCTCATCTGACCGGCATTTACCCATAGCTGGAGCAAGGATGGTGAGTGCCAAGACATGTCCATTATTTTTTATGGGTTGTTATCTAATAACAACCTATTATGGGTTTACTTCGACTTTTCATCGAGGGCTATCTTGTTAGCAGTGAAGATATCATGGAGGTTGCATTCGTAAAAATAGTGCAAGTCAAGAATTCAGTTTTTACAGAAAAGTCAAATATTTTGGTGTAAATGAAATTAAATATAGTTTGAATGATCATTAAATGAAATACCACATATTTCTACTTACTTCTGCCTTTCGAAATTATACAATACGATTTGTCAATTATGTCAATGCGGGCTATACGGTGAAGCGGGTAACATAGAGGAAATTACGGGAAACATGACAGGAAGTATCCCAAAGTTTGAGATATTATAAACATAATACCAAAGTTATAATGCTCAAGACGATATCATTTCTGTCAATTAGACTTCATTAGTTGAGCTCCAATTTGAAAAGTATGTGTATTTTCTAAAGATAAAGTGGTATCATACAAGGCCAAATAATATCTCTAAAAGTATAGCCGAAATCCGTCTAAGTGTAACCACTGTAAAAAAATGACTATCTTAGCTTCAGAAATTTTTCGAATTTAAATGGTGTTAATAGTGCCAAATATTCCTTTAGTATAAGATGAACAGCTGGTACCGAAATACCAGGTACTAGGTTTATGTATAGAATGAAAAGGGGCTAGGACCGATAAGGTCCCCAAAAGGGATAAAATAGTGACAGAACTTGGTACACTCTTTACATGTAAAATATTGTTGTACATTTAAAAGTGACTGATGCATTAATGCCAAAACCAAAGCGTATTATATATATAATCGTGTGAAACTTCAATACATAGACAAAATTACACAGTCATATGCCTATATCCGTGCCATCAGACCGCTGATCGTTGAAGCGGAAGCAGTGGCTCTCGTTGAATCCTTTTGCTAAAACTATGAAGTGTAGTCTGCTGATACGGATAGAAACATTTGTATGGTTTTGTATTTACCACATGCCCATTATACATTTAATTGTATACACATATTTAAAATTCATTCCTGTTTAAACGACGTCATCAAATATTTTGAATGACTTGAAATCCATTTAGAAAAGTAGCTCCGGCGGGATATCTTTATCCAACTGCAGTACAATAAAGTGCTGCGTATTGCACGGGCGTATTTAACTCGGTATTGTTACTGTATGACTACAGGTGTACCAAGGTAAATTGGCACAAGTTTACAAACAAAACGAGTCTAAATCAAATAATAACAAGGGTGACAATCTTCTTGTCGTCACAAAAGTATTAGAGATTCAGTAATGTACGGAGTCCGTGTAAAGCAATGTTTGACATGCGTAACCTATTTTCGGAAAGTAGACTATATTATGTCGGTTTTTGACTGAACCTGGATGTGCCACTTTACCTTGGTAGGCCTATACACAAGCATGTAATAAAACATGAGTTACTGATTATATAAAGCTGCCATGCTTTTGTGTACGTTTTGCCTACACTGTTTTGCAATGGTTAACTTATTGGTGTCTTATCGACTGGACAATACCAGCTTTTTTCTTTAAGCTGAGACAAAATATTTTGCAGTACAATGTATATTAAAAAATTCCAGTCCATTAGCATACGACAAATTAGATACAACAAAGGTTTCAACGCAAAGAACAATTTAAAAATTCCAATCGGGATGGGGCCAGGTGTTAGTGCCCTCTGTTAGCATGCTTCGCCAGTCGGAAATGTTCCATGGAAACCTCATATTCGATGAAAAGGTCACGTTTGTGAAAACTACAAGTAAATGCTAAAATAAATGTTTACAGTATGATATATATATATATATATATATATATATATATATATATATATATATATATATATATATATATATATATATATATATATATGTGTGTGTGTGTGTGTGTGTGTGTACAGATTTTCTTGTGTTATTTCCTTTTTGTATATTCCAGAGGCTGTCAAAGAATCGAAAGAATTTTTAGGTCATTTTGATGTATTTATTAATAATGTCGGCATCGTTGATGAATATCATATTGCTGCCTGTGTGAACATCAACCTAGTAAGTATTCTACTGTATGGTGACAAAAGTGAGTATATATATATATATATATATATATATATATATATATATATATATATATATATATATATATATATATATATATATATATATATATATATATATATATATATAGTGCAGTGAAACTTGTATATAACTATTGGGAACAACAAAAACGGTCTTTGTGACCAGGTGGTCTTTATACACAGATGGTTTCCAGAGTAGGTTTGTGTAGGCACAAAAATGACTAACGACACGGACATAATGGAAATTTGACTTTCATTTTGTCCGTGTCTTTAGTCATTTTAGTGTTTCATATATGCTTTCACTTCCGACCAAATACGACCTCCTAGATCATACAGTCATGGAGTTTGTATGCGATATATATTGAACTAGGAAGCTAACTTTTAGCCCCTTAATCCTCTTTAAATGTAGTTTTGATTATGAAAATGTTCTCGCATGGTTAATAGTGTGTTAATTTAATATACAGTAACATTTGTCAAATAAACGATTAAAATTGTGAATAGTCCCCTTAAAACTCGCAGATCCTGTCTCTGAAGGCAGACTATGAGGTTTAGGGAACAAACAAAAATACAAAACACACACACACACACACACACACACACACACATGCCTGTAAGATTTGTTGGACTACATTCTATTTCGTGTGTAATAATTGTGTATTTTGTTTACTTTTACGAATCAAATGATGTTTTTTTTTTTATCATTTCAGACATCCGTTATACATGGAACGAATCTTGCAATTCAACATATGAACAAACAGAATGGAGGATACGGAGGTCAAATTATCAATGTGGCATCAATTGCAGGTTGGAATGAAATTAAAGGGGCATTGGCTGTGTTTACCAAAAATTCATTTCGATTTTCTCTACTTTTACTACTTGTAATTGATGTACAATAACAAATAAGAGCTTTACACAGCCATACAATTTTTTATTTGTTCTGCAGTAAAACAATATATCATTCAGTCATAAGTACAAATGTACAGCTTTTTGAAGCTAGAAGAACATTTTTAAACATGTCTTGACATCACATACTTTCATACACCATGCATACAGACGGTAAATTGTAAATAAGAGTTGCTGTTATATTCATACTTATACTTAAATACATATACAAAGTAGACACACAACTACATGCCTATATACCCATACATGTACACATATATACCCATACATGTACACATATATACCCATACATGTACACATATATACCCATACATGTACACATATATACCCATACATGTACACATTTATACCCATACTTGTACACATATATACCCATACATGTACACATTTATACGCATACATGTACACATTTATTCACAGGTATGCAAATATTGGATATTTATATAAACAAGTACATGCATAACTATACTTAACAGATCTGGAGTGCGCATATTATAAAAATTGTACATACTGTGATTTTAATGGAGTACTTATACTTTATTATACTGCGAACAATTTAACATGGGTCTGTCATTTTGTTCAAATTTCACAAATTTTCGGCCACATGGCCTTTATCAGGTGAAAGACGACAATATGTTTATCAGTTACATAGTATTAAGTCTGCACAATAAAAAGCTCCTGTGCAAATGTTTATCGCTGTTTACCGATTACGTCATGATATCATACCGTTAACGATACATGCATATTACCGCGTACATTAGAAGACCTCTATAAGTATACATTTACCAGATATTCTGCCAATGGATTATCAAAAAAAAAAAACTTAAATGAAATTATATGTGATAAATAACTATATGCATACCATGAGTTACAAAATATCCAGCCGGTATATATCATTGAAAATTAGGAAAGGGGGGTCCTTGGAATTACTACCAAATAATTATAAATAATAAACAATATTTTACCAAATAGAAAGAACATATATAACATGATTTAGTCAATTACTACAAACAATAAAAAAGTGGATCTAGAAAGATGTTCATCTGAAGAAGCGGGGTGGCTATCTCAAGCATCAAAATAGATATAGAAAATAATGAAGGGTATGCTGAAAAAAAAAATAAATAAAAAATAAATTATAACAATAGCATAATATACTAAAATATAACCCTTCAATCCCGGCTATTGTGAAAATTAACCAAATTTATTTACACAACGGTCCTTTGCCCTTCTTACTCCACAAACGTGTTATTGTCACTACAGTCCTCTATATTCTGGCAGAGGGACTTATTAGGAAGATAGAATATATCATAAAAATTTGTGAAATTTGAGTGTTTTTCTGTTTCTTTCCAAATATATTACAACCGGACGACGGAAATTGTCATACATTAGATGTAGCTGAATCGAATATTCGATTTGCTAACTAATTGTATTTATAATTTGATTCAGTAATATTTATGTTTACAGGGCGTCTTCCTGTACCTTTCTTTCCGATCTATTGCGCTACAAAAAGTGGTGTTGTGCACTATACAAGGTCATGGTCGGTAAGTATCATGAAAATTATTTACAATTTTACAAACGATTTACATCATTTATTTTAAACAAAACGAATACTAACCGTCGATGAAGAGGTCAAAATATCGAAATTAGCATGACAATATGTAAACACAATATCAGTGGAAAGAAATGAGAACTCCGGAAAGGAATGGGATTTCATGGAGAAGTGTCACATGTGTAATTGTCCCACTTCCTGTTAGTCCACGGCAGTCGAGTGATTACAGAGCATTGCACTTTGAACCACAAAGTCTGTCACTTATGGTCAGCGTAAGTTTAAGTCGCACTAGTATCTAAGCTGATATTTTGTGAGAAAGTTTGCCAGTTTACTTGTGGAAGATCAGTAGTCTCCTCCCAAGTACCTCTGTAACCAGTTTCTGTCCTCCACAAAAAAAAAACTCGACACCACCATATAAATGAACATTTATTAAGTGTTGCGAAAAAACACTATTCAAATTTTTTTAAAAAGTGAGTCCATAGCTAGATCATAATAAAAATGGACATAACGTCCCGCCATAATTTCATGAAGAAAAATATTTTTAATTGAAATATAATATCACTCATCGACATGTAATCTATTGACTTTATGTAATGTATCATGTAGTAGCTTATCAACGGGAAGTAGTTTGTGTATTGAAAGATTTCATGACATTTAACTTCATCATTGAAAATAATTATTTTTAGAAACATCCAGATATAGAGGCTATGGGAATTACCTTTCAAAGTATATGTCCTGTGTTCACTGATACGCCCCTTATTCAGAACTTAAAAGGAAAAGTCTTGAAATATGAACAGTTACTAAATCATATGGACGAAGTTGGATACATTTCGTAAGTATAAGAAAATAATAACTAATGAATAAGCTTAAATAGAATAAAGGACCTATCAATAACAATTAGTCTTGACTGTTGATTATCTGTAGAACAAATTAAAGCAAAAGTTGAATTAACGTTTAATTATTAAAACATTTCTTGATAATTCAAGTCCACATTTAACTCTAAAGTAAATTTTATATATATATATATATATATATATATATATATATATATATATATATATATATATATATATATATATATATATATATATATATATATATACCGTAAGGTCTTAAGATATGTTAGTATTGCATTATGTTATCTGTTCTTATGCTAATTCTTTTCAGAGTCGATCGAGTTGTAGATGCATTTATAAAAATTTTGGAAGAAAATAAAAATGGAGGAGTTCTTGAGGTTACATATGACGGAACAAAGTACGCGTTTGAAGAGGATTAATTAAAATAATTTACAATTATGTTAGTGCTTGTTACCAGAAAGTCGAATAAGACAAAGACCGACATCGATTGGAAAAATTTAACATACCGACTGTAATGTCCTTCATTGCAATTAAACAGAGCAATTGTTTATATATATTTTTTAAAAATGGTAAGTCGTCATCTTAGTGTTAACCGCTTTACTCTCTCCTAGTCAGAGTATTATAATTTACACAGATATATATATATATATATATATATATATATATATATATATAGAGAGAGAGAGAGAGAGAGAGAGAGAGAGAGAGAGAGAGAGAGAGAGAGAGTGTGTAAAAACTCAATCATACACAAAGCCAACCATGCGGCTAGGGAGCATACCATGAGGGAGAAGATGCCATACAGAAGAGCACTTAATAAACCCAGATTGACTTGCATCATATATTCAGAGGTAGAGCTACTATACCACATAGAATGTCTTAAGTGTGTGATAGTGTCGGAACAGTTAATATGAAACATACTTAAATTATTTTTAACACAATTTATTCCAAGCATTTTTACAAAATTAAAATTTTTGAAAAAAGTAAACTTCAATTATTGTCTCAATGAATACTACTTGAGTTATCATAATGAAAAAGAATTATTAGTATGCAGTTAATAATCTTTATATAAATTTCATTTTAGCATTTTTTAGAAAGTTAAACACCTTTTTGGGTATCGAACTACGCAGAAAAAATGGTAACTCTTATTTCTGACTAAGAACAAAAAATAATACTTTTAATTTCCCATAATACGAATGTACAGTTGAAATATTTTGCCTTGTTCTGTTTATACGTTACTGTAGCTCAAATATTAAGCCCTGTTATGATTCAATTAAGATTCACGGTGTCTGTAAACAAGTGCCCCTTTGTCTAAGTTGGACTATAGAAGAACTGCTTAAACAAGTGCCCCTTTGTCTAAGTTGGACTATAGAAGAACTGCTTATTCAAAACGCATGATAAATGAAAATTCCAGGTAAAAATGAAAAAGTTCCAATGGATAATCAGAACCCAAAGTCCATTAGAATACGACAAATAAGATATGCAAATGGTATCAAAATGAAGAACAATTGCAAATCACAAACGGAATGGGACCAGGTATCCGTAAAGAGTCAGCGTCCCCTGTTAGCATGCCACGTTGGTCACTTATATAATATGGAAACCTTTCGAGTTCGGTAAACAAGCCAAGTTCGGTGAAAATGTAACAAGCAAGTTTTAGATCTGATTGGCAAAACGGAGACACTGTTATATGATCGTGACTCGGAATGCTATCTAATATTGGTGAGAGGGTGACTTCATCTTGTTCAACAAGATCCCCCGTATCGACCATAAAACTTCCTTAGTGACAATTTCAAGCGTTCAACACAAGAATGTTCATTCCGTTGGGTGTTTTAGTTTAAATGGTGTTTAACGAAATACTACAGTTTTGCGGTGACGACAAGTTATAAATGGCGGAGAAGAAAGTTCGTTTTATAAAAAAGAAATACATTACAACCGGGTAAAGAACATTGCTTATCCAGAAGTAAACCGATAACCATTCTCAAAATATGTAAGTGTGTAGAATTTAAAATAAGATATCTTCAAAAGCTTCAAAGGGTATCTACAAATTGTGTAACAGATCGTAAAACCAACTTGCACGCATATAAAGTCTCTTCTACATTTTATTAGACACACAAAACTACCTTTTAACAGATATATTACCAATATAAACGGGTAACTGATTATAGTTGATATAAAGTTGTTGATTGGATCTCCGATTGCCTGATGGCGCAGTGCATCAACACGTAACACAAAATTGTTTGACATATAATTTTAATTTAGTTTTAATATTAACACAGACATTTTAATAGTTGAAACACAAATATGTTTGTTTGATTTTCTGAAAGACATATCTAGTTGCTGATCATTAAGCAAAGAAGAAAGTTCGTAATACTTCCATTGGAACAGTGACAAGCTGTCGCACACATCTGTAAATCGGTATTGCAATATAGAGCAGTTTTATTTACTCACACTTCAACCTCAATTTAATCCCTCAGAGTGATTAAATAGATTCCCCAAATGATCGTTTGCTTTTGAAGTAATCTAACTTGGATTACTTGAGATGCAAACTTTGTAAATCGCGTATAAACTGTTTATAAGTAGCCGTAAATAGCTAAATTTCTCAGAACGTTGTCAAATGTTCTTAACATCGTGAAACATGAAATTCGACTGCCTATATTCTACTGCATATTCTGATAATCATACATGGTGGTCTTGAAATTAAATTCAGTTGCTGTACCAAATTGAAATGAATAGGCCTTTTCGGTTTACCTATATGATAATAGCAGTCACAAAGTACCAAAAAGTTGAGTTCTACAAAGATTTTTTGTTATTATGAATCCCGTTAAGAATATTCACTTGTTTGGCGATATCACCAGCTTTAGGTGAAGTGCCACGTCGCAAATGGAGTTAGGTTTCTTTTATGTTTTACGCCTGCCGTGACACGAGAGATCGATGTTGAGACTCACCCGAAAGGCCCATGACTTTCCTTTCGCATGCCGAACAGTTGGGGAAGGAAAAAGCCTTTGGCTTTGTTATGATCCAGTGCCGTCAATCGAACGCTTTGCCACTAGATCATAACAAACTGTGATAATTTTTTTAAAACTATACCCAATAATAATTTTTTCAAATATTTTTATTATATAAAAAATCAATATTAAACGTTCGTTAATACAATAAGACTAATGATTTTCAAGAATTAGGTCAAACCACATCTTTTAAACTGACTACTCATGTGACTACAAGCATATCATACGTTAAATCTGAATGACGGTTGAAAATCATAATGAATATTTCAAATATTATATTATGAAGTTGAGGTTCGTCGTGATCATAATATCTGCAGTGTTTAAACTTGATTACCAGATATATTGACGGACTCATCAGTGAAGTCAGTGTGAATGTTTATATACAGTGTCTGGTTTATACTTTTGACGTCCACGACGTATGTTAACTTAAAACAATTCTCAGCTGCATAGACCCTTTCACGATAATTGCGTTCCTAGTGATTTCACCTGCGCACAAGCACTTCCGAGTGGCATCAAGAATTTTCGTGCTCAAAACATTTCGTACCTAATTTGACAATTAGTAGCCAGTTAAAGATTAATTGTTCCCTGTGTACGATTTGAATTTCATTGGGTATGATTTGTGTTGAGTACGAAACTTCTGATTACCACTCGGAAGTATTAGTACGCAGGTGAGATTAGTAGAAACGCAGTTATCGTGAAAGGGTCTATTCGCTTAGTTTTGCTGTTTTGTACGTGGCATGGGAATGTCATGGAAAAAATTATATTACGTACGCACGTAATAGCTAGTGTGCGCGCACGCAATAGCTATTACATGCATACGTAGTAGCTAAGCCACTTATGTGGGGCGTTTAAAATATGGATCTTTGATATGCCTCGTATGATTGGATCAGCCACTACGTGCCTACGATATAACTATTAGGTGCGAAAGTAGTAGCTGAACCAATCATATGGGGCAATGCCAATTCAACACAGGTTTAAAATATTATAAACATAATACCAAAGTTATAATGCTTAAGACGATCGTTTCTGTCAATTAGACTTCATCGGTTGAGCCTCCAATTTCAAATATCTATGTATTTTCTAAAGAGAAAGTGGTATAATATAAGGCCAAATAATAAATCTAAAAGTATAACCGAAATCCGTCTAAGAGTAACCACTGTAAAATGTTCACTATCTTAGCTTTAGATAACTTTGGAATTTAAATAGTGTTATCAGTGCTATATAAACAAAGATTATCATCTGGTACCAAAATACCAGGTACTAGGTTTATGTATACCATCGGGGACTCAAACGGTCTACCAGCAGTAGCAACGACCTAGTGGTTATAAATATTATAAACATCATACCAAAGTTATAATGCTCAAGACGATCGTCTCTGTCAATTAGACTTCATCAGTTGAGTTCCAATTTCAAATGTCTATGTATTTTCTAAAGAGAAAGTGGTATCATACAAGGCCAAATAATAAATATAAAAGAATTTATGAAATCCAGTATATTTTAAATCATGTGCATTGGCGGATTTAGAGAGGGGTTATTGGAGATTGCATCCCTTTAAATTTGATAATTTCTTTTGAAGTAAAGAAGTGAAGATGAAACACTGTTGAAGTCTCTTTTAAATCAGTGATGTGCCCTCTCTAGCATGGTTTTAGTGTCAAAGGCTTCAGAGAACTGTTAAAATTAAAACAACTTCTGTAACTCCTTACATGAACTACTGTGACAGTTGTGTTTGCTGAAACTCTATTGTAGGTAAATAATGGTCTGTCAATTTGATACAACAATTGGAATAAAAGCAAGTTACGATGAGATAATTAACACTCTGGGATTTTGAAAAAAGACATTTCTAGGTAACATACCCTAGACCTCGGGGATAATCGTGATTTTGTGTCTGGGAGCTAGAAAATGCATCAACTGTCTTCGATTGAATAATTCCATAATGTATCTCTGAGGCATTCTCCCGATCTCCCTACCCGCCGGTAAATTTCACTTTATGTAGCCAATGAGATACTTTGAAAAAGAAAAGCATATCCAATTTCAGTGTTATGAAGCTATAAAAAGCCTTCTTAGCACTTTTGAAATTAAAAACAATTCTGAAAAATACCTCACCTTAGCATATTATAAACATATATTAATAATACCAATATTATAATTCTCAAGACAAAAGCTTTTTATGGAAAATTTGAAAAATTTATGTATCGTGCGAGTATAATGGATGTTGCACAACATAGAAAATTCAAACCTACACATCTGAAAAACTGAACAGAAGTTTCTTGCTTAAATTAAAAACTTTTGGCAATTAAAGGTTAAGATGCTTTAAATATCAGCAATGGGTTCAGTTCTGTATTCTGCCTTACGTATGTACACCTTATTCTTATAGCTATACACTATGGTTACAAAGCCGTTTTTGCAATAAATCTAGTCTAAGTTTAGTATTTGACCTTGTATTATATGTTTATATATATATATATATATATATATATATATATATATATATATATATATATATATATACGGTGGGGTGTTCTTCGCACTGATTAATTATTTGTATAACGTTTATAATACACGTACATGAAACCACTGGTTCGTTGCCACTTCTGGTGAACCACCCGAGTCTCAGGGGTTGACATAAACCCAATCTCTAGTATTTCGGTAGCAGCTGATCATTTCATACAAAAGTAATATGTCATATAAAGTTTAAATTGTATACTCCTCAAACGCTACAAAGGATATTTTGCCTTGATTGATAGTCTACCTTTTTTCGGAATAGTATAACTTTGGCTCAATGGATGAAGTTTTATTGACACGAACGATCGTTTTGATCATTTGTTTTGGCTTCCGATTTTTTTAATTCTACAACCTTGATATTATGCTTTACATTTACCATATTTACAACCACGGGGTCGTTGCTACTCCTGGTGGACCGTTTGAGTCATCGAGGGCATACATTAACCCACCGGACCTTGCTGTCCCCCATAATACCATTTGTGTACAAATCAACCTTTAAAGATCACCTCCCTATAAAGACCGGTTGTCTTGTGTTCCTCAGGAGGTCGTTATATACAAGTTTCAATATGTATAATTTCTAGCATCCACAACTGCTTTACAGGGCTACTAGAATAAGCAACTGCACTGCTAAAGATTCACCATAACGTTTGTCTTAGTAAGGAGTATGGGTAAAGGTCCATGGATCTTTTACTGGATTCTGATACGTACCTCTGTTTGTATGGGGTTTATAAAGTTTAGGCTTCCAATATAGATATGTATCTCAAAATCAGCATCTGTTGTTTGTACATCAAAGGATGCTGATAGTGGTACATGATTTTGAAGAATTTTGTTCTTTAAAGGTGGGTTTGCCATATACGTATGATTACTCAAAAATTTAATTAAACACTAGTTTTTGTTTTAACAGATAATTGCAGCTATGTATTTTACAAATGTTATAAATCTAGTACTAAAATTAAATAATTTCCCCCTCAAAAAAGTCTGACAAAAAAAAATAATAAATAAATAAAAATGAAAATAAAAAATCAAGACGATTGTGTGTATCAATAAAACGATTAACTAAGCTTGGAATTAGGAAATATATATAGTTAAAGGCTTAATACTAATCATAAATATATTGTTAACACTGAAAAAATGACTATCCTAGCTCTAGAGGAATTTGGATTTAAACAGTGCTATTGTCCGATTCTCATTAGATGACGGGCGGAGTAACCTTTTGATTATCATACGGATGATTCTACCCACCTTTCGGTTATGACAAGTTACACAGAAAAAACGTTTTATTCTTCACTGGATACTCTCTAATGTATGGCGACAAGTAGGTACGTTTACTCTAGTCAGTGAAATTTTAATATTATGCTTTACTACCTAAAATTTAAACTCAACAAGAAAGTCATGGTAGCAAGTTTGATAGCATTCTGAAAATAAAACATCATACAGGCTTTTGTTCTTTTTAATTAGAATAGTAAATATCAACAGTTTAAATACCCTCTGATACCCTACAATATTCTACTGACATCATGACAAGTGTCACTGTCCACAATATTCTACCGACATCATAACAAGTGTCACTGACCATCAAATGTTACTTTTCATAAAATCATTTGCACGTATATCCCTTAAGCTCCCGGCACACTGAACACTGAATGGCCATTTAATTTGGTAAACTTCCTATTATTTGAGTCAAATCTTGTTGAGGCATTTGACCTTCAAATTATGAATATGATTAAGTGTGTCTATTGTCATGAGGTAGTTCATCAACTGGCACTGATGTCTTTAGAATCATTAGTTGAAAATGCTCATATAAACAATGATATCAAATGTGTAACTGCTAACTTCCTTGTACTCCTAATACCTTCAGCTCATATATTGTAATACGTCCAAAGAAATCAGTACTGTTATTGAACACGATCTTCAAAGTTCTTAATCTAGTTTCCTCTGGAAAAACAAAACTGTATACAAAGTTAAAGAAAACTACCATTTAAATATTGAGGTACAAACCTATCTTACATAAACACTTCAGTTGCCTATTTTCAAATTCTGAAATACTGACAAATTTCTCTTTTAATCAAACTCAAATGATACAGCAATACTTAATTTGAGAAAAGAAATTAAAGTTACCTGATGTATAACAACAGCATTTGATAAATAGGTTAAAGGTCACGGGTCAAGGTCATCAAATGTAGTGTCAAATAAAAGGTCTTATCATAAGGAATACACAAGTGAAACATGGAAGCATTATCTCTTACATTCCAAATTATATATATTATGAAATGAAATTGTCATTTCAAAAACAATATGTGCCCAAATTCTTAATCTCAAGTGTATAAAGATATTTGACAATGTATGGAAAGGCCTAAATAAAATATATAATCTGTAAATATTTCTGCATGCAATGTTTCTTTTCACAATATTAACATTAATAGAGAGACAGAATAACAATTCCACACTTTTTTCTTCTTTGGATCAGGAATATGTATCTTTGGAAAAAATGGTATGTTGAAAGTATGTTACTGTCATGGTCACTAGGGCTGTAACAATACATTGAACTATCGAATCGATGCGTCGCAATATTGCACCTTCGAATAGTACTATTGCAATAGTAAATTGGCAGTGCAATAGACAATCGCAATATAGGAAGTTAGACTATGGATAATTTCAACAGTTTTAATTTGCTACATAAAAGTTGACATAAATGTTAAAATATTAAGAAATTTAAAGTATTTTGATGATATATAAAAAAAACTTAGTCTTTGTTTGACCTAATATGGGATATACACCGTCAGTAAATCCCATATGGGACCAGAGTGAAGCTAGAGCTCTGCTCTCCTCCCATATGGAATTTATTGATGGTGTGTATATCCTATATTAGGTCAAACAAAGACTGTGTAAGATTTATATCTGTATGGCTGCCCTTTTTGGAAAGTTTTCTAACATTTGTACAAGTCAATATTCATAAGATATTTCTGTCACTGAAGTTTTTTCATTAGGTTACATCTTATAGTTGTTAACAACTCAAAAACTATCACAATGCTACTGCAATAGTATGTGTCAATATTAATAGTATTGGAATAGTGATTTCCTCAATAGCAATACTGTGCAGTAGTTAAAATCAATGTCAATAGTCACCACTATAGGTGACACCACTTTTAGTGGCAAAAATTACAACATACTATGTTATGTCTAAAGTCAACTGACAACATCAATAGGTACATGTACTTTGATCAGATTTTTAAATCAACACTTTATAAAAAAAAATTTTTTTTAAGATTTGTACATATTAAGATAAATCATAAGTATTTTGTTTAAATTTTGAGGTTTGAAAAAAAATTGGGAATAATTTGGAACTTTGGGGCAACAAATGGTCATTTATAGCACAGTTTGCATTGAGAATGGGTCTGGAATTGTACTATATATGTACCTAAAAAACACCATTGGGTCATCTTTAAAAAGGAGGTAAAAAGGAAAGTAAAGTCAGTTGAAGGGGTAAATCCTTAATTTAACAGACTTTCTGACAGAAGAAATCCTTAGTTTACTGACATTCAGACAGAAGATAGCCTTAATTTATTGACATTGTGACAGAGGAAATCCTTAATTTACTGACATTCTGACACAGGAAATCCTTTACTTAATGACATTCTGACAGTAGAAATCCTTAATTTACTGACATTCAGACAGAGGAAACCCTTTATCTACTGACATTCTGACAGTGGAAATCCTTAATTTACTGACATTCTGACAGAGGAAACCCTTTAATTACTGACATTCTGACAGTGGAAATCCTTAATGTACTGACATTCTGACAGAGGAAACCCTTTAATTACTGACATTCTGACAGTGGAAATCCTTAATGTACTGACATTCTGACAGAGGGAATCCTTAATTTACTGACATTCTGACAGAGGAATTCCTTAATTTACTGACATTCTAACAGAGTAAACCCTTTATTTACTGACATTCTGATAGTGGAAATCCTTAATTTACCGACATTCAGACAGAAAATATCCTTATTTACTGACATTCTGACAGAGAAAATCCTTAATTTACCGACGTTCAGACAGAAAATATACTTAATTTACTGACATTCAGACAGAAGATATCCTGAATTAACTGACAAGGAATTTCCTAATGTATTGATAATCTGATAGAGGGAACTTTAAAATACAGACATTCTTATTGAGGAAATCATCACATTCTGACAGAGGGAATCCTTAATGTACTGACATTCTGACAGAGTAAATCCTAAATTTACTGACATTCTGAAAGAGGAAACCCTTTATTTACTGACATTCTGACAGTGGAAATCCTATATTTACTGACATTCTGACAGAGTAAATCTTTAATTTACTAACATTCTGACAGAGGAAATCCTTTTTTCTGACATTCTGACAGTGGAAATCCTTTATTCACCAACATTCTGACAGAGGGAATTCTTAATTTACTGACATTCTGACAGAGGAAACCCTTTATTTACATACATTCTGGCAGTGGGAATCCTTGATTTACTGATACTCTGACAGATGGAATCCTTAAATTACAGACATTCTGACAGAGGAAATCCTTTATTTACTGTATCAGACAGAAAATATCCTTAATTAACTGACATTTTGACAGAGGAGTTCCCTAATTTATTGACACTCTGACAAAGGGGACTTAAAAATACAGACATTCTTACTGAGGAAATCCTTAATTTACTGTTGATTTTAAAGACAAAAAAGGATATCTGTAATGAATTAATATCTTCTGGATAAAAATCCATAACTTTCATTGGTTCATTATGGTCCAGATTATCAATGTGACATTCTCGTCCTGCGAATCCTCCTTGAAATCTGATCTTGAGCTCTTTGATCTGTGCCTCACTGCCAAGCTCTATCTGTAACCACTGTGGCGATCCCTACATATAAATTGATACTATTATTTAACAAGTGCATTGTTTATTACCGGTACATGGATTTCATTTGGGATTTAAATTAATATAATGTCTTTCATTTTGATATCTGATATCTGAAGAGATAATGTGTACCAGTAATAGTTAAGAAATTATCAATAGACTGAATAGTTATGGTCTTAAGTGAGATGTGATCACCTGAGCAAGGTGGTCTTTAGACCAGGTTCTACTATATTATATATTTCAAATGCTGACTTGATTTGTTTACTAAAAAGCAATCACAATTCATAGATATAATTAAATCATCAATCAATCCCGACAGTGGCAGAAACTTTCCACCATACATAAGTTTTATTTGTACCTGGTCCGAATTCCAACAGGTATCGTCCTCTCCATCAAACAGATGCTTTTTCCCGAATTGTTTTGTGTCCCTGTTTAAAACAGAACTCACTCTGAAAAGACAAATATAAAAACAAATAAATATATGGTAGATTTTCCATATGACACTTAAAATCAAGCATGTTTTTTGTCTCCAAATCTAAGAAAAAAAGATTTTTTAGTTTTCTTCTATATTTTTCAAATACATGTACATTAGTTTTTTATATCCAGGGTTCCGACACCTTTAACAAAAAAATTCCCTGTTTTTCCCTGAGTAAAGTTACTCTTTGGGGCATGCACCCCAGACTACACCCCTGAAAAAAAAATGAAAATAGGTCATTTGGTGGCCTCTGGTGCATTACCTGGTGAAAATTGACTTGAAATTAAAACCAGAAAAAAAACATCAATTTTCAAGGATAAAAAATATTTTATTTCTCCTTGACATTCCCTGACTCAGACTGAAATTCTATGACCCGTAGGAAGCCTGATATTGTCAATGATACTCATAAAGTATATGTATGATAAAGTCTTGTCCAGTACCAATGTGTTTCTCAACAATAATTTTTTCTACATCTTATAATATGGATAATCAGGGTGATATATAATAAGTTGGTAAAAGGGTAATTCCTTGTTTGGGGGCTTTTAAATGACTCTTTGATCTTCCACATTTCAGCAATTTTCTGAAAGTTGCCTGTTACCAGATACCAATGTGAAATATTGTCTCACAATTGTTAAAAAAAAATTAAAAATATGAGTTAGTAGTGAAGTCATACTTCCCATATGTTTCAATAGAAATTTCCACTTAAAAGAATTACACACACACCCACCCACTAGGCTGAACTTTCTGCCCTGATTTTAAGTGTTGTTTTTTTTTTTTGGTAAAATCACCTGATATTACAAAAAAAAAAAAATGCTTAAATAAATAAATACTTTATTGAATTCTTTATTGAATTCACCAAATTTAACATCATGTTGACATACATTCAATGACTTACAAAATAATCCACACAGCAATTTGTTTAAAAATTAAAATCACTAATTTTGATTGAATGAGAATATATGTAGGAATAGTATACCATTACAAAATATGGAAAATATTCCACCAATACTCAGAGTATTGTTGTAATATAAATGTGAATCCTAAATATGAGTATAAGTATACTTACATGAATACTTATTATATAATTACTCATTACTTAATTTTGTCTAATGAGCGATGCATAAAGCCTTAAGTTAGGCCCTATATATCACTGGTCTAAGGCTGTTTGACAGAATAAATTGTAAATTAAGAGATTAATCCATCTGATCAAAAATTAGTAACCTAATGAACCCAAACTGTTGGTTTAATATTTGATGTTATAATATAACAGTATTGATTCATGCTGAGGTGGATGCACAAGAACAGCAACCTTCAGGATACAACACATGCCTTGGCCTAAACCCTCAGTGAATATCATAAATGTATCCCTCAGATCACACACTTATTTATCCACCCCTAAGAAAAAGTCAACAATAGGATAATACATATATAGTAAACAGGTGTTTATTTTTTTTTTATTTTGTTAGATACTGAAGTCCAAGAATTGATGAATAAATTTCTGGCAAGTCCAACTGAGAAATTTCAAAGTCTGTGCTGATTTTTTTAATAAGTAATACAGTAAAAGTAAATGAATGCAAGGCGTAATTTATCTTCAACTTTAGTTCTACAATGGAAACAATATCTAGTATCCCTTTGTTTTGGAGGTCTAGTATATCTACCTACTACTATTTGTAATGGGTATGCACTGATCCTTATCTTTGAAAGAATAGATTGAAGTGACTTTTTGATAGGATAGGTGAGAGTGCTGAAGTTCATACTTATCCTTAATTTGGCTGTCTGCCACTGCAATAAAGAACATATACATGTATATATCCGCTAATTTATACATTGTTCAAAGTAGTATAATACTGTCATAGGGAAACAACACCCCCCCCCCCCCCTTTAGATAATTATGGCACCTGTCACCTCCTGTCCATTATCCTCTATAAAAAAGAAAGAAGGCATTTTTATAAAATACTGCTGTATAAATTTATCGGTACACCTACCGCACGTTGGTCGAGCCATCTGTCAAAATCTCCATATTATATCAAATGGTGTTACGTACTATACTGCACGTTTGAGGTACATGCTGTCGACTTGAAAGTAGCCTAGGTAAACAGTAACATAATTCATGCCGAACCCGATAGTCACTGCGCGAAAATGAAATGGAAACATATCAATTCAGTCAAATTTTTAAAAATAACATGCTTAACGATTTAAACATACGCTATTTGTTAAGTAAACTGGATAATAAAGTGATAAAAGCTTAGAGATAACATTTTAAATGACGAATAAATATCATCGAATCGGGTACGGGTTATATTTTATAATTAGACTACAAAAAGAAAGTAAAAACTTGTAGTATGTATGGCTAGATCTGTGCTTTATCCAATACATAGGGAACAGTTTCGATTTTTCACAACATCGCTTTTGAAAGAATGCCGAAGAAAATTGACAAGTACAGGGTTTGTATAAGAATTCATTCTTACAGATAAATTCTACTTAGATTTTCCCAAAATTTTCATTTTACATTTACATATAACCTATGCAATTATCAGGTATGCAAATCAGAGGAATCGACTTTATTTTATATTTGCACCCCTTCAATTTTTAATCCCCACTCTGCTTTTGACGAGGTATGCATTGCACAGCAGTTTTAAAAAGTATAAGTTAATGTCACCAGCCTCAAAACCATCTCCTTTAAAATTCTCTAGAACCGCCACTGTTGAATATGTTTATTGCTTAATCAAAATTGGAAAGTTGTTTTTTTTTTAACTAGGATGACATTTGTTCATAAAAAAGATTTTTGCCCCCCCCCCCCCAATTTTCTATTTGAGCAAGTATGACCTTGATGTTTCAATAGTCCCCCCCCCCCCCCCCCCCCCCCCCCCCCCCCCCCCCCCCCCCCCCCCCCCCCCCCCCCCCCCCCCCACCCCCCCCCCCCCCCCCCCCCCCCCCCCCCCCCCCCCCCCCACCCCGCCCCCCCCCCCCCCCCCCCCCCCCCCCCCCCCCCCCCCCCCCCCCCCGCCCCCCCCCCCCCCCCCCCCCCCACCCCACCCCCCCCCCCCCCCCCCCCACCCCCCCCCCCCCCCCCCCCCCCCCCCCACATACACGAATTCATGACAAATCGCCCCACGGAAAAATCGCCCCTGTCAAAATCGCCCCACTTCTTTACAAACTCGCCCCACACAAAAAAAAATCAGAAATATGGGTCGCCCCAAAGTTGTCAAAATTCGCCCCACCTGATGACCAATTTGCCCCCACCTGATGACAAATACCGATGATTAATGTGTAATCCCGTATTACATTTTGGTTATGCATAATAGGATTGTGTCTCAATCGACATTATGATTATCTGAACAATTATTTCCTTGCTGCCAAATTTGCAAAAAACTTAACACTAGTTTTTTTTTATATCCTATTATTTTACATACTACATGTAGTAACAAATGGTTAACAAATGCATAACAAATTAGGATGTTCAGTATGAAAGTGATGCACTATATTTTTCCTTAAGCACTATTAAATTACACAAAAGTCATGCATTATTTTGTAATTTTGTTTTGAAACTTCATTGAAGTCTAGTTAAAGCTCGGTCCATGCTGCTGCACAACTTTTAAAAGTCTGTTGGTGGAGACTGCCTGGAGTATACTGGTCGCCACTGTCTCCTTGTAGTCAATGCTTTTATTAACTGGGCTTGTACCCCCATTGTCACTTTTTGATACAAGCTTGGGGTTTCATCGATATTAATGATAATTTTCCGAAATTTTTGATAATATAATTGTGTTATGATTAGCTTTAATGAGTTTCTTTGAAGAAATTTCAAAATTAATTGCGGTACTTCAAAAAAAAAAAAAACCCCCACACACACAAAAAAAGAATATAAAACATATACCGGTATGTCAATTGAAAGTCTTAAAATGTAATTAGAGAAGCAAAACAAATTAAAAACAAACATATCACTGTAGATTAATTATTTAATAATTACAAACTTCATAACGATACAAATGTTTATTGCTGATTGTATGGGGCGAATTTGTTATCTTTGTCATCGGGTGACCGATTTGGTCATCAGGTTGGGGCAATATTTACAACCCCCCCCATATTTCTGTTGTTGTGTTGTGTTTTTTTGTTGTGTGGGGCGAGTTTGTAAAGAAGTGGGGCGATTTTGACGGGGGCGATTTTTCCGTGGGGCGATTTGACCTGTTACCACACACACATACTTTTGATTTGCTTTGCAGGCCACTGCATCATCAACATTACATATTGAAGTTTTTGTCATACGAAGTACAATTTGGCCTTTAAAAAGAAAAAAATATAATTATTGAGTAGGCTACTGGTATGGGTGTAGGTAGTTTCTGTGGAAACGCTTTGTAAAATCCGAGAATTTGATATGTAAAATTCTCCGATTTTACCCAGTGTTTTCACAGTTATTAGGGTTTTCACAGATATTTAGGTTGACACCACTGCTCTGAACGACTCATGAAAGTTGCTCATCACAGTGCTCAGTGGAGGGCTGTTTTAAGTTTTAATTTCCCAAGGAAAGAATTAAGATTTGTTGTCTAATTTGTGTTCTACATGATGGTATTGAGTGGCAGATGTATTTATTTTTTATGACTGTCTCAGAGGTTGAATTAATCTGTCTATATAATCTTTTATCTAGATAAAGGGATTAATTAAAGGCATGTATTTACATTTGATAATGATCATTAAATTTCATAAGTTTACCGGGTTGTAAAATGGGTGTATACAGTACTCATAGACATATATAACACATGCCTTTGCATTAATGAATATAACATTTTTTTCACTGACATATATACTACAGATGTAAATAATAATTTAATTCATTATCCTATAAAATTACATAACTTAATTATTGAGTAGACCTTATCAATTAAATACTGTAGATATCCTTACTACATGTATCTAGACCACATAAGTGACTGACTTAAAGTGGTATGCATGATTAACAAAGTGGTCTCTTAAATGAGGGTCTAGAGCAATTTGATATTTAACAGTAAGACATTTTCAAGAGACTGAGGACATACAGTTTTAAATGTGAAGTGGTGTCCGAAGCCAGATATGGTCTTTAGGCGAGTTTCCACTGTACTATAAATATCTTTTGTTTCACTTTCAGCAAAAAGATAGAAAACCAAGTCCATGTGTGGCTTCAGAAAGGGGAGGTGATATAAATGTCGTGTATAAAAACAAAGATAATACAGTGACTGTTAGAGTGTTGGCAAAACCAGGATCTAAACAAAATGCAGTATCTGGTATTTAAAAATTCCATACTGTCTTAGAGTAGTTTTCCTGAAACTTTTTTTAACATGAAGAGAAGCCATTTTTCAGCAGTTAAGACTTGTTATCTGATTAATTTGGAGTTGTCATCCAAACAGGGACATTTATTTTGAGTTTGTTCTTTCATTCAAGCAGTTTTTAATTTACAATTATATATATATATATATATATATATATATATATATATATATATATATATATATATATATATATATATATACAAGTGACTCTCACTTGTTCGAACGTCGAAACCTCGAAGTTCTCGAAACCTCGAAATTTCGTACATATAGGTCCTGATTTTTTCCTTCATTAATCAAGTAAGTCAACTCTGGATCTCTCGAACATCAAAACCTCGAAGTTCTTGAAACCTGGAAGTTGATTCCCAGTATTCCATTTTGTATATTCCTTTATATTTCACTCTGGAAACCTTGAAGTTCTAGTAATTATCGGTGAATCTATAAAAAAGTCAATGTCGTAAGGCAAACCGACACCAGGATCCTTAAACAAAAGGTGTTTTGATAACCAGGTAGCAAAAAAGGTCTTGATCTAATCGAGTTGTTATTGGCAGGGTTGTTAATTAATTAAGATCAATCAAAACAGAGAAACTTTATAAAGACGTGTCAAAGAGTAAATTTTGGAGTATTTTAACTTTTAGATCAAGTGGTATTGTAGGCTACTACAGCATTATAGGAATATGTCGATGGCCGTTTATATCCTAGTTGAATACATTATAAATATAATGTATCTAATGTATTGAAATAATGTACTGACATTGTTTATGACAAAATTCAAATTCATGCCAATTACGAAAACACAACTCCACCTTATTTTGTGTAGTATTAAGAACCTACATCGGTCAATTTCCAGACCTCTTGAAACCTTGAACTCTTGAAACCTCAAAGTTTTCCGTTGGTCCCATGGACTTCGAGGTATCGAGAGTCAACTATATATATATATATATATATATATATATATATATATATATATATACATGTATATATATATATATACAGTAGAAGTTCAATGAGTTGAAGTTCAAGGGAGCACCTAGAAAAGTTCAAAACATCGGGACTTAGACTCATGTATGGTAACCGAGAATAATACGTATCATATATATCTCTTAAACAAATATTTCTGTTTTTCAGTAGTTTTGGTCTTAGTTATATACCAATATATCAACCTCATTTTTTTTGTCTTTTTATTTATTTTTTAATAATTGTACAAATTATGAATATATAAAACCAGTGCTTACTTATTATAACACTGGAACTACTGCATAAAATATTAGGATAGAAATTATTTATATCAAAGAAGGATATGAACAAAACCTTTTCCGATATACTATCACTCTGACATATCAGATTCACATGACTTGATATGTGTAAAATTGCAAGATATAATGAGAAAAAGTTCCTTTCAAACACAGCATTTACAAAATTTTCTTTATCAACCTGCAGTGACAAAAGTTGTTACTTTTTCTTTTATTTATTTCAGATATATCAGAGGAGGGTGTAGGAATCCAGATAGCAGCTCCTCCGGTTGATGGTGAAGCAAATTCAGAGCTTGTCAAATTTGTATCTAAAACATTAGGATTAAGAAAATCAGATGTTGTGTTGGATAGAGTAAGTGTTTTACTAAAGTTCACATAATAGGTTGTGTAGGCTTATTTATTTGATACAGAATTTTCTAGTTAATATGTTGAAGACTTCTTTTCCCCAGTACATTATACATTGTATCAAAATTATAACAGGATATTGTATCTTATATTTGGTACATTTCCACTTATAGACAAGCTTGACCCAGTTGCACAATAGGTTGTAAAATTTAATGTGAAGTTAACCAATGTTAAACCAATGGGCTAACTGTAGGTTAAATTTAACAATGTGTTGTTCATCCTGGTCATCATTACTTGGGGGTGTCTATTACCATTTGGTTAGAGCATCACACTAATCGTGAAGTCTCTGACCTTTTCACAGTGCAGGGTCAAGCCCCACTGAACTTCATTGATTTTGTGACAGCGATGCTGTTTTCACTTACGGAATGCCAGTGGTTGTTTCCTGGGTTAACCACAGTTGTCTCCTCCGTCATATAACTGAAAAATTGTTTAGGCAATATAATATTTGTCTTTTCCTACAGGGATCCAGATCTCGTAACAAGAGCCTCAGAGTCACTGGCATTGATGCTGAAACTGTGTTAGATCTGCTAAGGTCAAATATCAAAACATAACTATTCAGTAATACTGACAAACTGGTGACAATTGATGATGGGATTCTTAGCAAGAGAAAGCAACTCTAAAAATCTGAGATACAGCTTAATGTGACAAAAGTTGTGTTTGAAAGCCACTAGTGATATATAACAATAAGAATATTTAGCTTGAAGATACAGCAGATGTGTTATAGCTACTAAGTTGAAATAAAGAACAATGCTGAAATAATGACCGAGTGACACACTATGCTATTTTTATAAAGAGGAGGTAACTCTAAAAATACCAAAACTGTGTTGCAATAATGACTAAACAATGCAATTTACTGGCATAGTGCCCCTTACACAAATATAAAAATGAACAAATAAATGCGCAAAAAGTGTATAAATTCATGATAATTGCCTCGGTAACATCATTGTTACTTTGAAGTTTCAGATCTGAATAAAATATATATGAAGTGTATTTTTTATGTTTTATTTCTTTTCAATCTGTCTTTTAACTTGTTTTTGTGATCAGAATTTAAGCCCCTCAACACTCCTCCAGTTCATCCCTTAATAATTGCTTGGAGATTCAAGATGGCTCACACCCCTTGCTGAATTTTGAATGCACATAATTTTGTTGGCGCTACACCACAGATAGATGATGCAATTCTTTTCAAGGGGAGGATACTCTTACTTAGCTCTGGATGATGCAGCAAATGTGCTAGATCTAAAGAATATTTGAATGTTATTAATACAAAAGCAAGGTAACTGTAAGAAATGGAGTCACAGCTAATGTAGAAATGGTGAAAAATAAATAGACTATCAGATGAATATTATACAGTTGCCAAATGTGGCTACCTTATCTTATGTAAATATTGATTTATCTTCAAATTTTAAGATACTCTTTTAAACTTTCAAGTAACTATTTTGAAATTTCAAGACAGCTTCTTGAATTTTAAAGTTATGATACTGAAATATAACAATGTTTACGTGAATTTCAGAGTTATTTTAGAATTTATATAAATTGAAAATTCAAAATAATAGTATGAAAATTTAAGATAATAAGTTGAAAATATACTATTGGTTTTTTTTTAAATTGAAGTTAATAAGTTAAAAATTCCAAATAGTGTCTCCAAATTTCAAAGATATATTAAGTTAAAAATAATGGCTGCAATTGGACTCAACAATGTTGTGCTGAGCTAGAAATGAAGAAATACTAATATAGACTACACCGGAATACATATACATTTTGGTCTTGTAAATAATGAGTAAATGTGCAGATTGTCTTATGAATCCATTTAATACATAACCAAGATTTCGACGATTTCCACCAAGGGATTTGTGTCCAACACAATAAAAACTCCAATAAAAATCCGTATGGTATTATAGATATATTATGAAAGATCAAGTTGACATGTTTCGACTCTAAGTACAGCCGTCTTCAGAACAAGTGACATATCACTTGTTCTGAAGACGGCTCTACTTAGAGTCGAAACATGTCAACTTGATCTTGTATAATACCATGATTTTTTATTGGAGTTTTTATTGTTGGACACAAAGAAATCGTCGATTTATTTTATTTTTTGTGGATGACCCTTGGTATCCACATTAGAAAAATACAGAGACTCATACCTTCAGGGACGTTGTTACCTCCACCCCCCTTATCTATAACCAAGATTTGTTTCTTTCATTGGAGTTTTATACCACAGTAACAGTAATATTTTTGAGCTGTGCAGTCGCAACAAGCTTTTAGTGGTAAAGGACATCACCTAGTTACAATGTACATATTTTGAGGCAGGACCAATTATACGACTCCAGCCTTCTTCAGTTGCAAGTTAATTCAGTGCTCGAGATAAGCCACATAGTTGCGTATTTAAACGCACTAGATCTGATTTGATCATTAAAATTTTCCAAGTAGACATATGTTCTTTCCTGATCTCGTGAGATAGAAGATTCAGTGTTCTGAACAGTTTTTGGTCATAAAATGGTTTGTCAATATAAATATTTTAATCCCTGTAGTGATAAGACATTTTCAGTTAAAAGTTACATTGATTAGTCTGAATAATAATACCCCAATTTTAGGACTGCCATCTTAATCTCGCAATTTTCACTTACGCAGCAAGGTCCCCTTAGGTCAAGTAAAAAATACTTCTGGGCCCGAAATCACCAAATTTACTCAATACTCAAGCTCAGCTTTCATTTCATTATTCTGACTATATAATCGATGTAAAACTTTTTGTTTGAGTAATTAGGAAACATATAAATATTTTCCATCATTATTATATAAAATTGTGCATCACACTTATGATTTTACTGTAAAAAATTGAATAAATATGTTGAGTATGGTACTCAAAATTTGAGTACATACTCAAACAATTTTTTAATATTTCTAAAGTTTCTTTCAAATGAGCAATATCTTTTATCATTATTTACAATTATATGCAGTCAATATACAAACATGTCCAGTTACAGAATAAAGTTCATGTGTGTTTTAGCTTAAAATCATGAAAAGTTAGTTGAGCTTGAGTACTAAGTAAATTTGGTGACTTTGGTCCCTGGTTCTCAGACACCGCCGCGCGCAAAAAGAAATCGCCGATGAAACCATTTTAATTACATTTCATAAAAAAAAAAATCACCGCCGCGCCACAAGTAAAAAATGTCAGTCATTTCGAAAGGTGGTCACTAAAAGTAGTAGTCGGAGTCGGATTCGAACAAATAATTGTCGATTTCTCCCCCAATACTTATTCAAAGAATACAATATTTTCAGTATATCTTTATTGTGGTATTTTACACCATTCACAGTAAGCATAGTACAAAATTATGTTTTTGACTCGATTTACGATGACATTGCCCTACGTTGGCACACTAAAATTAGTAGTCGGATTTGACGGCGGAGTCGAGGTATTGGATCGATTTAAGTTAATTTGTTATGCTTAAACTTAAAGTAAGGTATATATCACAATCGTTTATGATAATATCCTTCTAAATATACCATTTAATGACACTAAAATCACTTATTTTTTCGTTAATAATCAAGTTTGAATCGGTTAGTAATACTGCCGAGTTTCGAAAAGATGCAAATGTCCGATTCCTGATAGTATAGTGTTTTCGGATTCGATTAGCGGCGGATTCGAAATAAATAATAGTTGATTTCTCGTCCATTTCCAATTCTATTTAAATAATATTTTAAATGATAATTAATTAATTTTAGTGTGCCAACGTAAGACAATATCACGTAAATCGAGTCCAAAAAATAATTTTGTACAATTTTCTACTGTGAATGATGTAAAATACCACAATAAAGATATACTGAAAATATTGTATTCTTTGAATAAGTATTGGGGAAGAAATCGACAATTATTTGTTCGACTCCGCCTACTACTTTTAGTGACCACCATTTCAAAAGAATCCGGGATGATTCGCACCTATTCTGTTTCGCGCTGAGATGATTCGCACCTCGATGTTTCGCACCTGTACATGTAAGTAAGGAATTGTAACAATGAATATTATTTATTATATATTAAATTATATAATTCAATGTGATGTGTAACATAAATATCATGAAAAGATAATATACCTCGAAATCCAGGTCTGTTGGGTCCTTGGGTCTAAACGCAGCCCTGTAGTTGTTGACATACCGCTTGACGTTTGACGTCTTTGGAGCCAGGAACCTGTCTTGCACGGCGTCGGAAACTGTGGCCTCGACGATGTCTCGCGCAGGTCGAAAGACTTGATCCACTGCAATTGCTTTTGCCTGCAAATTCACAAAAAAAGTTATAAACTTTTAAAAGTATAATGTTAATCTAATTTTATAATCCAGTGTAAAGCCTGCAAATTCACAAAAAAAATTTATAAACTTTTAAAAGTATAATGTTAATCTAATTTTATAATCCAGTGTAAAGGGGTAATATAAAATCAATTTAAAATGAAGTATTTATTTACAATTACATGATAATCACTACCTGTGCTGAAACTTTCTTGAGATGTGGCAGCTTGAGGTCCGCAGGATGTACATGAACATTGGCTCCTCGAACAAAAGAGTTGCCTCGTTGCAGGACTGTGGCACGGCATCTGATCGTGGCCGATCTCACACTACACGTCCACATTGTAGTCTCCTTGTTCTTGCGCTGAAAAATAAGCAATATCATTAAGTATTACATCATCACTATTTTAGGTTTTTTAAGATGTAATTTATAAAATAAGCAATATCATTAAGTATTACACCATCACGATTTTAGGTTTTTTAAAGATTTAATTTATATTCCTAAAATTATGATTTAATATACCTTAACCCCATAAGAAAATCCATCGGTGGACACCATTAGCGCCACCTATAGAAAACTGCCCTTCTCCAGAACTTCAAAGCGGACAGCTTGATCCAATGGGATATCGTCATGCTCCTCAAAAAAGAGTGCTCAAAAAATAAAATATTTAAAATCTAACATATCTACTGAGGTATGTATGTATTGAGTTGAACATATTGGACACAAGTTCCCTTGTACATAATACCGGTATATTAACGGTGCCATACAATGCCAATTCATGATGTTTTTTTTTATAGGAACATGTAATGAAATACAAATAAATGTATTGATATATATTTTGAAAACTAATAACAATCATTACATTTTTTTACATTTTTTACAATAGTACCTCTCCTGGGTTTATTGTCGCTTCTTCCACCAAAACGCCTATGGGAAATTTCAAAGTCCAGAGGACTCCTTTTGCTTCAGGGGGCCGAAACAGTGACTCTGGCCTCATTTGAAATCTCACTCCCAAGTTCCAACCCAGTCAGATTAGGAATATCAAGCTGTGGGGGAGGATCCTCTACAGACGTTGACTCTAGAACTTCTTCTGTTACTTCCATTGGCTGAAATAACAAAAAGCATACATATGGGGTTCGACGATGTGATATACAGTTAAAAATATTGTGTATTATATATTATATATACATACACACTTTGACAGCCACACCACACCACACTTACAAAAGTCCGCCTTCTCTCTCCGCATCCCTCTCCTCTCTATTTCCTCGAAGTGATGAGGAAAGTCTAGTCTGTTCCTCTTTAGCTCTCTGAAACACACTCTGCTGATCACCTGTAGATTATACGAATATATATTTTTACTTATATGGAGCCCCACTTTAACAATAGTAGGTTAAGTAATATACAGAATGAAATAAACAATAAAAAGTATGTAAGAGATTTTTGAAATATTTATATTGACATTATCTTTACTAAATTTTTCTGTTTACTGGTAAATAGCTAATTTTTCTCTTTTAAAAGGAGTTTTACCGGTAAAACCTGATTTGCAAGTCCGTTATCCATCGATTGCAATTACACACGACTCATACCCTAGTAGTTGACGGACAGTCTTCTTGCAAACCACACATTATCTGATAAATACAGTACGTAGTAATTTTTAAAGATCTAGACAGAAGGCTTTTCATAATAATATTTTTTTACATACAACTTTCTTATTTCTTTATAAAATGGACTAAAAACAAAATGAAACTCCCTCTTCAATCTGTGATAGTGAACATAGTTTACAAACTCTCTCATTTCTATGGATATTTTAAAATCTGCCACGCTCAATCTCGAGTTGAATCTATAAACGTTATTTACTTATAAATTCACCGGTACATATGCAGTCGGTAAACCTTTTTGTTAAATATTATTACTTCAAAATTATTACTAAGTGCTTATACATTTGGGGGATTTTTCAATTTTTTTTTCAAAATGTGGTCGCTTCTCAAAAAATGTCGAATAGCTATATATGTAGCAGACTATGATTGAAAACAACAATTGAATTGAATTGAACATCTTTTATTTTAAATCAAAAGGATAAGACACAAGTTAAAACTTATATCTTCTCCTATAAAAAATCTTAATAAATATTGCCAACATTGAATATATTGAAATATGGAATATATAGAATCTCATAAAGTTACATGAATAAACAATCTACTGCATATATAATATCACCTTATATCGCTGGTATTAAGTTCTTTAATGCAATAACATTAATTAATCTGTTTAATTTTAATATATTGTAAGTATAAGACACTTAAATTAATATTTTTTAAAAAACCCTAAAGAATTTTTATTTCGTAAATACTTCACATTTACATGTATATGTTTCATAAAGATTAGAATGTATTCGAACGCTTTTCCGATAGAGGTGCGAATCATCTCAGCGCGAGTCATCTCAGCGCGAAACAGATTAGGTGCGAATCATCTCAGCGCGAAACATGTATAGGTGCGAAACATCCCGTACCCTTCAAAAGGCTTAAGTTTCGAAAATGATCTATTTCATTCTAATTGTAGTTTGACATGCATTTCTAATTAGAAACTAAGATAATTATTTTATTGACAATTCAACATGTAAATCTTTACCTCATGCACGAAAATGTCACAGAGCACATCATGTGTTTTCTGCTGTTGCAAGCAGTTTATGGAGGAAATGGAAGTTGGGTTTTAAATAAAAGAACCGATACCGAACGGAACTGAATTTCAGGATGTGTTAAAATGATGACACATGCAACACTATATAGTGTATAAAAGTTTTAAAATCTGAATTAAATGTAGGTGAAGGAAAAAAATAAAGTTCGTTACTGTAAATAAAAGTTATAATGAAATACATAAAAAAGGATAGCTATTGTTTTCAAAATTGAAACTTTTGGAATTTGCATTGATTTTTAGACACAGTAGTTACATTTTGTACAGCTTTTTTGTAAAATAGTAATGATAATGATTGATGATAATAATAATGATGCTTTTACAATTAATTTTCTTGTAGTTTCAAAATATAAAAATGTTTTGATAAATATGTAATCATTTAGCTATTTTTATATTTTTGTTGATATTTCAGATTTAAAACCAAGTGAACAAGACAATCGCACATCTTTTTGTTACAATTTATTGAAGATCTCAATAAAAGACATTGTTTTGTTACATAAATTCTTCTAATTTTCTTGCCTTCAAGGTATATAAACAATAATTTGGAAATAAAAGATAAAAATAAAATGCCTACTTACCTTGCCCATTTTGGAAGACTAATTGTCTGAGAACCAGAATATTTTTTTTTTTACATGGCCTTATATAAAAACTACCTGCTTACACACAGTATTTACACATATAGATAACCTTATTTTTTATCAATTTAATGGCTATATTGGCACTTTTAGAGGTGTTTGGATATAATTTTAGCTATTGTGTTTTGGTAGAGGTCACAATGTATATTGTCATTTGTATTTTCTAAAGGTTAACACTTTGTTATTTGTACTTTTATATGTTATAACAGAGATAACCTTTAAGAGCACGATACAGGTTGTCAGATTGTGATCATTTCAGAGAGTAAAACTTCCATTCGTACGCCCGAATGTACAATTCTTCAGATTTAAGACAGATTGAATAACATGCTTCGTTTGAAGTTTGTATAAAATACTGTTATTTTCATATCGATATCAAGACATTTTGAAATCCAATATTCAGTGCTTTGTACATAATTTGTTTTCTTTGTAGGGTTGCTATGTTTTGTGTCTCGGTTTACTTTCCATTTCTTAACTAACAAAGTATTATGTTCTAATATTATAAAAGTTATAAATGTGAATATGAACAAATATTGAATTCACATGTACAGATACCAAAGCATTAATCGAACATGTCCAGGATACAATATACAAGTCAGGTGAATGTTGGACAAACACGGACCTCCAGAAATCTAGAGGTGGAATCATGTGCAATGGAGGAGTAAGCATCCCCTGTCACCCACCGTGAGTCCAAAGTCAAATTCAAATGAAATATGTGAGGAATAAATCCTCTTCACAATTGGCACAGACAACTGAACAACCGCTACCGAACAGCTAATTCCAACATTTCATTTAGTGGAAAATAATAATTGCAAACAAGGTCATTATATCGACAGTAAAGTTTGCGGAACGTTAATATCAATCGATATTCTCGATATCATTGTGAAAATAACTTATCAATTAGTAATTTTTTTCTATATGAAATGTTCATATGTAGAACACACCCTGGTATATAGAATCATTTGTGTTATATTAACACCTTATGCACTATGCAGGCGATAGCAAGAATAATGTGGAAAATTGACGAATGGGGAGCCGAAATCATCTCGTTTGTCGTATATCTCTGTGTCTATTGTAAGTAAAACGTCCAAATAAGAAGGATGTGTGCTTGATTCTGTTGTGTCTTCAATTTCTAGTTCCTTAGGATATATCACATCGACATATGAATGAAAATGAAACTTGAAAATGAAAAATGTCATTATCACTTAACCTAGTAATTGAAAAACCGTTGTCGATATACCTAAATGTCAAATTAAGACTTCGGTGCATTTTAATACCCAGTGTAGATTTTTGCTTCAATTTTAAGCATTCGGGAATATTTCAAATTTATTCATCATACATTCTACTACTTTATGTTTACGTCGTCTAATTGTCACCATCATTGTTTTATTTCTCATCATATTGTTATATAACTCCGCTGATACTTATAAAACTACAAAGTCATTTAAATTTTACTTAAAACCAGTAATCCGTGGATACAACGACATTATACGCTTTAATGCAGAATATTTGCAACAATCTCATTTACTTCTTGTACTCATAAAAATATTGTCAAACTCCTTTATGATTTGTTGATTTGAATGTTGTTTATTGTACAATAAAATATTGTGTTACAATCTATTTTAGGCAGCAGTCACGTGTCAATTTTTTATGCATCATACTGATATTTAAAGTGTTCTTTATAACTTACTGTAATGTAATCTTAAATGAATATGATGCATTTACTGATAGTTAAACATTCGTGATCTAAGCTGTGATATTTTAAGATATCTTTTGGATGGCGATGGTGTTGTATTTGAATTTTGAATTTTGATTTATGCCACACTCAACAATTTTTCTGTTATGTGGTGGGGGCCAGAGAGAATCCAGTAACAATGTACCTTCCACAAGTAAAATGGCAAACTCTCACAAAACGCAGCTGAGGTTCCTACGGGATACGACTTAGGTTCCTACGGGATACGACTTAGGTTCCTACGGGATACGACTTAGGTTCCAACGGGATACGACTTAGGTTCCTACGGGATACGAACCTGCGTTGACTAGAAGTGATGTACTTCATGATTCAAACCGCGATGCTCTATCCACTCGACCACGGAGGCCATTGATAGTGTCGAACAATTAAGATTATGTCACATAATGCAATTGTAAGAATTGAGTAAACTACAAGTTGGTGTATACAGCTGACATTAAACTGTCATTTTAAAATGTTGATAAAACTAGGTATTTAGGAGCAGACCAATCTCTGTATTGTCACTCTCCAAAATAGTCCCCGAGTCACCTCAGATATCCCTAGCCCACTTTTCATTCAGACTCTTTACACCTTTTTGATCTTCATTTTGGTATACAGGTCATACTTCTTTGACAATATTCGATATCATCATCATCATCATCATCATCATCATGCTATCCGTTGCCAGGCAAAGAGAGTTTCATATTATTAAACAAGTGATGATCACAAATCTTGACCAAAAGTCAACAAATTTACTCAATACTGAAGCTCAGCTAACTTTAAAATAGTTTTAAAATGACAACACACATAATTGTCACTACAGGTGAGTTTGGGAACATACTTAAACTTTGAGTATATACTCAAGGTATGTTTTCTTCATTTTTATGGAAAAAATAGATTTGACACGATGTTATTTTAATGTGAATAAAAAAAACGTTTTCTTATATTCAACCACTAACAGAAGTTTAACAAAACAATTATAGTCAAGAAGATAAAATAAAAATTGAGCTTGAGAACTAGATAAAATTAGTGACCTCGAGCTCTGGACTTCAAAATGAGTAAATAGTGAATTGAACTCACATTCACAAATAACATCGTTTGCAATACTTTTCAAATTGGAGCTCAACTGATGAAGTCTAATTGACAGAAACGATATCGTCTTGAGCATTATAACTTTGGTATTATGTTTATAATATTTATAACCACTAGGTCGTTGCCACTGCTGGTGGACCGTTTGAGTCCCCGAGGGTATACATAAACCTAGTACCTGGTATTTCGGTACCAGCTGTTCATCTTATACTAAAGTAATATTTGGCACTGTTAACACCATTTAAATTCGAAAATTTTCTAAAACTAAGATAGTCATTTTTTTTTTTTTTTTTTTTTTTTTTTTTTTTTTACAGTGGTTACTCTTAGACGGATTTCGGCTATACTTTTAGAGATATTATTCGGCCTTGTATGATACCACTTTATCTTTAGAAAATACACATACTTTTCAAATTGGAGCTCAACTGATGAAGTCTAATTGACAGAAACGATATCGTCTTGAGCATTATAACTTTGGTATTATGTTTATAATATTTGCAATACGTCTTATTTCCACCATATCAGAGTTAAGTCCCTTTGATCTCTCTTTTTTGACGCGAAAAACAAAAATACCTCAAATATCACCATATCACACGAGATTACAGGGACATCGCGACAACGTGTAAATAAAAACAAAGTAGCTTTATAGATTAAAATGGATGTCAAATATGCCTGTGAAACCCTGTATCACTATAGACTGCATCGAATAGCAGAAAAACCAGATATTCGATTTTACTAGTTGCCAAAGGTTGGCATTTAGTAAGACGAGAAGGACATATAATAAATATTGTGTCATACACTCGCCATTGAGCAAATTTAATGTGTCGGCAATCTCACAAGGTCAATAATTTCATCTTTGTTTTCTTGTTGGAATGTTTAATTTCTTTGGACTTCAAAACAAATCACAATGTAAACTACGGTAATTTGTATTTGCCATTTGTTTACATGTTGTACCTGAAACACTCTCTGAGCGCCTTTAATATAAAGAGTTCCACTAATGGAAATAAGACGTATTCATTCACGAGGAAATCTGTCAATACCCTATATAAAAACCTTGAGTTTTGTATCTGAGAACCACATAGATATATAGTAACAATAAACTAGATCTTCTTGCAGTAGAGAGGTGCTGCCTTGTCTAGATAAATAAATGTTGTGTTATGTTTGACTGAATATGCTATTCCATAAACGTTTAAACCTCTCCTGGTAGTTAGATATTCCATTAATTTCATGATAATGCAGAACAAAACACTTTATCATAAAACATATTTCAATAAATGCTGTAAAAACTTACAAGATTTCTGACAACAATAAAAGCAGCAAAGCAGGAGTGAAATATAAATAATTCCATCTGTGATTAAAGAGATTTAAGTCATCTTCTGAACATTGTATTTGTCTATACCGATTGCAACGAGGATTTATTTCTAACTTGTTATAATTTCAATTGTTCTGTGGCGTCACGGTGGATGTGACCAGTCGACAGGGGATGCTTACTCCTCCATGGTACCTGATCCCACTTCTGTATCTTCCGGAGATCCGTGTTTGTCTATTGTTCACCAGATTTATATGCTATCTCTTGTACCACCTTCCGGTTAATACTTTGTTATCTGTACTTTTTATATCGTAAAGATGCACGACCGCCTGTGGTGGTCTACTGTTAGAAAGGTCAACTCGAAAGCGGAAGTTGCCAGGTTGGGAAGTTTTCGTTACCTGGTCATAACAAAAACTTTAAAAATCCACTGCGTGGGCGCCAGTCCATCGAACAGATATTTCACATAAGGCTGGTAACATCTCCATATAAGTGAGTAATTCAGTGTGGGATGTACAACAATATAAATGAAAAAAGCAAACAAATTAAGAATTTGAAACCGCAACAGAATACGATATATAATTTCGTATTTGATCAAATTTATCACTTCATTACACACGGACGCAAACCCGATTCTTATCAGTAGTTATATAATGACTTGGAGTTCTGCTAAACAGTAAGACAGATAGATAAGTATGATCAGGTCAGTCCGTAGTTCTGATAGTGGCTAGTGCAGTACTTCCGACAGGTGAAAAACTAATATGATAATGAAATAATTGCGACACAGTTCCACATGTCATTGAATGTAGCTGTCAATATTTTGTTGATTGGGGTAATATGCAGCGTTTCTGGAACAGGTATGGTCTTTAGATGACTGGATTTCTGTAATACTGTCCATTGTATACATGTATACAATTACCTTGTCTCGTTGACTATGGACCTGTAACGTATTCTCTCGGTTGTTTACTTGATTACCATATTGTACATTTAAGTATGTATATTATGTTTTCACTGTTTGGTTTATCAGGGGTTTCACGTTTTCGTAAGACCCTTGGTAGATCAGAGAGTAAAAACATGAAAGTGATTTTTGACGTTACGTTTTCCCCAAGATATGGTAATAGTATTCTACTTGTACGTTAATTTACTATTCGGAATCGCAGGTTTAGCTCTACCAAGATGAACTGACACACGTTCAAAACACAAAGAGTCTAAATTGAATTATGATAGGGTAACAAACTTTTTTTCGGCAACAAAATATAAAAACTACTATTATACAATGTACACGGATTCACCTTTTACCTGTACATTCTTTGTTTTGAAAGCAATAATGTATTGCTTTTAGTTTTTGGCGGAACCTGGATGTGCCACTTTACCTTGGTAGACCTATATGTAAGAGCTAGATTTACATGAATTCATAGAAAGCTGTATTTTGTTAAATTCGGTTTATTACTTCTATCATGGCTTTAATTTTTAAACTACCATGGGTTATATTATCATGTTTTCATCTTTTGACCCTCCGTCACATTTTGTGAAAATGGATCTACATATGAAGAGTAGGCAACATCAACAAACAATACACAGCAACGATAGTAGAAAGTGTGAATGTACAATGCTAAATACTATGTAATACATGTAGTCTCTATCAAGTACTTAACATCATAAAACTCGAACGTTGTCTCGTAATCAATTGTTGTGTGAAATATTATAAACAATAACAAATTTAAAGGTTTATCAAACAAATGTTACCTGTAAACAGGGGATGGTTACTTATCCATGGCACCTGTTCCAACCTCTTGATTTCCAGAGGTTCGTGTATGTCAATTGTTCACCAGATATATATATATATATATATATATATATATATATATATATATATATATATATATATATATATATATATATATATATATTATATATATATATATATATATATATATATATATATATATTATATATATATATATATATATATATATATATATATATATATATATCTCTCTCTTTTTTTTTTTTTTTTTTTTTCTCTCCTCTCGTTGTGTTGTTGTTGTGAGAGTGATATATATATATATATTTTTATTTGATATATATGATTTTGTGTGAATTTCAATAAATCAATCTTGAATTTAATTCATAGCATCAATAATATTTGATCCATTGAAATCTAAGTCAAAATTAAAATCTATATTTAGGTAAGGCTCTTTTGCTAGTTGCCAATATTTGTATCGATTATCTAGAATTTAACAAAATCCAAGTCAAACAACAATAACGCATTTTACACTGTCAATGCGAAAAAATAGTATGGCGGTATGACACTAGAATTTGGATACGGCGCTTCACAGCCATGTTCTGATACCCGGATGTTCAGTACAGCTATGCCCATTATTACATTTATTTTGACATCCATATACGTTTTCTACAGTTATCCGATAATATTTTCATAGCGACAAGAAAAAAAGATGAAAATAAATAATATGAAATAATATCAAGTTTTTCAAAATCTCAGTGGGAATATAAACTTAGATTTATTGCGTGCACATCTCTTTAGAAATTTGAACATTCTCGATTGCACACGTACGACAATGCTGAACTGAAGGGGAACCCACTCCTGACAATGCTGTGAAGCACCGTATCCCTTGTATTTTATTTCAAATTTTCAAATAGCTTCTGAAAACATTAAAATGAAGTGTTCCCTGGCTGTGGAGCTTCAGTATACTTGAAACACTACAGTAATAGTTTGATTGTACGAGTAAATTGACACGAACACGTTGCCTGGATTGGTATGTTGATCCGTTGACTATTAACTGTGGAATGAAACTAACAAGGCAGCAATTGTATGATTTATGATTTTATGTATTGCATTTTAAAATCAAAATTAATTTTGCAATCTCTGTCATCGACTGAATACTTTGATTATTGTTCACATAGGTTCTTATGCTCCTCTATTATATAGTGTAAACCATGGGAATTTTCGATCCCTTTTTTGCCATTTTGCCCTTAGATGAGACGGCGAACTCAAAATGTAAGCGAAATTTCCCAGCTAAACAACTGAAGCATGTACATACATGACATTCATGAGATTATGGAGATTGGGGTTAAATTGAAGACGATGTGCATATGTACTCTGTCGTAAAAGGGAGAAAACAAGCTGGGTTGAGAGTACCAGAAATATTCAGGTGTTAATTCTATTCATTATTGACACAAGCTACAGTATACTTTTAAATCTTGCTCATGTGTTATTTTCACTATTTTCGTCTTAAGATGAGTGGGAAAAATAAAATGAAGGCGCAATTTTCACGCCAAATAATTGAAGCATGGTTATTCATACTACGATGATTAAAGGCGAATAATTTTTTGTCGTAAAGGGCGAAAATGACCAGGGGCAAAGATTTCTAGGTATACACTAACTAAACAAATCTCATGAAAGGTTCTGTGTAAATAACAAAAATATAACATATCTCAATATATTTATCCCCTCCAACGTTTGTCTTAATTTCAATATAACTTTCAGAGATTATAGATAATCACAGACAGGAATGCAGTGCTACTCAAATAAGAACAGCAGCGTGTTTGAACGGTGGACAATGTTTTAAGCTGTATATAGGCATTGGGGAAAGCTTACATTGTTCGTAAGTAGAAAAGTGTCTCTACACTATGTACAAAATGTCAATATGTTAAACCGGTTTTTGCTTTCAAGTCTATTCAGTGGAAGTAATATGGGAATATTAACTTAACGATAATGTTCTTTAGACGACTATTATCTGCCATTTAAGTGATTCAATACTTTGCGTTTGAGTAAATCAAAAGCGTTGAGTTTACTTTTTGTAGAATAATATCTGTAGTATGAACTTTGCATGACAATGCTTTGCAAATTTTAAATAGGTTGTGTATTCTATAATGAAGTGATATGTGTTCGTTATATAAATCAGAAAATGTCGAAATTTAGGTTTATATATATATATATATATATATATATATATATATATATATATATATATATATATATATATATATATAGGTATATATATATATATATATATATATATATATATATAGGTATATATATATGTGTGTGTGTGTGTGTGTGTGTGTGTGTGTGTGTGTGTGTGTGTGCCTTGGACTGAAAAGTCTGCATTTTATTGGATAAAAAGAGTCACGTGCCTCCATTTCATAGTTCTATGCACGACAGCAGCAAACAACAGACAACCTTTGCGGATTGTTTGATTCAGAATCCTGTATATAATGGAAAATGAAGATATTTATTAAATGAGAATATGGTCCTCGATCATATAAAACAGTTGTTAGGTTTGTTACTCACCGTTCACTGGGATATGTCGGTTGATCCATTCATGGAAGCCGAGACGTCCCTAAATGAGTATATGGTTCTTGTTAAAATTAAATATTTATTAACTTTATGTGAATAACAGTCCATGGACTTGACCAACCTGATATAGGCCTACTACCGTGAACGGTCAGTAATTATCCCATTAATCAATAATAGATTTAAGATTTTCATCAACAATAAATGATATTCCTCATATGACGTAACACAAAATGACTTAAGTCAGCCAAACATATTTCATGATAGTAATTCTAATGTGTTCTGGTTCTGGGTCTAGATATATTCTATACCATACTCTTCTACACTGAACCTCCCTTTTTCAGAAAAGACATCAAATTTAAGGTGCGATATTCGAATCTCATTATTTGGTTTGTGTTTCTTTTTTAAAGATATAACGATTGGACACTTGTCAGAGAGTCTATTCATTGTGTATATCGGTGCCATTTGGATGACACATTTTCGCGGTGACCTAGTGGCATCCATGTTGACAATACATCATGACAAGCGTTCGATTTTTGATTTACCTAAGTCTGACACCATAAATCATGAACAATTTTACTAAACTTTGGTTTATCCTGAATTCTGAATGAGCCGAACAAGTTGAGAATATGATAAGACTTCAATAAAACAGTTCTACGATGTCAGGCCCTGATGTAGTCACGCCAAACTAAATAAAATAAAAAATAAACAAAACACAACTTTAATCGTAAACACAGTATGGTGCAATACAAATGCCAACTGACGTCACTTCCCTTAAGGCCAAACTAAATGCACTAGACTTTCGTGTCTGTCAATAAGACTCCATCAGCTGAATTCAAATGTAAAAATATGAGAATGTGGTATGATAAAAGGTGTAATACTAAACCTAAATCTATTGCCAAATCCGTCTAAGAGTAACCAATGTAAAGGAAGACTACTTGAGCTTTTAAAGAACAGAAGTTTTGCTTAATGGAAAAGCTAAATGTAACAGTTCCATAACAAAGTAAACTACATATGTATGGAAACTATTATCAAATAAAATCTGGATTGCCAGAAAACCACGTGATGTGATGATTTACCATATTCTATTTGTAGATGCCCAAATATTTACACAGGAGACAGATGTCAGTTTCTTGATCCGCTCATCGGAACACAAAGTAAGAATACTAATAGAATAATATACTTGAATTACTGCGAATTATTTTATTTAATACACAATGATATTTAGAGTGCATACAGGCTAAATGAAACGTTAATGTGCAGGGATTGAATGGATTAATTTGGTTTAGTTTAATATTCATATCAAATGTGATATAAAAATCTCAGATACCAAAGTACAAATCTTCATGATGTCCTGAATATTCGACAAACATGGACTTATGATAATCTAGCGGTGGGATTAGGTGCCATGGAGGAATAAGCATTCCCTGTTGACCGGTTACACCTGCCGTAAGTCCTGGCATATTCAAATGAAATAACAAATCCTCGCCACAGTTCGTACAGACGACTCAGCAAACGCTATCGAACAGGTAACTCAACATTTCATCTAGTGAGTAATAAAAAACGAAGATATCTTATCGATCCTAAAATATGCAGAACGTTGACATCAAACACGATTTTCGATATTTCGATATTTTCAATAACTTGTCAGTAAGTAGTTTACCTCTGCTTATGAAATGTTCATATTGTGAATACGCCCTGGTATATCGAATCATTTGTGATATATAAACACCATATGCAGGTGGTTGCGTGATATTACTTCCTAAATATTGAAAATTTACGATTCAAAACACTCAAATATTAAATGTTGTAAATTTTCATTTATTTTATATATATCACATAAAGATGAGAAATCTTTGTTCCATTTGCTTACTGCAAGGTTTCAATTTAGAAAGTTATGCAACAATTGTAATTAAATTCTCTGACACTTTTATCCTGAATGTTTATTATCTTTGTGGTATATACTTTATTGTAATTTTTTAATGTTTATATTAAAACGTTTTGCCCACATATTATCTACAAATGGTTTAATAAATTTCTACTGACAAAATTTTATACAGTTGACTACTTTTAATATCTTCAGAAAAATTGAAGAATAAAAATTGCTTTCTTGAATGAGTATTGCTAAACTAACTTTTTACAGTATCAATTTGTTTTTTAAGTTTTCCAAAAATATTTATATATTCACATAACCAGTTTGATTTATTAATAAGTTTCTTACTGAAATATAATATATTTCTAAAACCACCATTACAATATAAAACATCTCAGATACCAAAGTATAAATCTTTAGGGTGTCCAGGATATAGATACAAAGGTCGGATGAGGTGCCATGGAGGAGTAAGCATCCCCTGTCAACCGGTCACATCCGCCGTGAGTCCACAGTCAAGTCCAAATGAAATACGTTAGGAACGAATCCTCGTCACAATTGGTACACACGTCTCCACAACCGCCAACGAATAGGCAACTCAACATTTCACTCAGTGAAACAGAGTAATCGCAAACAAGACTATTATACCGACCATAAAATTTCGGAACGTTGACATCAAACGCGGTTTTCGATATCCCTGTATTAATAGTTTGTCAATGAGTAGTTAACATTTTGGCTATACTTTTAGAGATATTATTTGGCCTAGTATAATACCAATTTCTCTTTAGAAAATAAACATAACTTTTAAATTGGAGCTCAACTGATGAAGTCTAATTGACAGAAACGATATCGTCTTGAGCATTATAACTTTGGTAGTATGTTTATAATATATATACTATAGTAATATTTAGCACTGATAGCACTATTCAAAATACTAAATTCTTCTAAAACTAAGACAATCATCTTTTTACAGTGGTTACTCTTAGACGGATTTTGGCTGTACGTTTAGATTTATTATTTTATCTTGTCTGATACCACTTTCTTTTTAGATAATCTATTTAAAATTGGAGCTCAACCGATGAAGTCTAATTGCCAGAAACGATCGTCTTGAGCATTATCACTTTGGTATTATGTTTATAATATTTATAACCACTAGGTCGTTGCCACTGTTGGTGGACCGTTTGAGTCCCCGAGGATATATATAAACCTAGTACCTGGTATTTGGGTACCAGCTGATGGACAGACACCACCAAATATTTTCCCATAGGCCTCAATGCTAAATTACAAAACTTCAGGTCACTGTCACTCCCATGTTTATTAAATCTGGGTCAAATAAGTACCCTGTGCTGAAGGATCAATATTTTTTGATAACAAAATATGCAATCAAAAGTATAGGTTGCCGTTGCATTTTTACTTCAAATTTCCACTTGTTTACAACTCGTAGTATTCCGCACCAAAGGAAAATATCTATTCCCATATGACCCCTCCCTTTCAATTTTCAACCGTCAACCCTATAATTTCCAAAATACTACAAATCTTCATGTATCTTTTTTATCACCTTAATTTCACTCATTAATGGCAAAACTATTTTTTTCAATTAATGACCAATCAGATCTCTGGGCTCATTTTACAACTTTGGGTGTCCAAAATGTCTGCGCCCATGTTGTAAACAAAGCAGGTGTTTTTTCCTATAGATTTATCCAAAACATTGCCAAAAATGGTCATTTTGCATTTTTTGGAAATCTCACTAAATGTACACCAAGCCCCTTAATAATGAGGATGGGAAGCCAACCTGAAGAGAAACACAGTCTATAATGTGTCACACCCCTACCTCTCAATCCCATTCATTTCTATTAACAAATAAATACATTATATGAAGAAGTTGTCTGTTTTTCTTTCATGATTTTCATTCAGAATTGTTTGTAACATATATACTTCATTATTTTTGAATGATTCCATATCATTATTTACCAATATTGACCATGATACCAAATAAGGGTAGACGATACCCCTTAATAATGGAAAAAGTGACAAAATATACCATTTTCTTCACAAAAAACTTAAAATTGGGATCATTTCTTAATGAGCATGGAACCAATTAGTCACCAGAAGTAAAGAACAATTTCTGAAGCTCACTTACAAGTAAACCATGTCATTTTTTTATATCATCAAATTGCTTTTATTGACGAGGAATGAAGTGCACCCTTAATAAAAGTGTAAAATTTCTGGGAGGGGATACCGTTACATACAACACATTTCAATAGACTTAATGTGTTCATTTATATAAAATATGTCATGTAATCATTTTCAGACATGTCCATGTTTTTTGTTTCATCCCTTAATTACAGACTCATGATATAACTAATTAAATACAGAGGGCAAATAACCAAGTCTGACTTTAAAATGACTGACACTTAAATGGTGCAAAATGCTAGTCAAATTGCTTTTAAAAGGATATGACATATTTATAGTTCTGTTTCAGATGAAACACTAAGTCAAATTTTAATTATACTAAGTTTTGAAACCAGTAAAAGTCAATAGCATGTGTTAATTTTTGTCTGGTATGACCCCAAGAGAGTGTTAAGTGACATTTGCTGGAAGGGGGGGGGGTGAAAAAAGTGATTCAAACAAAAAATGCATGACTGAAAATTTAGAAAACTTATGAAAACATGCAACTTGAACAAATATTAGATGAGTTAATATGGAAAAAAATATAATTGATACTTTGTAATTATCTTTTACAGGTACTTGAGTATGATAATTAGATAAAAATCTCTTATTGGACAATATTTCCTGGATTTCAGAAATTGAAATATTCCTTCTACAGGGTTAAAATGTTGATAGATTATGAAAAAAATGTTAAAATGCCCTATTTCTAAAGAATTTTTTTATTTACAAATTATCTATTACCCAAATTTAACACAATATGACCTAACCACAATGTGGAAATTCTTGTGTACAGATCAGCAGGGTGGGGGGGGGGGGTAATTTAAATTAATTTTTATACTGTTTTCAGTGTATATGGCATGATGAAATATTTTAATGATGAGACTTAAATGCTGAAATGCAGTTTAATACAATTTTCTTAAAAATGAGATGGTTCTTACCCTTCAGATACAGTACATATATACAGCTAAAGGTACAAAATACACTGCATGAGTAAAATGACATGGTCTATTATGTAGGTTTTGCCCTCAAAAGAAGAAAATCAACCAGTCTTTACCTCAAAAGGTCTGACTTTAATTCAAATGAGTTAAAATTTACAATAGAAACATCATTTCCAAAATATTTTGCTAAAATTAGTCACTATGCATAACCATAACTATATGATTTTTTATAAAAGAACATGTGCATGTTTGTATAGGAGAGGGTGGGGTATACTTGAATTTTCCAAGTACAGATGGAATTTTGACCAATAAATGGTAAAATATCAGTTCTAGGTATAATATAAAACAAGAGATCTTAATGTGCCACAAATGCATAATAATGTGTGTAGAGGCAGCACACCTATCAAATTTGCACCTTGTGGACCCCCAACAGGTGCTCCATTTCATAGAGACCCTCAAATCTGTTTAAAAGTATGAGTAAAAGTGAATGAATTGCTACTTAGGTGATAAAAATGAGAAAAAATGACTTATTTTCAGGCTTCATCCAGCCTACATGTGTCAAATGTGCATTTCTCTATAGGACAGACACCACCAAATATTTTCCCATAGGCCTCAATGCTAAATTACAAAACTTCAGGTCACTGTCACTCCCATGTTTATTAAATCTGGGTCAAATAAGTACCCTGTGCTGAAGGATCAATATTTTTGATAACAAAATATGCAATCAAAAGTATAGGTTGCCGTTGCATTTTTACTTCAAATTTCCACTTGTTTACAACTCGTAGTATTCCGCACCAAAGGAAAATATCTATTCCCATATGACCCCTCCCTTTCAATTTTCAACCGTCAACCCTATAATTTCCAAAATACTACAAATCTTCATGTATCTTTTTTTATCACCTTAATTTCACTCATTAATGGCAAAACTATTTTTTTCAATTAATGACCAATCAGATCTCTGGGCTCATTTTACCCTCCGCACAACTTTGGGTGTCCAAAATGTCTGCGCCCATGTTGTAAACAAAGCAGGTGTTTTTCCTGATAAGCTTATACTAAAGTAATATTTGGCACTGATAGCACTATTTAAAATTCTAAATTCTTCTAAAACTAAGACAATCATCTTTTTACAGTGGTTACTCTTAGACGGATTTTGGCTGTACGTTTAGATTTATTATTTTAACTTTTCTGATACCACTTTCTTTTTAGATAATCTATTTAAAATTGTAACTCAACTGATAATATCTAATTGACAGAAACGATCGTCTTGAGCATTATCACTTTAGTATTATGTTTATAATATTTAAAGGTTTTCTCTAGTGCAGCTTCATTTAACAAAAAAGGTAATGTTGCACCATTAGCATGTTGTAGGATTTTTATTTCTAGATCCATCCATGGGCATTTGAAACAATATATCTTTTCATCCTTTTTTATACTTATTGGTAATATTTCGGCAACTAGAATAAAGATTATTGCAGATGCTTGACAACTTTGATGCATTCCTTTCTCCATTTTACAAGATTTTGATAGACAACCATTATTTTTAATTTTAAAAATTGAATCTCAATACATTATTTTTACCCATTTTAGCAAATTTTCCCAATAGTCATTTTTTGTAATACTTTCCACCGAGTCAAACGCCTTTTGAAAATCAAGAAATAGTAAAATACCTTCTTTATTATGACTTTCAAAATATTCAAAAATATATTTAGTTTGTCTAAAACTTGTTGTAATCTGTTAGCTAGAACAAATGCAAAAATATTTGTAATCAAAGTTGGTTAAGCTAATTGGTCTATAATTTTTAAGATCAGTTTTATCTTCTTTTTACGTAGTAATGAAATAATGGATAGCCTTTGTGGAAAAAACATTTCCTCCGTATTCTGTGACATTATCAATGATTCAAAAAGATTTTATATTATTCCAAAATATTTTATAAAACTATATAGGAAGACCATCTGATCCCGGAGATTTGTTATTTTTCATGCTTCTAATATCGTTTGAACATTCATCTAAAGATGGAATTTTACTTTTTTTACTTAATATGGGTGTTACAATGTTTTCAAGATATTCATCTATTACACCATTTTCTATATTACTGCTTTTAAATAGTGATTCATAGAATATGCACAAGTTTTCCTAAATATCTTTTGTTTCACCATAAGTATTAACGATATAATCTATTTTATGTATGACATTTGTGGTTTGATGTTTTTTTTTCAAGTCTAAGAGAGTAGGAAGAACTTTTCTGCCCATTTTCTATCCAATTTGCTTTTGATCAAATAAAGGCCACTTTTGTCTTTTGTTACTAAAGGTCATTGATTTCACGCTCTATCTTTTTCTTTCAATTCAATAATATTTATCTGTTGTACTATCTTCTATTTCTTCTAATGTTCTTTCCAAATGCTGTACTTTTTTTTTTGATACTGAAGCTTTTTTGTATCGAAAAACTTAAAGATTTTAGTAAAGCATTATTATTTTTTTCTAATTCTTTTCTATTGTTATGTAATAGATTTCTAAAACCATCACAGTATTAATTCTTTATCTGTTAAAATAGAAGTGTTTAACTTCCAGTATCCTCGACCTCTATTGTGACTTTCTAACATGTTAATGTGTAAAGACAGATGATCAAATATTCTATTATTAAGTGGTGGCTTACGGGTGTTATTATTTTCAAGATCTAGAGTAAACATTTTTGAAATTAATTCTAAATCAATTCTACTCTTAGGTATGCCTTGTCCGTCACACCAGGTAAAAATCTGGTTTACCACTTTTTAATTCTCTCCATGTTTTTAAGTTTCAAAAACTTAATTAAATCAAGTAGATGTTTAGAGCTTCTATCTACTGTATTTGAAGAATGTCTTTCTATATCTTGTAAAGTACAGTTAAAATCACCCACCAAGATGATAATATTTTCATCGAAAGTATATATATTTATCCAAGATTAAAGTTTTTTTAATAAAATCTATTCTATTTTTCTCTTCATTTGGCGCATATACATTAACTATTGTGAACTATTGTGACAATGTTTTATATTTATAAGTATACGTCTTCCATCAATTTATCTACGTGTGTTTATAAGATCAAATTCAAATTTTCTGTTAAGCAAAATTGATACACCACGGCTCTGTGTGGAGGTGCTAAAACAATGTATCGAACTGCCACGCCACCTGGCGTCATACTTAAAAGAATTTTTCTCGCAATCGTGAGTTTCTTGTAGAAATATCATTTCTGTATCGTTATCATCTAACCAATCGTATAATTTAGCTCTCTTTTCATATGAATTAAGACCTCTAGCATTAAAAGATATTAACTTGATTCCATTCATGAAAAATAAATGGAAATATTGACAGTATAAAAATACAAAAACATTTATAGTGTATATGATACTACTATGTATTTAGTTTAACAATGAAATGTCACATTTTTTAAAAACGAGTTCCAAAAGGATTTTTTTGGCTTCTGACTTCGCGCGTGCGGATTTCACCATTGTACAGAGCTTCCTCTGTTTCTGTGTGCTGCTGCACTTTGAGGAAGTAGATTTGGGTTTTCGCGTATTTTTTTTTATATGAACTTGTTTTAAGATGTTTCATAAGATATTCCTACCCGGAAACGCACTAGCTTTGGTTTGTAGAGCTGCATCCTTATCTACACCTGTGCCCCATATATCATCACGTGATGTTTCCACGAAAGTGGATTTTTGGAGTGGTGTTAACGATGGTTTCTCTGAATTTTTGATGTAATTATTTATTCTTTGTGTCATGTTGTAAATTTTGTATTTACACCCACCCAGAGAATTACAACATGACACTTGTATTGTATGCGCATACAACTGTGTGATTATTATGTGATGATTTGTAAACCAACATTAAACTGCGTCTAACATTTGACAGATATCGTTATTTAACAGCTTTGTATTACAGACATCAAAACACAAAGTGTGAACATATAAAATAATGACATATAGAGGAGAAATCGAGGATTGTTAAATAATCTTCTTTCAATTTACTGTTAATATCAAATTAATACGTTTAAATGCCGACTGCTCCCACTTGATATTGTATGGGAGGTGCAAAGTGTTTTGATTTTAAACTCATTTGCCCAGTTAACGGATATATGTTTCATCTTAATAAAGCAATTTTGAAAGTAGGTCTAAACCACATACAGTGTGTGTGTGTATGTGTGTGTGTGTGTGTGTGTGTGTGTGTGTGTGTGTGTGTGTGTGTGTGAATGGAATAATAAGATAATACATATGATTATTCTTACAACAGCTGACGCCAGACCTATTCCTTCCACACCAAATATACCATCTGTCGGCACGACAACAGCAACCGTACCTACTACGCGAAAACATGCCACACAATACCCAGACAGGAAATCAACAAAATATTCAACTACTAAAACAACAGCAAAAACAACAACAGTATTATCAACAACGACCGGAAGTATGTTAACGACAACAGCGGAGAGCCACAGGTTACCCTGCACTTCCTCTGAGGAGAGAAAAGTAGGATGCCTGAACGGTGGGACATGTTTTGTACTTTACATAGACGGAAGAATGCCGAACTGTCAGTACGTTTCATTTTGCTATTGGTATCGCTATATCTATAGGAGAGAAAGAAATCAGAAAGAAACAAAATACATGTGATCTATAAATTACATTCCGTACATTTCACAAAACATCTAGAGTACCAAGTCTAGAATATGTGAGCTATTGGCTTCATTAAAAATGCATTTAGGAATAGATGATTTAGTATGTAGTGGATGGTTTACTAACTGTGAAACTAGGCAATACACAGGCAACAAATCAAACTTGTAAAGTTCGCCTCTAGTAAACAGACTTCGACCCTGTTCTTGTACATTTCACCTTTGAATATTAATTTTTATGAAGTCATTATATTTTCTTCGTTTAAATCATCAGTCGATGTCTGCTTAATTATAAGACAATTTTTCTTTTTTGTTACTCAAATTGGCAACTAAGCTATGCGACAAACGCGACGATTTCGGCTTTCCCATCGTAAATTTTCCACAGTAGTAGTAATATCCTAGTCACCAGCATATAGTGTTTATTTTTGACAAATGATCCGATATACCAGGGCGTGTTCAACATATGAACATTTCATATACAGATGTAAAGTTCTCACTGACAAATTATTGACAAAGGGATATCGAAAACCGCGTTTGATGTTAACGTTCCGCAAATTTGACGGTCAGTATAATAGTCTTGTTTGCGATTACTCTGTTTCACTAAGTGAAATGTTGAGTTGCCTTTTCGTTGGCGGTTGTTGAGACGTCTGTACCAATTGTGACGAGGATTCGTTCCTCTCGTATTTCACTTGGACTCGACTTTGGACTCACGGCGGGTGTGACTTGTCTTCAGGGAATGCTTACTCCTCCATGGCACCTGATCTCACCCTTTGGTTTCCAAAGGTCCGTATTTGTCCATTTTTTACCAGATTTGTATCTATATCCTGGACATCCTAAATATTTATACTTTGGTATCTTAGTTTTGTATCTATATGTGTAATATTATCATATGATTTATCAGTTGTTTCACGAATATTTGTGTGTGCCATTTACAACTCCAGAAATACCACGTAGCAAATGTATGACTCCATCATAATTTAAATCTGTTTTTATTTCAATAAAACCACTTGAGGAGTTCTTGTTATTGAGCGTTCGACTCGCAAGTGGAAGATACTGGGTTTGAATCCTGGTACCGGGCCATACGAAAGTCTTCAAAAAAGTATCAAGCGCTCTGTAGAAGTGAAAGTCATGAGCTGCCAGATTTAAAACCGAGGTCACGTGTCACGGCAGGCGTAGCGCATACAATCACCCTCACTGCATTGGTGTCAGTACAAAGCACGTTTCTTCAAATTTGTGGCACTCCACCCGGTGACATCTCCATAAGCGAATACGTCTTGTACAGATGTATCACAAAAATAAATCAAGACATTTCTTGCAATATAAGTAGATTTAGTTTATCAGTGCATATAGTACATCCTATAATTATATTGTTATACACTGAACGATGATAAGTTAGTAATTCAAGATAATACCAAAGTTATAGTTTTGTAAAAGTAAACCAAGACATATACTCCAGAGGTTCCTTTCGTTCAATAAGACTTCATCGTGTGGTCTCGAATTAAAAGTAAATTTTGAGTTTCGAAACAGAAAGTGGAATCAAATGCTTTCTGTCAATACTGAGTGACATATCTGGCTATAAAAGTAACATTAAATTTCTTTGAATAGTGTCCTCATGTTCCTGATGGCAACCGCTATATTTAGTTATGTATTTTTAAATCAGCATGAACGCACTTGAAAATACATTATATTGTATTTGAAATTATAACTTACGCTTTCGTTGACAATAAATGCAAAACAATAGTATTTTCACAGCCATAGGTCATAAGTATAGTTACTGTAACACGAATTTACGATTTCATTTGACGACTATATATATATATATATATATATATATATATATATATATATATATATATATATATATATATATATATATATATATATATAGGGTATGGTGTAGAGATTCAGCTATAATTCCGATGCTATTTTCACATGTTGATAAAACTATCCTTAATTCTGCCATGCGTATGTGACAAACTTTTCAGGTTTCACTTTTGATTCTCTGGTTTTCGAATCAACAAAATAACTTACTTCTAATCTCATTTCTATTAAATTGTTTACCGTGTCCCTAACATTTTAACTCCAAACCCCTTAAATTTACTTGAAACAATTTTCTGATCATTCGAAAAAACATACAGTTTTGATAAGATATTGCAAATTGTCCGCATTTCGTTAAGTGCATCTACTAATATATAAAGCATTAAATAGAATTATCAGTGCTACCTGCTACATTTTGCTTATTTAACAATACTGCTCTTAGCATAATATCATTAGATACATATAATTTTGTAATTTGCTTTGATATCGAGTGGTGTTTAAATATTTTACGTGCCATTTTAAAGTCAACGTCATCACCTTCATCTTTTAAACTAGATTTTGCAATGCACATCTCTAGAAAAATTGTAGTATTTGAAACTAGGACTGACATTTTTTTCGATAATATAGAATAGAAGGTGCTACAATGATATATCTCTGGACATCTAAAATCTTATCAAGCCAAGCATTACCATGCAATTAACCATATTGAATCTGAAATGAAAACTGAGCTTTCGTAACTATGATTATATATTTTGAGAACAATAGCGTAATACATGCTATATAAGTAAAAATGAAGAAGTACCAATTGATAATAGAACCTAGAGTGTTGATGTCGACATTGAGGAAATTCCTGACCAGAAAGAATGTCAATCTCAAATTACAATTAAAAATGATAGAACAAATTCTGTACATGTACTGCAATGTAACACAATGGATTGCAAACTGTGATTTATAAACAATACTAACAACCATTTTATGAACCAATCAGAAGATCAGAATTAGTATCATTGATATAAAATGTTATACAGTTAATGTGAATATTTGAGAGCAAAATGATTAATAGGACGCAACTATCTGTAAGTAAATTCTTGAATCAATTTTTATACACATAGGTATGTGTATGTATGTCCCACGATCAGAGATCAGAACGGGATCATTTATATAAAAAGTTATCCATTTCAAACAAATAAAGTGAATAATACATATTTGCATATTTCAGATGCCCTCAACTATACGCAGGTACACGATGTCAATTTATAGATATATCTCGTAAGTTGATACAATTTGCCTATAAATCTGTCTGCAAGAAGTGAAAGCAACATTAAGTAACATTTGTAGTTCAATTGATATGCGTTGGTGAGCCTGGTAAGCATGTGTATATCAGACACATTTTCACATTATCACCAGTGTCAAAAAGGTTGGTCCAGTAAGACAGTAGTAAGGACCTTTCCTGTCTTACATTCTGTATTACTACGCCGTGAAAACGGTACTACTTTTAAATCAAAACTGAACTTTAAATTTGATTAAAAAGGGCTAATAAAGTGTTTTGCCGTAGAAAATATTTACATATAATGCATATGCATAGAGAAAAAATTAAATCCGCCGATGATTGGTATTGCTGCTATCCACATAAGAATACAAATCTTTACTCGCTCATTATTCATTTTCAATTTGTTTTCACAAATTCAACATTAAAACAAGTTTTTATTTCAATCCAGAATTTTTCCAAAATATTTTATTTGTATCAAACTTTGAATATTTGATACTTTTAACACAAAGAAAACATCCATTTTGACAGCTTGTATGCCTTTAATATCCACATTGGCAATTTGATATTGGTATCTGTTAATTCTGACACATTGTATACGATTCATTTGTATTTTAAAGGGGCATTAGCTGTGTTTACGAAAACTATTATTTCGATTTTTTCTATTTTAACTACTTTACTACTTGTACTTGGGTTAGGGTAACCAAGGGTAACCAAGGGTAACCCTAACCCTAACCAAACCCTCAATAACAAATAAGAGTTATACACGGGCATGATAAATCTTATATTCCTATATATTTTGTGAAAATAAGGTCAGTTTCAGTATGATATTCAAATACAATTAGTAAGGATTGCAATTGAAAAAGTGCCAAACATGGGTTTCCCTAGCAATTTTCACAAAATAGATAGGACTTAAGGAATTTTGAATCCTATGTATCTCTTTTATTGTTATTGTATATTAATCTAAGTAGTCTAAAAGAAAAAAATAATTTTGAGAAAAAACATTATAAGAATAAGAAACAAAACAAAATGTCAATAGTATTTGGATTGTATACGTGATTATTGCATGTCTTTTGTTTTTGTAGATTTGTTTTCTGGTTCAAGCGGTTTACTTCAATGATGAGCCATTGTTTGAGTCAATTACAGAAAGTAAAATAATGAAACACCTTTGTTTGCTCACAGATGTTTATTATACTTATTCAAAACGCGACGATTTCGGCCTTTTCATCTCAAATTTTCCACATTTAAGTAGTAATAACCCACAATCACCAGCATATGGAGTTTATATTTGACAAATTATCCGATATGCCAAGGCGTGTTCAACATATAAACATTTCATATACAAAGATAAACTACTCACTGACAAATTATTGACACAGGGATATCGAAAACCGCGTTTAATGTCAACGTTCCGCAAATTTTACGGTCGGTATAACAGTCTTGTTTGAGATTACTATGTTTCAGTAAGTGAAACATTGAGTTACCTATTCGATGGCATTTGTCTGTACCAACTCTAGCAGTTGTTCCTCGCGTATTTCATATTGATTTGTCTGGACTCACGCCAGGTGTGACCGGTCGACAGGAGATGCTTACTCCTCCATTGGACCTGATCCCACCTCTTGATTGCAAGAGGTCTGTGTTCGTCCATTTTAACCAGATTTGTTCCTATATACTGGACATCCTAAATATTTATACCGTGGTGTCTGACATTTTTATAAATAACACTCGCATACACATTCTCATGCGAACACGCACCACAGACACACACAAACGGAATACGAATGAGCGAATGACAATAAAACTAAACAACAGTTATTTACTTATTTTGAATTCGATTTTGATATAGACATTTAATAACCATGTAACATGAAGCATCTTATTTGTAATTCCGTTTTTATGTGGATGCCTGTTTGCGCAAGTGTACGTGTCTGTTATGTAATCATTTTGCCCTGAGGAAGCGACAGGTCCTATCATACATTTGGCCACATGTTTGTCCGTGTCATTAACCATTTTAGTGCTTTATATATATATATATATATATATATATATATATATATATATATATATATATATATATATATATGTGTGTGTGTGTGTGTGTGTGTGTGTGTGTGTCTGTGTGTCTGTGTGTCTGTCTGTCTGTCTGTCTGTCTATCTATCTATCTATCTATCTATCTATCTATCCTGTTAACAGTATATCACTGATAATAAGATGTAATGATATGGAAATTATCTTGCTACAGATGAAATTACTGTACTCATAAGAGGATTCTGATTAGATAATGAAATTCTGAATTACTAGAACAGACTTTAATTTGATTATATAGGATGATATCAGTTGTATCATCTTACCATAATCAGTAAATTATACAAACGTAATTTTCTTTTATTGGGCTCCAAGGCATTAAGAAATACCGTGGCCTCTTATTCTGGATATGTTTTCGTTGAAATTAATGAATCATTACACAAACACTTTTATACATCCTATCAAAATATTGCGTCATATTTTTATTTTCGGTTATGTTCCAGCAAAACAAAACCCCATACAATTGAAGGACTTTCTGTTAGAATGTATTTCAGTTACATATGCTGTCAAAATGTGTTCTATGTGAAACCTTAGTGAAAAAAGTCAATAGAAATGATTAATTCTGTTAAGCAGCAAAAGAACTATTAATTTTCTCTGTTTTAAGTCAAAACAGGTCAGTATTAATGATGGAATAAATTTTGACAAATATATTGTAAGATTAATGCATCGCGATTTTATAAGAATCCATTTTATCTGTAAATGACAGAAAGAATTGATTTAGCGAAGTGTTATGAGTCAGGCAGAATCCAATGATTTTACAGTGTTGTTGGTTTTATGACTAGACGGGACAAATAATATTTTTGTAAGGCCATAAACGGGAAATTAAACACTCCTGGATATATAAGCGAAATGACATTAGAACAAATGTGCTTTCATAACACTTCAACTGCTAAATGAGTACTTGAACTACAGATTGTGTTCTGTTTTTCTTTTGTATGCTATAACCATTTCAAGACTTTACATATTTGAAGTTACAAAACATTGCGCTGTACAACACATTCAAAAGTTTTTAAATTTATATAGTGGCGGTTAGGTTTTAATAGTAGAGAAGAGAAACTGGTTACTAGGACAGGGCTCATCAGCCTCCCGAATTTAAACTGTAAGACATTCTCACAAAGTCGGTTTCAATTTCAGTGGAACTCGAACCAGTGGGGTGCAACACGTCATAGCTGAAAGTGTCCATTTGACCACAAAGGTCATCAAAAGCGAAAAAATAACTTTGACTAGAAGCAATCAGCACATAAACGTAATTCAACTTTTTGAAACTACATGTAAATTACAGTATAAGGACAATTTTTAAACAATAAATAATGTAACTTTATAACTTGCTTTGAATTTTCGTTTTCGTATGATTAGAACAGGGTTGTCATAATTATGTGAATGCGATATGTGCTACTGAACAATTAAATACACCACAGTCCAGCCTAAATGTTTTATGTTTGAAATTTGACTTAATGTTACATCACTGAAGGAAGTCATGATCATCCCTATACAAGGATTTTCTTGTCAATGACAGGATATGCTAGATCCTATTTAGCATGCAGTAATTACATACACAGATTAATTCAATTTGAACAATCTTCACAGAGATATGCAGAGCTGCACTTAAAGTCAACAATTCACAATGACAGATAACACATCAAAACGTTAAGATATATGTAATGATCTTCACATAATTTGGTAGGTTGGAGTAACATTAGGATTATCATACACACTATTCTTTCCACTGACTTCTCAGTCATAACAGAGTTCATAAGTTTCATTCCCCACTTGATACCCGTTGCCATGGTAATATCGGTATGCTGCCTTACCTAAAAGTAAACTCATCCAGGTCTAAAAGCTTTTAATAGACTTCACCCAACAACATTACATGGATTGCACTATTAGCTGGCTAGGCCCAGTAGTCTGCCATGGTGTGATTTCGTATTTACCAACAATTTTTTTTCCCTTCTGTTTGAGAAAAAATGTTCATCATTTTATGATTGGTGAAAACATCTACAAAATCTTGTTCTATTTAGCCGAAAGAATGCGATAGTCGGCTACTGGTTCTAGCCGGTTACTGGTCCCCGACCAATACCTATTATCTGTTCAGAAGTAGTCAGTTTCGATTTGGACCAAATATTATTCATTTTATTTTAAACTGTTTTAGTACTGCAATTTTTTCAGGTAAACCATCTGCATCCATTATCAACCGTTCAACTAAATAACTTTTGTTGACCTCGTTATGGTTAACCCTTAGGTGTGTTCGAATAATCTAATTGTTTTTCTTTCAATTGAATATGGATAGTGATAAAGATCAATGTCATCTTTAAGAGAATATTAAAAAGACATTTCCTTTGGTTTAATAATATTTGGTTCTCCGTTAATTTTCCATTTTGATTTTCATTGATCGTCTTGCTAACTGCAAAGACAACGATATACATGGTAAAATACGAAACAAATATCCCATGTGAAGATGAATGTTACAAAATAACTTGGAAACAATTAAACTTTGGTCGTCAAATTGACCCCGATCTGGAAAGTCGCGTAATATGTTGAAGGTGATAGATGTTCCACGTTTAGATAACGCCATCTGTGAGACAATTTCAACAAAAGTACAAATTTAATTTGATTAAATATCAATCAGTTTCTACAATTGCAGCTTAATTCATCTAAAGTCTGCTGCTCCGTAAAAGAAGTGACTAAAAATCTATCAATTTTGACAATGTTGACAAAATTAATTTCCATGACGCATTTTTTCAAATAAAAATAAGTTTATGTCATTTAATAGATGAAAATTAAACGTTTACAATAAATATCTTGGAAGTTTCAATAAAAAAAATATAATATGCAGTTGAACCCCGCATAGGAGGCCACCTTGTTTTTAAGACCGTAAATAATATGTCTACTGAAATTTCCTTAATTGATATCAGATAAGTCCAGACCTCAATTGATGGACCATCTTGCTAATTAGACCAATTTCGGTTTGTCAGATAGATGATCTTGATGACATGGTTCCCCTGTAGTTTAGGATGGGGCCTTCGTGTACGTATAGTTACAGGAACTTACTTTACACCATAAAATCTCTAACCTCCAGTTAGCATGGTTTTCAAAATGTTATATATTTAAGAGTATATGATGCAATCGACTAAGCATTGCTTCGTTAACAAAAATGTCAATAGAAGTACAGTCAAACTCGGATATACTTACACCGAAGGGGAATACGTTTTCTTTCGAAAAAATGGGTTTTTAAAACAACCAGTTTATCATGGTAATAAATGAATTTAACCGACAAAATCATTTTAAATTCAGCGAGATTTCAATGTAAGTTCAATGTAAGTGGGTTTCGCTGTTTTGTTTCAGAAAGAACAAGATATAATCTAATCACAGAGGTCTTCCACGGTCATTTTGAAGGTGATGGTTATTGGTAACAAAATGTATGTTACATTCAATAGGTGTTTTGAAACAAAGACCCATGGTTTTCTGGGAACAGACTCCTTATTTGATGAATACCTATTGAAATTCATAATTCCTGAAAAGTGTGGAAAAGAGGCACCACTACTCTTGGGAAACGATTAGCTAAGAGCTCATCATCAGCAAGGAATAATGCTTGCTTGGAGTTTAACTGTCTAGACTTGGCCGTAATCGTTAGCTGAGAAAATTCTTCATATAAGACAATAGGAAATGCAATAACCTTGTCAAATCTTTAATATATTCGTACCCATCCTAGAGCTTATTGATGCTGCATACCAAGTTTTGTAAAATTTTCAGAGGATACATATACAAATTTGGTGATATTGGACAATTATGGACTTCCGGAAATCCAGAAGTGGGATCAGGTGCCATGGAGGACTAAGTATCCACTGTTCACCGGTCACATCCCAATGAAATAGGCGAGGAAGAAATCCTTAGTACAACTAGAACAGACAACTCAACAACCGATATCGAACAGGTAATTCAACATTTCATTTAGTGAAAGTGTAATAGCAAACAAGATTATTATAACGACCATAAAATTTGCGGAATGTTGACATCAAACGCGATTTTCGACAATCCTGTGTCAATAATTTATCAGTTTAACTCTGTAAGTGAAAAAATGACTGCCTGAGAAATTGATAGAACAAACTAAAATGTCCCCGACGATCTCGTTCTTGGAGACCAAAAATAAAATTAGTGAGTGCAGTATGTTATAAAGAAGTTTCTGCTTTTAAGTAATTCCATATCTTAATCGATAGAGAATACATGGTATCCGGTTGCGTCGTCAAACGTGTGATTATAAATCTTTGCATGTGCCAAACATGTAGACAGCGAAGCAAACTTTAGTGTTTCATTATCAGGTCAGATAAGTATAAATTCTCTCTGTCAATGTATATGTAAGGACTAATCTCCATATATTTTTATTTGGTCAATTTGTTTTGGCTGAGCAGTATATCGCCTATTATTGATTTGACAGGATTGAAATGCAGTATATACAATGTAAGAGAAAACACGGACAGAATACGAACTCGTCGCCCTTTTACAAATTTGTCTGAGATTTATAGTCGTTAAGGATTTGTTTGTTTTCCATCATGTCACTTTCCTTTCTTTTAGCACTCTGTGAGATCGTTCGAAGCGTTGCTATAAAAACTTTAAATGACTGGAATAACATGCTAGTGGTCTCCTGATCGCTTCCGAACACCTGTCATTTTTCTTATATACTAGACAACATTGTACTAAATACAATAATAACAGTGGGTTTATTTTGGGATAAACCATTGGATACGGCTAATTACTCAAACGGTCTTATCTCGGTAATTGGTTTATAGAAGAATACCACTGATACAGAAGTGGCACGCTCAAATCAGATTAAAACGATACAAGCTTTCAAAATGAATTTTTGTTTATATTATAGGTGTAAAATATTCGATGTTTTATACAAAGAAAATGTTTTTAGAGAATCCTAGTGTGATCATGTTGTGAAAAGAAATCGCATGTGAATACGTGACGAGTAAATACTGGATACTTCCATGGATTGAAAAAATATTATCGTCGAAGAGTTTCATTCATTCTAGGCGATACATGCATGATACGATAAAACTTTCTATTAATCAAAGTTTAGGTCTAACTGCGGGATATATATTTGTAATCAAAATGTCAGCCTGTATTCCATTACTAAGTTTAACCTATTTTTTCGGTTGAAGCATAGTTCTTCTCATTTTTCACATTTACTGAGGAAAACTTAGCTTTACTCATCACTGTTTGCATTTGTGTCGTTCTAAGTTCGGGTGAGTGGCCAAGTGGTTAGAACGTTTTAAACCAATTAAATTTTTCACCTAGTCAATGCAGATTTGCCAATTTACTCGAGGAACACCGTTTGTTCCTTCCCTGGTACAACGTTCACTTCCCAAAATAAAAAAGGAAAACTCGTTGCATTGTATAATTGAAAAGTTATACAATGGCAAATAGACAGTTCCATGTGATAGTTGCATACGATCATATAAGAGAAACCGGTATACCTAAAGACAAATCATTTTAAATGTATCCATATATTTATTATTATCAATGTTTATACTAATTTATATGTTCAGAATGCTGTGTTCTTTATTTTGTCATTGATTGCTTTATGGTAACACAAAACCCCGGTTTAACAGATCACCTAGAATACCTTGTATTATCTAAGGAAAAGTTACTGCATTGGCAAATGGTCTTATATATGCCTTTGTTTTGCCTCGAACAGATATGAAGACATTTCATTGGATATAAAGAGTCACGTGACTATCGTCCATGGTTTTGTTGACAGTCATTAGCAAAATATAGACGGCAGCGGCGGATTATACGAATCACTATTCCGTGTACAGTGGCAATTATAGAAATATCCTAAGTTGATCCTCGACAAAATAAAACAGTTTCTATTATTATTTCTGACAGTCAACGAGAATATATTCCCGTGGACGATCAGTTACAAACCTAATAATTAATAATGTACCAAGGGTACACATTGTTATGGATTTTGATCAACACTCTCTTTTACTACACTATTTCTCCGTGTCTTTATATATTCATCTGTCTAAAACATTTGTGACTTAAACTGTATATTTGTTCATTACCACCACGTGGCAAGCTTACAGTAGATATACTTTAATTATTGCAGAGACACAGAACAGCCAATTAACTCTAGCTTTACGAAGTTTGGTGCCCCACAATAAATTAATAATGACAATTAGAGAAGTTCAATTTTTAAGTTAAAAGTGTCACATAACACTCTGAACTAAGTCTGCTAGGTGTTATATGGAGTAGACAAATGTATTTGTTATTGATTCTTTACATCTTTTCCCCTCTTCAGATTGGAAAAGTCATTATGTAACAAAATGTCAGGCAAACTTTAGCATATTAAGTGTCAACTCAATAAAGTAAAGACAGATCGTCAGCACGGCTTTTGTTCTCCGTGTAATTACGACAATGATACTTTAATGCCTTGTTTATGTACACCTTCTCAAGGATAACAGAAATGAAATTTTCTCTAATTCTGGAATTCTAAACAAATTTAAGGGGACTTACATTTCAATAATAATATAAGTAGTAGTAGCAACAGGAATGGTTTTGGTAGTAGTAGTAGTAGTAGTAGTAGTAGTAGTAGTAGTAGTAGTAGTAGTAGTAGTAGTAGTAGTAGTAGTAGAAGTAGTAGTAGTAGTAGTAGTAATAAAGGGAAATGGTGTTAGAAGTAGTGGTGGTGTTTGTATATCGTGTGTGTTAAATGGAAAATACTATAAACGATATAAGAATGGTTATTTCATTTATTCTTTGTATCAATTCATTCCCTAAACCATATTGGATCATAACTTTTAAGGCTTGGCGTGCAAGACTGTAGAAGCTTAATGTTTTGCTAGTGTCAGAGGATTGTTTATATATCAGTTCGATCAATTTAGCAGCTCAAATGATTTATCTTTAGTAATAAAGGGATGCCAAAAGAAAATTCCATCTTGTGACCTACAAATTACGACAATACTAGAATTTCTATAGAAAACTCTGCTATCAAGAGGGGAAAATCATGTTTATTCCATCTCTCTGGGAGTATTCCTAACAGGCAATGATAATGATAAATTAGCCCGGACATAATATTTTAGTGAATTTCTAGATATGAATAATAGATATCTGCTCATATAAGTGTCCCTAAATCCAGCTTTATATCAATAATATCTCATGATGGTGTTGCAGAAAGAGAAAATATGGTTGCTGATAAATCAATTATTATCGTTCAATCTACGATAAATGTTCCTTCGCTTGGCATTGTGGGGTATTAACTAGATAACGTTTACATTGACTCCAATATTATAAAACATCTGCGCCACACAATGGTATTAAAGTGATAAATGACATCGAGGCGATGTGAATAACGAAGTTTGCGTAAAAATCTGATGTTTTACTTAGGGTGCATAGTGCTTTAACACTTCGGATAACCACACGAAAAAAAGTAAATTTTGTATGAGTCATAATGTGCGATAATATCGGAGGAAAGTACTGTTTGATATAGCTAGATTGTTTTAATGTCTACACAATATGCAATCGTTTATTATATCTTTTAACAGCAGAAGTAAGTCTATATTGAAATTGTGTGGTTTTATTTATATCGGTATAAAAGCATATCTAGCCTGCTGACATTTCGTTCTGCAAGATAATATATGTTCATAAAGAAAAAAATTACTGTCAAAGTCTGTCCCCAAGCATGCCCTTGACCTTCACAAGGCTATAGATTATACCACATTGTCGAAATATGAGCACGCACAACTAATTCAAAAGCCTGTATTATTCATGAGTAACATTTTACCAAACAGTTTAGCTATGTTATATGTTCATTTTTTGCATTTTTATATAGAATATTCCTTTTTATTTCCAGATTTTCCAACAATGAAAACTGCTGCTTAAAATATATAATTGTGTTGTTTCCAAGTAAATGAAACATTTAAATGATTTGTGAATGTTTTATATTTATTTGTTTGTTTATTCAGAGAAGTTTGGTAATGTGCATGTGCTAGAGAAGCGTTAGCACCTTCTCCGGACTGTCCTGCAGGCTTCATGTTTACCGTCATACATTCGATAGCGGTTGCTGAATCATCTTTACCAATTAGGAACAAAACTCATGACTCAATTTTTATTGTCACAGGGTTATCGAAAATCGTGTTTGATGTCAGCGTTCCGCGAATTTTACGGATGGTGTGGTGGCCTTGATTACGATTACTCTGTTTCACTAGATGAAATTAATGTTCTGTTACATGTTCGATGGTGGTTGTTAAGTCGTCTGTACCAACTGCGCCTAGGATTTGTTCCTCACACATTTCGTTTGAATTTTACTGTGGACTCACAGCGGGTGTGAACGGTCGACAGGCGATGCTTACTCCTCCGTGTATCCCGATTTCATTTCTGTATTTACAGAGGTCCGTGTTTGTCCAATATCACAAGATTTGTATATGTATCCTGGACATCCTGAATATTTTAATTTTGGTATACGAGATTTTATATTATTTCATTTAGATTTAAATTTGGACTCACAGCTGGTGTGACCGGTCGACATGTGTTACTTTCTTCCCAATGACACCTGATCACACCTCTGGATTTTTAGAGGTCTGTGTGTGTCTCCAATGTCCACCTAAATTGTATATTGTCTCCTTAATCTTATTACGTTGGTATCTATGATTTCTATGTCATATCTAAATCCAAACAAGTTACAAATAACTCCTGTCCACAATTGTGTAGGTACCCCACCTTCTTTCACTCAAAAACCTCATCACCGAATATAGAGCGAGCCATGCTAATTGCTAGATAATTATATCGACGATAAATATTGCGTAATATTGACTTAAAACTAATATACCTTAGCAATGTTTGTAAGGCTCGTTTGATTCATCGGCATTATTAACTAGGCAGTTAATGAAGAAAAAAGTTGATCTCAGAACACTATTATTAATTTGTATCTTAGAATTGAAAATTACTTTTTTCACTCAAGTTCTTTATAAATTTCATACTCACATTTGCATCTTAACCTAACGTAAATGAGAAGAATAAGATGGAATGCCTATAGTTTTGTTTTCCATACTGTTCAGGTTACCTAATTTGAATACCATGGTTTTGAAAGAACTAATTTTGCAGTTAGAAACCTTTATTGTTTCTGTAAATGTTTTATTCAAATAAAAATCTTGTGTGGTGTAAAGACAGATACAGATTAATTAGTTCTTGAAAATGGGTTTACATGACATTTACAACTAGCTTGAGTCTTTATAGAGACTTTATGGCGGCTTGATGATTCATTCCCTTGTTTCAATGTTGTTGTATTACTGCATATTCTACTTTTCATAAAACTATCTTCGTTGTGATGAGATAAAGAAAATGAGAAAATTAAGGTCATAAAAAGAGAGAAAACAAGATTACCAATAAAAATTAGAATGTATATCTTGTCTGGGATGTTTAACTTTTTTTATTTTGCAAAATTTGTCCTCTTTTTTTGTTTTAATCCGACCTTTGATGTATTTCTACAAAATAATTATCACGTCTTTAGCTCTTTATATAGGACAAAATTGTGGTTTCTTTAAATGGTTAAGAATCCTATTCACCATGTTCCTGAACTAATTATACCCTGAACAACTAAAATATTGTCAGTGGTCATATGAAGGAATTATTTCGTTTGACTTAGCAAAGAGCCTACTAGTAAATATGGCCACTTGGTCTAGTGGTAGAGCATTCGAGTCGTAAACGGACAGTCCCGGGTCATACCAAAGACTTTAAAAATGGTATTGACCGATCCTTCGCCAAGCGCTCGGGATACGTAGTGAAAGCTACGGATCTTTTGGACTAGATTGGAAACCGAGGTCCCGTGTAACGGAAGGCGTCGCATGTAAATGAATCAAAATATGATTTTGCAAACACAGCAAAAACCCCTTTAAGACCTTTCGTAAAATGGGTCCAGATATATTTTATTCCATATGATATAGTCACGTCTCGAGAAGTCTGTATGATTTCCGTTACTGTATATTGGGTATTGTACCGAAGTAACTACATGTGAATTTTATTAGTATTACTTGATTGTTTACTGAAGATTCCGGAATGACAATGCAGGCAACTCATACATATTCCTTGCAAATTGAATCACGCAAAGATAGCAGGTGATATAAAATGCATCGAGAAATCCAATGACATTAAACGTCATAATTTTACAGACTTAAAACTTGTATGAAATAAAAAAAAAACAGTAGCACGGCATAATTTTAGGGCAAAAGATAAAAAGATAGGAAATTGCATATGATAAACCATTTGACATTTCATCAACAAAACAACAAATGTCAGATGTGTCGCTCAGGGTCTCCATTTCACGTTTGGGATATGTTTACTCAGTTTGAAAACCATGTTGTGTGACAGCGGCAAATGAACGTTATTAATGCTATTAATGGTTGTTATATTTTATATCAAGTTTTCCTTTTTATAGAGGGAAGTTAGTGTGGATGATGACAAAAAGTCGTGATTATCATATGTGCAAGACATATAGGGGACGTTTCTAATTCAGAAGGTAAGTAAACATTAATATATAACAACATATATGTGTATATGTAAGCATGTTGTTAGTTACTTCTCCATAATACCTGGCCCCACCTATGTATTTTCCTGTAATTTGTTCTAATTGTCTAATGTCCACCATATTTCTATGCTATCTTCTAAACTTATGTTAACACCTTGATACCCACACGCACCCCAACACACATACACACATATAACACACACACACACACACACACACACATATATATATATATATATATATATATATATATATATATATATATATATATATATATATATATATATATATATATATATATATATTTATTATATTATTTATAATATATATTATATTATATATATATTATTATATATATATATATATATATGGGTGGCTGGGACGTTGGTCATAATCCAAATTATCATTTTGTATTTAATTTTGATGATTTTAAAACATACAGTACTTAAACTAATAGCCAATTTCATTTTCCAAGTCATTTATGCATGAAAGGATGAATGAAATGGAAAGATAAGATGTAATATAAAACAAACTAATTAAAAATATTTTTCTTTATATGATGTTTGCCCGACAAGAGATTGTTTATAAAAAGGAATAACCTTTAGATTATCATTCCATGGATTTTATGTAATGTTTGTTGATGAACGGGCATGTCTAAAATCTTCCAGGCATCCAACGTTTTTGTTTCTTATAATATCATCATGTAGCACAGTCAAGTTTGGAAAAAATGTTAGAAAAATGACTTCTTTTTTGTTCAGTCATAATGAATGTTAAATTAAGTACATGCATAACTGCGTTATTAGGTTTAAGTTGAATATTCATATAATTTTAATCAAAATTTTCCGAATGAAATATCTTTCGATATTTATTCCCTAGTCATAAACACATAAATGATTATGGAAAGTAAGGAACATGCTTGTTTAAAGCACAAATTTACCAAAAAAGGCGTTTTATATACAAATCTGCAGATAATAACAGCTGAAGATAACAAATACCACATTTGCTGAAACATATAATTTGTTAGAATATCGAAATAGCGCAAAGCGCATTATTATCAATAAATAACAGTGTCTGCCAGAAATACAACACGGCGCATCACGATTAAGTATGTATCACGTTGGCGTTTCGCAATATGTCTAAACACAACGTCATTTATATGTATTATTTTGTTTATCTGAAGTAATCATTATTATAAATGCTTTATTATCAGTGATTTGACAGACAGTTATTATTATGACAAGTCCTATCTTGTTGATTCAAGTTTTAATATTTATCTGATATCTAATATATGCGTTTTTGCCTTATTTGGTGCTGTACTTGAAAGAGATTTCAGAAATTAAAAGATTATACAATATATTTTTAATTGGTTACGACATTCCTACAGTAAATATATTATAATATAATAATTTTGTATCATTGTTTGTAAAATAAATCTGCCAGTAAAATCAGTAAGAAAACCGAAATCAAAGCAATGCATGTTGGTCAGACTTTAAAGCATGCCCCAAGGATTTTTTAAAGCTGACCATGATAGGAGATCAGATTATTTGCCCACGTGTTGTATTACAACGCTCGATTTCAAAATGTAAACAATCTAATAAAAAAAACTATCTCATCGGTCAAATTTTCTCATATGTCACGTGGGAGAACTAACGAAACTTGGTTAGGGTCAAATGTGAGCGACCTTTCAGTTGTCTCCTGTTCGACAAATGAAAATACTGTTTCAGCTATCTTGATAGTTTATTGAATGATACAGGCATGTCAGCATTGTAAACATTATAAACAACAATTAACACGGAAAAGAAGAGAATCCCCTTCAAAACCTTGGATAGGAGCGAATCACCATATATGCGCCAAATGAATTCAAATCGTGTTTCGTTATTTCTCTAATGCGACATATCAGAAACCGGGAGCGATGTGATATCAGTTTTTAATTAGATTTTCCTGTGTATAATCAGCTTATATATGTTCATTTGTACTTTTTAGTGTATCAACTTCCTTAACTTGAGTTAGACTCATAGAAAAGGAAATACGGGTATAAAATGATCAAATGTTTAAAAAATGAAAAAAGTCGTGCGTGCATTTCTTCTTCATCTTCTAAAATACATTTCTCAACGTACCACTCGCTGCCAACTTAATCAAGATATCAGATATTATAATTGAGTCAATCAGTATAATATCACGTGGCACGTGCTGATTTATCTTTCGTGGTAAAAGCGAGCCATGCTCAATTTCGCAGTCGGAAAATTGTTGTTCTGAATCTTCTTTAATTTCAACGTTATTGGAATATTAAATTTGAAGATCAATTGGTTCGCCTGTCATTTTAACACAACGAAATCCATTTCATCGCACAGAATATTGATTGAAATAACATAGATGGCACAAGGGTAATTGTTGTGTGTCAACTGTGTTTAAATTTATTTTATTTCTATCAATTTGTCTACATACTGATTTCCCTAAATTATTCAGTGTGAGATTCTGTTTTTCTTAAACAATTTTGTTAAAAGTCTAAACATAATATACACGGTATGAACATTCTAATGTACAGTCGATATTGAAACCGAGGGGGATTTTTTTTTCTTTCAAATAAACAGAGGTTTCGAAATAACCGGATTATAATGGTAATAAAGAAATTGGCCATGCAGTAAAAATCATTTCAAATATAATGCGTTTGACTGTATTTTAGTGTTCTTAAATCTACAGTTAATATTTACACAATGATATGATGAATTGTTTGTCACCATTACATAACCTGGCGAGTGGAGTCTTCTGAACCATTTTTGTATTTGGACCAGTTTAAATTTTAGGCAGTAAAGCATAAGATTAAAATTACACTGACTAGAATAATCGTTCCTTCTTGTACCAAACATACGAAAGTATCCACTGAGGAATAAAATGTTTTTTAAGGTGCCGCTTGTCATGACCGAAAGGTGAGTTGAATCATCCGTATGATAATCAAAAGGTTACACCGTCCCGCCATCTTATGTGAATCGGACAATATCCAATTAAGGGATTCCTTGCGATTAACACTGCTATTTATTGCTTCTCTATAGGAAATGACTTGGTGCATAATAACGTGCCTAACGCTAACACTGACTTCCATACTGATCAGAACCTAAAGTCAGCAATCTTACTCAATATTCAGTCCCATTTGTCTTACTATTTTTACCAAAAAGTTTTTTGTTAAACTGTTTGAACCTGAATGACTTATAAAACCATTTTTATAAGTTGATGGAACATCAACGCAGTTATGTTATGCTAAGTTGTTTATTGGGAACAAGTCAAAGCACATTTTGCAGTGTGGGGGTTAATCACACATTATATTGACGCAAAATTTCACATGTATGTGCATTTCAGCAACATAAACTCAACTTCAAGATTGAAATTTCCAAATCACACTTTTATTTGTATATTTTTTATTTTTAAAATGACGAAAATATAGTAACAATTCGCTGGAAAATATAGGTCTTCAAGACTTGTTTAAATATATGCTATTAAAGGTCAGTTAGGCGTCCTTTATGAATTTTAAGATATTATAAATTTGCTTTAGAATGTTACTTTTCAATTAATTTTTACAATTATACTATTGTGATAGAATTGAGATTAAAAGCGATAGACAGAATCGTTAACAATTCTTGCGCACGATTGATATGCAAATGAGTTTTGGTCAAGTTTCTCTTACTGTGTATTGACAAGATCTGTCTGTGAAGTTGGACATGGAAGTTGCGCCATCTTAACTGATGAGTAACTCGCGGCAGTCTTTGAAGTTTTTGAACATGTTTTAAATGTACACGTATTGACCTAGAGATTTAAGGCTTACTGATAGGAAGTATAGCATAAGGGTACAATACTGTCCTGTCGCATAGGAATTTAATATCGATGAAACGATGTTTATAAGCACAAGATTTTATAATCATATCGCTGATCTATGTAGTTAATTTGTTGCATAATAAATAAGCCATCAGTACTCACGTTAGTCCAAATGTTTGACCCGAATTTTAGTTACTTTATTGTAAAGCCTAATTTTACCGAATTAAAAAGTATTTAGTATTCTGAGTGTATTATATCTCATTAAAACTTACGATTGCCATCAACTCGTATCAGTACTTTCAGTACTTTAATTATCTTTTTTTCTTTCACATAGAAATTGTAAAAGTTATGATTTTCTCATAAAATTAAGAGAAATATATTAAGTACGGTACACAAAACTTGAGTCTTTGATCAGACTTTTTCCTATATTTCTGAAGCTTTCTTTAAATGAGAAATGCTCTTCACACACAGTTCACAACTTTGTGGCATAAATATTCAATTATTCAATTAACTCAGTAGATAATTGAGCATGAGTGTAAAATTAATTTGGCGATATCGGCACCCAGGGGAATAATTAATCAATCAAAGCCTTGAATCGCAATATCAGTAACCAGGTACATTTGATACCTGCAAAATCGAGTATTCAGTAATCAAAAAATTAAGGGATATTAGCTGTGTTTTTATCAGAACCTTTTTTTTTTCTTTTTTATTTATTTTTTTTTTTTTTTGTTATGTATTTTTTTACTACTTAGATTGATATACAATAACAAAACGAGATATACACATTCATGAACATTCTAAAAATCCTAAATAATGCCCCTTTAACCCTTTGACTGCTACATTACTAGAGTCAAAATAGACAATCACTGCTGCATTAATTATTCAAAATGACAAGAAAATAAGATACACTTTTTGATTTCAGATAATTCAAAAAGTGTACACGGTACATCAAAATGTTTGTCACTGTTTAAACTTTATAAAGATACGGTCATACCTTGAGCAATGTATCTCTGTCACCTGTACAGGTGAAAACCCTGTATACGACAACATCTACAATGATAAGTCAAAGAAACAACCTTAGTTATGCGTAGCACTGAGTGCCTTTTAATGGTGGTACAACATTAGTTGTGCGTAGTAGTCTATGGGGTAATATATTCTCGGTATGTTGGGTTATATGTGTATGTAAATAAGTGACGCAAAAAGATGCGTTTTCCTCCTCTTTGCGAATAAGTGATGCATTATTTAAGTATTTCGTTTTGTAAGGTAAGAGGACAATACATTAACTCAAAATAAATAAATAATGAAGAAAAAGTAAGTCAGTAATACACATTTAACAGTCCTCAGACATATCCATTTAATTTTCACGTATCAAGGCAGACAAGTATTATTAATTTAATTGATAACGAAGCACATGTTATTTCCTAAGAGGTTTAGATTGTTCCGAGTTTAGAGTCGGAATTCATTCCGCAATTGACATTTATCAATACCGCAATGCATATTGTCGCGGGGAATAGAATAGAGCTTTAAAAAGGTCTTTTAATATGAACGTACATCTCACCGACAGTTGACGTAATATTTGAAATCGTGTCATTCTTGGAAAATTCCGACCGGAAAATTTTTTAATATATTGCAACAAGTCTGTATGTAAAAATTATTTTCCTATACTTCAAATTATACTGTTTTGTACGATTCTTGAGAAGACTTTCCTATAAATTTGCGATATTGATTTATAACAGAATGTTCAAAACTGGGAGGGAATGAAGCTGCATTCTGTTGTATGTATGCATTACACGCGCTACAGGAAATTCCCACACCTCGTATGTTTTCCGGGTAAATATCTGTCGCTCTTCTCTTTTCAGTATTGAAATAGATCAGCATATCCTTTGTGGTTTACAATAAACATTCATTCAGCGAAATGACAAGGTTTTATATGTGTGAAGCTATAAATAGAACAACCGACCAATATTCATTTTTCTTCAAGTCGTATCAAATACAAAAATAAACAGATTTAAATATATTACAATATGTCTGTCTCAAGACCTAAAATAACCAAGATTTATGTTTTCTACATGAAGATGCACTTCGTCATTCCAATGCAGCTAGGATTCTTTTATAACACAAACTTCCTCTGGCAAGATATTTCCGTTTTAAGTTTAAAGATTTGCGATTACGTTAACCTCGTAGACCGACTGCTTTATGGGGGGGGGGGAGTATTATGTCACCTGAATTGAATTCAGATACAACCGCTTGCGAGCTGACACCTTACAACTAGACCACACAGAGTTAAATGTGTCAATTTAATCAAAACGAAATAAAAAATACCGCATTGCCTATCAGGTACGTTAATTTCCTTGAATTGAAAAGTGAAACTTTTCTGACAAATTTGTCATTTGTATTTTTATATAGTATACAGAGGTAAACTTCTTGTTGATGCAAAGATGTTGTCACAAGTAAAAATAGGGGTCGCGAGTGTTAATGCTCCGCATATTTTACGGTCGTAATGACCCTGTAATGTTTCACTAATGAAATATTGAGCAACTTATCGATGAGGGTTGTTGAGTTGTCTATACCTAATGTGACGAAGTTTTATTCCTCACTTATTTCATTTGAATTTGAGAGTCAACTTGTGGCAGGTGTGACCGGTCCTCCATGTTACCTGATCTCACCTGTAGATTTCCAGAAGTCCGTGTTTGCCAGATGTGTAAATTGTCACTCAAATCTACTGAATGTTACTATTAATAGTATCTGTATTCCTAATTATTTTATAAGTGTTAAGAAATAGAAACGAAAGACCCGAGTCAGTCTGTTCAAATATGAAATATAATTTCAAAACACATTACCATTAGGAATGCACATTACATGTATCTCATTAATTTCATGATACATGTTTTAAACCATACCCAATTAATATGGCGTCAAAATAAATTGATTAATGAAAAAAAAATTTTTGCTAACGAGAAGGAAAAATAATTTTGTGATGATTTGTCTAAAATTCTCGATTGTTTCTATATTCCGCCGTCTTCGGAGGCGCACGTGGGAACGTAATAATTGTTTGAATAATCTTCTGTCCAACCCCAAAGCTTTAAATTGTGTAACATGACAAGAAAAATACTTTACTATTAATTATCTAAAACAGCATTAGTTTATTGTCGTAGCTGTGCTAATATCCAACCTAATCTGAACAAATAATTATCTGTGGAGAAATATGAAAAAACATGTTTGTGTTAAATATCTTAAATCTTAAATATTTGCAGATGTTTGACATTATGAAGAAATGCATGTTATGAAACATCTCTGTTCTTTATAGTCGACTAAATTTAATCATAGTTTTCAATCAAAATTTTATGAGCTACAAATAAATAATTATAGCTTTGAATTTTTTAGAGATCTTAGTACAACCGTAAGAACGTTTTCTCCGCATTTGGATGCTTGCTTGTTAATCTCTTTGAATTAACAAATCAATTACAATATCATCTATTCATCTACACGTACAGTCAGAAAAACACACACACACACACACACACACACACACACACACACACACACAAACACTCACACATACACACACACACACGAATTTATAGCACTTAACATAAAATTAGTGAAATCGCTGTATGAGTGAAAAATATGTCTAGATCTGTGTTTCTGTGTGTGCGTGTTTGTGAGTCTCTCTCTCTCTCTCTCTCTCTCTCTCTCTCTCTCTCTCTCTCTCTCTCTCTCTCTCTCTCTCTCTCTCTCTCTCTCTCTCTCTCTGTATATTTGTATTGCCGTTTATATCTACTTTTTCTTCTACCGGTGGAAACAAATACTTATTGTATAGAAATATTAACGTAGTGGATAATAATTGCCATGTCCATCATTATACTCACGAAATCTAACATACTATGCAAATTTTGAGTATAAAGAAATCTTAGCTCAAGTTAAAACTTGGAGTTATCTTCAAGGAATACTTCAAATGCAAAGTGCGAATTCCACATCAAAGAGAACAAATGTTTTAGGAATTCAGAAGTAATTGAATGTTTTCAATACACCATCACGATTCCAATAAGAATAGGCGAAAAAGGCATTATATCGTGTAATCTGGTAACAGTGGCATTAAGACAAAATGGAAATTGATTAGATGTCAGTGTAGGCATTGCTTTCACGGAATTAACCTTCCTTACAGTGTGTTAGTACAGATATGCAAGTTCTTGATCAGATTAAAGTTGTGTTGTGAGTCCAATACTCTATCAGGGAAGAATAATAAATATCAAAGAATCAGAGGGGTTAGATATATAGTTAAAATGACACAACTATTAGGTTATGCAGTGCTGGTGTCGTAGTGGAATTTGGCACGAATTTACCGTAGTCTGGGACATGAACTCTTGGCTAAATACTTTATTTTGTTTTTATATAATGTCAACTTTCGTATTCAAAACATAAGATAACAGATGGAAATAATTTTCATTAAAAAATAGGGCCTGCAGAAATAGTATCATCTTGCAATACATCTTTTATATACTTTATGCAAATGTGGTTTTTTTTTCGCTATTGAACAGATCGTATTCAACTGAGAAATGTGACGAATTGAGCATTGCACTGATTAGAAAAATAACAAAATGTCAATAATAATTAATCACAGTATTTGAAGTATTAACACTTACTAAAAAAAGTTAAAAGTACCAATGGATAATCGAAACTCAGGCCACACTCATCGCAAATATTACATGCAAACTCTCGTGTTCGGTGACAAAGTCAAGATCGGTGAAACTACCATCATATGTTAAGATCTAATTGACGAAAGAGAGTCACTGTATATGGTCGTAAGAAAAGAAAGACATGTAATTAGTTCTTCTGTTTAACACTATTCAAACTTGTATATGTTAATTTATTTGTCAATCTATTATTGATGTATCTTATTATTTATTCATTTATCTAATTATTTGTCATAATACATATGTAACCATCCTTTTGTGTCAAATGACACACAGGGCTAACCCAAGATCCATCTGTAGCCACTTCCCTTTACTATTTTGATTAGACTCTCATTGTCCATCTCCATATCTCTGTTGATCTTCTCATTCCACTCTGTTCTCATGTCGGAGGTGGGGTTGTTTACTTTCTTGAAGATACTACTCAACTAAATGAAGTAAATAATCATTATACATTTTAATTTCATATGTATGTAGTAAATTTGAATTTGGATATTTATTATGGCGCACTGAATAATTTTTCGGTTATATAATGGCGTCAAGTTTTTAATAGTTGAGGAGGTAATCCTGTTACAATAATACCCGGGAAGAGACAACCAGCCTTCCGCATGTAAACTGGCAAACATTCTCACAAGACTAGGCTTAAGTTTCAGCGGGGATCGAACCTGTACTGACCAGATGTGAGAGACTTTATAGATTGAATCACGATGCTCCAGCCACTCGGCCACTATGTATATAGTGTTTCCCTGTACTACCTGTGACGTACTTACTTCTACCCGTCCCACTGAAAGATAAGCTGATTTTGTGAGAAAATATGCTAGTTTTCTGATAGAAAGTCCGTGGTTTCTTCTTGGGTTAATTGTAACTTGATAATCTACTCCACCATTAAAAAAGGTTTCCACCACATAACATAAAGTTACCATTTATACAAAAACAAAAACGTGTTGCAATTAAGAACTGCAATTGCTCATGGAAAAAAGTATGTGCAGAACTATTGCACAATAAATTTTTCCATGAATTACTTTTATATCCCGATGTTGTTTTTTTTCAAAAAATGAAAAACAATCCTTATATTTATATATATTATCATTATTCTGTGAAATGTTAGTCCACTGGATACAAAATTTATTCAAGAATAATTGACTTTGCGGGAGTTTGACGTAACAGCTGAACAGCTGTGTGAGATGAATAGTAGTTCCTTTTTCAGCCCGGAAATACTAAGTGGAATTAAGGTTTATCACATCATTTTGAAAGAAATTATAAACATCTCAGATACCAAAGTGTAAATCTTTAGGATGGTCCAGGATACAGATACTAATCCGCCAAAAATGGTCAAACACGGACCTCTGGAAACCAAGAGGTGCTCAGGTGCCATGGAGGAGTAAGCATCCCCGTGGACCGGCCACACCCGCCGTGAGTCCACAGTCAAGCCCAAATGAAATACTTGAGGAACGAATCCTCGTCACAATTGGTACAGACGTCTCAACAACCGCCAACGAAAAGGCAACTCAACATTTCACCTAGTGAAACAGAGTAATCGCAAACAAGACTATTATACCAACCGTAAAATTTGCGGAACGTTGACATCAAACGCGGTTTTCGATATCCCTGTGTCAATAATTTGTCAGTGAGTAGTTTACATCTGTTTATAAAATGTTCATATGTTGGACAAGCTCTGGCATATCATTTGTGAAACAAAAAACTCCATATGCGGTTGACTGTGGGATTTTATTACCTAAAAGTGGAAAATTTACGATGGGAAAGCCGAAATCGTCGCGTTTGTCGTATAGCTGATTGCATATTTCTCGTCTATGTCTATAGTAAGTAAAATGTCTAGAAACTAGTGATATGGAAAATCTTCAATACTTATTCGCATATTTAATTCATGGTTATTAATATTCGACCGCTCGATGGAGGTTGGTTAAATGTGTCAGAAGAGAATTGAAAATACAAATGGCTGATCCCATGTGGAACGAGGTCGAGCGACAAGCTGTTTTACAAAGAATTTCTGTTTGAATTCTGATATTTCATTTATGGAATATACCACAGAATATTGAATGTGAGAAGGGAGACAGCTAATATTTGTTCATGACAACTGAAGGTGGCCATTTTATTTAACACTTTTTACCAGTCAGCTAGGAAATGCCGTGATGACTGTTTTGTAACTTATCAGTAAGTATTTCAGCATATAGCCTACCAGCAAATTCTTAAAATCAATTGAAACAAGACAAATGCAGATTATGTTATGAAATAACATACTTTTATTGGTCTGTTTAAATGTAAATTATCGACACATTCGTTATGAAAAACCGTGTAGGCCTATAAAAGATCCATGTGTGTTATACATGTATCTTGTAGGTCAATTGAGTATTTATCAGCTGATCATATATTTTATAATAACTTTACGATAATTATATAGAGTATCCCGTCAATATCTGATTACTGATTACTGAGAAACCTATTATCACTAGGCCTACTTATGTTCGGCATTGACATTGAAGGTTGTGAGAGAACAAGATGGGCCTCAGAATTAGCAAGGTTTGGCGATAAAATGCGAGATTTAGCTGATTTAACACGTTGTGAGTGACGAATTATTTCTGACAGAAATATCTGGTGAAGGCAAAGCGACCTGTTTATCAGAGATGTTTGACAAAGTTATACTACGCCATAATTTCTTTTTTTCTGTTGACAGGTAACAATTGTAACTGCGAAGCAAACTTAAAGTTCTCTGGTCTTAACATGACCAAGACCTATCGCGATATTGATATGGACCCGTACAGTGTTTTACTGGTGTAGTTTTGTGTTTCCGATTTCTTTCTGTGATTTTTGTTTGTTTTGTGACAATGTATGGCTTTTAAGATTATATGAATAAGGGATAGATATGTGACATTCTATTCTTTATTGATTTGTTCCTATGTTGAAATTTCATGGAAGATTGTCCGACAAATAGATAGAAAGGGTTTCTTAAATATTCATGTATTCCTACGCCAAAAAGTAAAGCAGTTAACACTTGGGTTACGATACGACCTACCACTATACAATCGTTCTGTATACCTGCAATGAAGAAAATTACAGTCGGTATGTAAATATATAGGATCTCTTTGTTTTAAATCAACGACCATTTATTCAAATTTGTCCGGAACATACCTTCGGCAGCAGAATCCGGTTTGCGAATAAAACGGATATAGATGTCGTTTGGTCACCATAAAGAGTCGAAAAGGAGTCACTTCGGCGCCTTTGTTCACATATACTTTGGAAAGTTGTTCTCAGAGGATCCGTGGGACTTGACTATATGACATTCAAGATCATGGGTTAAATTTTCAAGATCATGTTCGACTATTTAAACAATGACATCACCAATATCCTTAAAACCCGTTTACGTTTTATATATACATTTAGAGGACTGAAAATTCCAATATCCCCCAAAACATCAAATTTTCAGTTCACTTGAGCTGAAAGCAAAATTCCTGTTATTTATATAATATAAAAATTTCAGATACCAAAGTATAAATCAATAGAATGTCCAGGACACAGATACAAACCCGGTAAAAATGGACAAACACGGACCTCTGGAAACCAAGAGGTGGGATCAGGTGCCATGGAGGAGTAAGCATCCCCTGTCGACCGGTCACACCCGCCGTGAGTCCACAGTCAAGTCAAACGAAACAAGTGAGGAGTGTATCCTCGTCACATTTGGTACAGACGTCTCAACAACCGCCAACGAAAAGGCAACTCAACATTTCACTTAGTGTTCACTTAGAGTAGTCGCAAACAAGACTATTATACCGACCGTAAAATTTGCGGAACGTTGACATTAAACGCGGTTTTCGATATCCCTGTGTCAATAATTTGTCAGTGAGTAGTTTACCTCTGTATATGAAATCTTCATATGTTGTGCACGCCCTGGCATATCGGATCATTTGTGAAATATAAACTCCATATGCGGGTGACTCAGGGATATTACTACTTAAATGTGGAAAATTTACGATGGGAAAGCCGAAATCGTCGCGTTTATCGTATAGCTTAGTTGCTAATTTCCCGTCTGTGTTTATTTTAACTAAAATGTCTAAGTATGAAGCGTGTGTGCTTGATTCTGTTGTATCTTTAATTTCTAGTTCGCTGGGATATATCGTATTGACATATGTATGAAAATTGTCATTATTAATTAACAAAACGTCGTCGATATATCTAAATGTCAAATTAAAGGACACCGCTAACTTTTTCTTCTTTTGATTCAGCAGTTTCTGAATGAAGTCTGCTTCGTATGAATAAAGGAACAGGTCGACCAATAAAGGAGCACAATTGGTTCCCATAGGAATGCCGATAGTTTGTTGAAAGACCACGTCTCCGAACATTACAAATATATTGTCTATTAGAAATTCCAGCATGTTTTTTATATCAACTCCAGTGTATTTATGTGTAGAATCAGAGTGGTGTTTGACGAAATAAGTATCCTGATAGCCAATCACTAGATATTTAAATTTTCGGGTAAATCATTTTTCATTCTGGCCATCTGTATGTCCATTTGTCAAGTATTTCTTTAAACTACTTTTCTAGTACCACTGAAGTTATTTTAAAAAATTATCTCAACATGAAGAACAATTACGAATCCCTAACGGGATAAGACCAGGTGTCCGGAAGGAGTCATCGTCTTCTGCTGGCATGGCACACCCGTCGCAAATGTTCCATGGAAACCTTTTTAGTTCGATTAACGGGTCAAATTCGGTAAAATGTCAAGTTTGGCGATGAGGTCAAGTTCGTTGAAAAGCATGATTGGTGAAACGGAATCACTGTTTGTAGCCATGATCCAGAATACTATTTAATATCCCTGAGGGGGACTTCATAATGTTTAACAAGATCCCCGTATCGACCTTAAAACTTCTTAAACGACGACTCCAAGCGTTCAACAACGTAACCTTGTGTAAGTAGTTTATTGGCTAGTCGTTTAGCTCTCAGAATAAAACATTCATAAGTAGAGCATGCCTTGTTGTGAAATGAAAACCCCATAGCCAGGAGAAGATGGAATATTACTACTTAGAAACGGGAAGTTTGTGATAGGGAAATTGAAATATTCTCGTTTGTCATAGACGGATGTGTGAAGTTGACCGTCTTTCCAATCGACAGGAGTAAATCTAGGTAAAAAGCAGATGTGTTGCTCTCTGTCGTCTCATTGATCTCTAGCTAAACAGGATACATCTGGCCGAGGTAATTCTGAATTTCTGAATTATTTATGGACAGAACATCGTCGATATACCTGTAAGTAAAATTGAACCGAGATTCTAACTGTTTGTTTCCTTTGGAGAGCAGAGACTGTATAAATTCCGCTTTATATGAATACAAAAATATGTCAGCCAAGAGAGGTGCACAATTGGTACCCATTGGAATGCTGACAATCTGTTGGAAAACTTTTCCCACAAAAACCACGAAGATGTTGTCTACTAGAAACCCCAGCATCTTGATAATATCGTCTTCAGTGTACTTGTTATTGGAATTAGAGTGTTCCTTGACAACATAAGGTTCTTCGTGACGTAAAACCAATTGCTTACAAAGCTTAAAAACGAAAGTAAAATATAAAATAAATGAAACACTAGAGGTGCCTTGTTTAAATATGATATCATCACAACTCACTTTTATTCAAAACGTCTTGGTTGAATGTCGTTACGTGGCATTCTTTAAATCAGAAATAACATCAAAACTTTAACATGTGGAAAATAATTTTATAATTCCAGTGAAATATCAATAAAGGTAAATAACCTTAGGTAACAGAGATGATGGTAAGATGTGTCCTACTCAACAGATACTGCGGGAATTAAGTGATGTTTTTAACCAAATTATTAATATATTGATTGAAGAACAAATGCCATTTCCTGTACGTAACATACCAAAAACGGTCAATAATTTTAGTGTTGTGAAATGATTCACATAAAAAACACCTTCGACCTTTCTGCTCTAAGTTTTAGCAGTAACTGTATATACCTTTCTCTCGAGTTAATCATATGGCAGAGATAAATTATTTCACATTATTGTGAAATCTATATCATTCAGACTTCTGCACAGATTCAATGAATTCTTTTCGAGATTTAAATATTGATCGATTATTCATTTAACAAATAAATTTTCATTTTCGAGAAAAATTATGGAAGGCATTTAAAGTGTGATAGGTACAATTACAACTCTGAATATTTAAAATATTAGAAAAATATTTGCTTATTTTACCAATGTAAGTCAAAAAGTAATTTCAGAAACAAAATGCACACTTTCATTTGTGATAAAACTTCATGAATAACTACCCTGCCACCAGAACGTAAAATAAGTCATCAATCTGGAAAAACAGGGGAACCTAAGGTCATATTTCAAATGCAGCTAATCTGATTTTAGGTATTGATGTAAACCGACTCTTAAATATAGACTGACGAGTGCAATGGTCCTTCAATGTAACTGAATTAATTATGAACCAGAACGCGACATGGATGCGGTGAAGAGACATACTGATATTGTAAGTACCAATTTGAATTATTCCTTTCTTCATCTCACATTCTAGAATCCCATCATATATAATATGCAAGCATTCAATATTATTTGAACTATGACGCTTAAGTATAAATAAAATTCTTGGGTCATAAATATGAATCTTATTCAAAATATGGAAGATTGTTTAAAAATTTAAAATGAAATGGTAATTTCTTAATCAATGTTCAAACAGTTGGAAGTTGGTATTATATAGAAATGGTATAAGATTTAGAATAAGATATATAGAAAACTGATGAGGCTTTTTATTTGATACACATGTATTTCAATATGTCTCCAAAATATCAAAATTTGAATATCACTTATAAATACAATTGTGTGAAAATACAGTCGCTTCGCTGAGGACATTTCTGTTCTCACAAAATATCATTACTTTTTGCGTTTTAACAGTAAGAAATTCATCTATACATTCCTGCGCTTCGCCTTATGATTGCTTCATTTACATCTGCCTATCAACTATTACTGTATTCGCTTCCAAGTTAAAAAATTCAATTTCGTTTTCGAAAGCAACAATAAAAAAAATGATGATGATGATGATGATGATGATGATGATGATGATGATGATGATGATGATGATGATGATGATGAAGACGATGATGATGAAGATGAAGAAGAAACAAATTATTCGGATGATGATGATGATGTAGCCAACTATTCATTATAATTCATTCCCTGTACTTTAACACAGTACAGCCAATTGACCACTGCCACGCATAGTTATTAAAATTGAGATGTCTTGTCAGCGACTGGCTACGGGACATAAATAGATGTCGAAACTTAGATCTGACTCAATCTCTTGGCTGTCATATAATATTAGCCTTGTTATCACGGTTTTAAAGCTGTATGGAAATACGTGTTCAAATGTTGATTCCACATGACGGAATTATGACTTGGGGCGAAAAGAAATTAACAAAATGCTCTAGATTTATGAATAAAGTAATAAAAGCTCTAAGATTTGTGTTTTGGTAATGTTTTTGGATTGCACGATACATCTCATTTACATGATAAACATGCAGTTGATTGTTTGCCAATACAATTTCTCTTTATGAATCTTGATTTTGATTTCACGTGATCAAGGTTGACATTGCTGACAAATTTTATAAAGCTACTTAGCAAGTTTTCATGAAACATTTTATAGTTTGAGAATCGAGGCAGAAAGTTGATGATACAATTGACGACAGTACAAACATACACTTAAATCACATTTGCATTACTTTACATAATTGTTTTACAGTTGTATAACTATGTAAAGCATCTGTATCTTTATATATATTTATTTGTAAGCAATGACCAATAAATAGGTAATTTTTTATATGTTTTTAAAGAAATATATTCTGAAATGGAATACCGTGTAATACGTCGTAATAATTATCAAAATAATATAAAATTAAAATAAAAACAAGAAAAAAAACTTATACTCTTGCACATAAATGATTAGTTGAGGTAAGGTTTAAAGTAGACCCAATTTTCCAAAAGGGAAAGTGGTATCATACAAGTCAGTAAACTAAACCTAAAATTTTTGCAAAATATGTTGATATGTATCAACCACTGTAAAAGATTATCTTAGCTTTCGGGGAGTTTAAAATTTAAACAATTTGGCTATCATAACAAAATATTACTTAAATATGTATAATCAATTGGTACCGGAGTAGGTTTATGTTTTACCTGGGGAACTAAAGCTGTCCCTTAACAGTAGCAATGGCCCAGTGCAGAAGTTGTAACTGTCATAATCATTATACTCAGAACAATAGTGTCTGCCAATAAGACCTCATTTGTAAATGGATGTAGAGGCCCTTAACAAGAAGTGATATAATACAATATCAAATAATAAACCCGGAAAAATCCGTCGGAGTGTAACCTCTGTCAAAGATGACAATCTTAGCTTTTGTAAAGTGTAGAAATTAAATAATGGGACTATTTATTCGATAAATTACTTATGTATTGAATAAAATTCGGTACCAAAAATAATAATTATTGCGTTTATTTCGGAAGCTAAAACTGTTCAGTGGCAACGGCAACGTCGTTGATTCGGTCCATTAAAGTCTATCAATTGAACTCGAATTTAAAATAGATGTAAATTTCCGTAAGAGAAAGAGATATTATACAAGGCCAAACTCTACTTTTACCACTTATACTTGATGTAGAAAAACAAATATGAGCTATACACAAGCATATAATTTTGATATTCCTGTATATTTTGTGAAAATAAAGTCAGGTCCATATATGTGGTATTCATATACAAAAAGTAAGGTTGAGTTAATCAATTGCAATTCAAAAAGTGTCAAACCTTGGTTTCTCAAGCAATTTACACAAAATATACAGAAATTTAAGAATGTTAATGCATTTGTATATCTTTATTGTTATTACATGTCAATCTAAGTAGCCAAAAATGAGTGAATGTTTTCAAAGAAAACAATACAGCTAATACCTCTTTAATATAAAACCAAATCTCTCTTTGAGTAAGCACTGTGAGACTATTAATATAAAAATCTCAGATACCAAAGTATAAATCAATAGGATGTCCAGGACATAGATACAAATCCGGTAAAAATGGACAAACACGGACCTCTGGAAACCAAGAGGTGGGATCAGGTGCCATGACCTGTCGACCGGTCACACCCGCCGTGAGTCCACAGTCAATCAGTACTGTTACAATCCATACATACAGGATGCAGTAGTCGATGTACGTATTGTTTTGTTTATTTAGAGTAGGAGTTCAAAATTCATTTTCTTCGAATTGTCTTGAATATTACTAAATGAGTCGATATTAATTCAATATAATCCTCTTCAGGATTTCTTTGTAACAAATTTACAAATCTGGTGAACATTTGACAAACACTGACCTCCGAAAATCCAGAGATGGATCAGATGCGACGGTGAAAATAACACTTGAAACCTACACGCAATATTTTGTGAAAGGGAACCTTCAGTAAGCTACTGCGAGGTTGATGCATTGTTGCATTTAGTTTGTTACAATAGTGTTTTACGTCAGACTCAACAATTTTGCAGTTATATAATGGCGACCAGTCTTTATGTCGGAGGAAAGACCCCCTTTAAAATGTGCCCAAGAAGAATCCACGGGCCTTCCATTAGTAAAATGGCAAACTTTCTAAAAACAACCAGCTTAGTTTCCAGTGGAAACGCGCTGATAAGAGGTGAAAGAACCCATTGTTTAAAGCGATATGTTTTAACCACTGGGTCACGAAGGCCTGCGCATTTACTTTGTATATACTATTAGATTTAGTTCCCCAAGTTATCCTGTGGATGAATTGTAAGAAAATACATGTATAGCGAAACATAACTGAGCGAAAGACTGAAAGTGGTTAAATTATCGAGGCGGTTTCTTTATTGAGGGACTGTTCTTATAAGATATTTATCATGAGATTTTCAAAAGACTAAATGTTTGAGTCCTTAAATGTCAGATGGTCTCTAAAATTAGGCGGTCTTCAGGCAAGGTTTCACCAATTTTGTTTTTAAAACCACATACATTAACATTTTGGTATAAGAAGTCAATATTGATACGACCCTCCCCTTGAAATAACCAAAGCCTCTCAATGAGACAAGAGTGCGTTAACGTCAACACTTCTTATTTCTGTGTCTGAAATATACGGGATTCTGCACGGGATACCTGAAACTATCAATATTTTTCATATTTTCACTGTAGTCTGTCTAGACGTCATAAAATTAATATTGCGCTAAATTGGTTTCAGAGATTTTAGTTCTTTCTTTGTAGGTGTATTTTGTATAATAAACGCAGATATGTTTATATTTATTGAACATTCATATACATGTACATATTGTAGGTGAAATACACATCCATCGCAACATAATATCCTCATAATTTGCACTTTACCACTCATATATGATTTTTTTTTTCATTTATTCTTGTGCTATACACAATCATACTAAATCATGTAAATAAGTAAGGTTAATACTTAAAGCTTGCTCAACTGCTGTCAACGCCTTGAGAGATAGGTATTCAAATATGCAAAGCGACAATATATGCCTTCCTCTCCGAGATATCCATTCCGTTCAAAGATAAACTGAAGAAGCACTGTACAAACGCTTGTTCTAAAAGCTATAAAACTAATAATAAATCAATGAAACCTGCGTTAGAAATAAAAAGGTGAGAGCATACTCGCTTTATGTCCCCACAACAAATGTCGCGGATAATGATTTACGCCTCGTTGCCCGTTGGTCCACGGTAGGGTATTTGCTTTGTCCATGTAACTCCCACATCATTTGAACCAAAATATCTTTTCCAGAATGTTGGAGATATTGAGAATTTTGGTGTTTACGATTTGTTCAAGAAATAAGAAGGCCTAGAACTCTATCTTTATAGTACAAAATCAGGAAAGGGTACTTGCCTTGACCGTGTAATTTCTCATTTATTCTACCAAGACACTTAGCACAGGTTTACAAAAGTACGAGTCGAAATTAAACTGTAACAGGGATAACAGGACAGTGTTGGGCACAAAAATCATCGTTGCCTGGAATCAGATCAAAGTCAAATGTTTGGAAAGTATACATCCTCCATTGTTTTGTTTTTTGACAGAACCCATGATTATGCTTATACAGCAAATGCGTTGCAAACCTTTTTCTTCTTTCACGGGATTTTGAAACATATAATATATTGATTGGAGTGTGACCATTCACATCAGGTCTAAAACTGATTTTTTTAATGAAATTTTGGTATGGACTGACATATGGGACGCTTATTTTATTTGACAGTTCGAATTCCACTTACAGTATCTAATGTACAACACTGTGGTAAATATACTACCCATAAACACTTAATTATGCACATCATCCGCCATTCACTAGTAATCATCTATTTGAATCTATAGATGAAGTTAAAATGCATAATATACATGCATTACTAGTGGACATTGTTTTTGTGTTATAAACACAGCCTGCATTTGAAAATGTTGTAACCCTGTCAAACACTGCATATTGTTTAAAAGAAAACTTTGACTGTGGACGGCGGGTGTGACTTTTCAGCAGGAGATGCTTACTTCTCCATGGCATCTGATCCCACTCTGGATTTCTAGAGGTCCGTGCTTGACCAATATCACCAGATTTGCATATGTATTATGGACATCCTGTAAATTTATACTTTGGTCGTTGAGCTGTTATGTAAATATGCTAGATTTTTTAATTAACAATACATATGTAGTCTTTACAGATTTGGTCTTTCAGCAAATTCTTTCCATCCTATGGGCATCAGCCATGTCCCTCTCTTTATAGACCTGTTTATTTAGTGTTATAATGCAGAATCTGTTCATATCTTAAGCAAAATACAATACAAGAAATGTTTCGATATATCATTTATATTTGTAAAAATAAACATGACGATTTTCATACTGCTGTAACCGTGATATATCCTAACGAAATAGACATAAAATTACCACAGAATAAAACACATGCGCTTTATAATTGGACATTTTATATACAACAGACGTCAAGGGAAAATTGATAATGACTTTCCTGTTCTCAACGTTAATATTTTAGTTGTAAATATTATAAGAACTATACCAAAGTTATAGTTTTGCTAAAATCCGTCTAAGAGTTACCACTGTAAAAAGATGACAGTCTCAGCTTTTGGAGAGTTCACAATTCAAACGGCGCTATACATCCATCACAACTGCAGTATAGTATGACATAATAAGCTTGAACCAAAATACAAGATAGTGGGTTTTGTTTATACTCAGGAATTCAAACAGCCAACCAGCTGTGGCAGCGACCAAGTGGTTGTAACTAATATAAACAAAACACCACAGTTACAATTCTGTATCATTTTTTTTATCGACTGCTTTGGATGCTGATATCTGCCATATAATCTAGTTTACTTAAGCCTGTTTCAACAGAGATTATTGTATATACAAAGCCAATTTTCTTAGTGATGAGTTGATGTCATTAAGAGATATATAGTTTTTCCTTAATATAATTTACAATTTTACAGACGATGTAAATACTGTTTGCCAATATAGCATTCCGCTTTCTACAATGTGCTATTCAATATAGTAATATATTGTCTATAAAACTGTGGGCTGGGTTTTCAACCCTGTTTTCGGAGGATATGACCTTCCGGCGAGGAATTATCAATGTCCCTTCAGGATGTTCTAAAATTTCTCAGTTGTCCACTAATAGCAAACTTTTTATATTGATTTAAAGAGTTTTTCACTGTTACATGTACTCGAACCAAAATCACTAAATCTACTCAATAATCAAGCTTAAAGCTATCAAGTTTTGAAACACCCCCGATTTATTATTCGACAGGCAGACATGTATGTCAAATGTTATCAATAGAAATCGGCTCGCAATTCCGCTATAAAAGAACGACCGTTATTTCACACCTGTACTGCCAAACGCAGTGGCCAGATGACATGTAATCAAAACACACACTATACTCAAATCATAGAAATTCCGCATTAATTTTTACATCAAAGACTGCAAAAACGTTATAATTAGTTTTAAATTCATCATTCTAGTATGCGTAAAATGATATTCACTTTGAATGTAAAAATAAATAAGATTCTACCAGTAATGGGCAGCTTTTAATTTTGTTCTTTATATAGCGTCGCACATTTTGGTGAACTCGGTAATGTGAGAAGTCGGGCCGCGCAACATTTGACCAAAGACAATGTACCCCTTATCATATTTTACAAAGATGACACAAAATAAACGTTATAAGAGCCATAACTGTAAAACATTGCTATCAAATCATTCGAAATGAATGCGAGTGGTCCTGTAAAACGGGCCGAGTGTTCGAATACATGAAATGAACTTTATTGATATCAATTTTTATTTTCGACATGCAGGTAAGTTATACTAAAAAATTCTTGTTTCTATTCAGAAAACTGAACAAATATGACTACAAATGGAAATAAAAAACTGAGGATGTTCAAAAAGTACATTATAATTTTTTTTCTATTTAATTAAATTGGCTTAAAAGTTGAGTTTAACTAACTTTTGATGATTTTTATATAAAAATATCATATAAATGATAAATTTGACCAATTTCCAAGTGAAAAGAGGGTTATGTGTTTCTTAGTCCGTCACCTCCACAGGTTTTACAAACCAATAATTACTCACTTTTCATGTGACCCACATTCTATTTTTAAATTTGACGGGTGAAATTTAAAAATGATATGGCATTCGCCATATTGGTTTCTTTATTTGTACTCACGTTTCCATATACAGAGAGTAAACCGTGTCATTATCAGGGCCAACAAGAGACATTTATATAGTTTGCAATAGTTTGTTTCATGAAGTACTATTACATGTACATGAATAAACTTATCTATGTTTTACAACTTGGGTGCCTTTGATTTATATTTTCTACGTTTTCGGGGCCTTCTAGACTGAGTCATTCTAGCATCGTGCTTTAACCCATAGATTATCGAAAAAAATTGTCATTGCGTGTTCGAGCCAGTTGGAATTTTGGAATTTGGATTTTGTGTAAAGGTTTGTCAATTTACTTGCGGGTGTTAGGTTGTATTTTCAATGGTACACTTTAATTTGATGTTCTCCTACATTGCCTGCAAACATATATCAGAAAAACGTAAAACGTCATTTTAATCTACCATAAAAAAATCATCCTCATTTATAATGACACACCTCCCATTAAATAAACAGCTGAGGTTCATTAGTAGAGGGACGCCATTGTTAAAACTCATAACCCCTCGGCCCTCTTCGTCATATTCATAGTCTATGAATACGTGCTTATACGAATGCTGGCCACATGAAAACATATCAAAATGAAATAAACAATTTCATCGATAAGGTAAAATTGATGCATCAAGTGTTTTATCTTCATAATTGTTTTGCCTTGTCTGCTATAAACTATATGACATAAACAAATCAACCATTACTGCGCATTTGCATATATAATCCGCTTTTACCTTCATGTTAAAACAAAAACAATGTAGTCATAAAATCAAATAATGGCGACTGATAAATTACTACATACAGTTTTGATTTATGTGGAAGGTGGAATGGAAGCCGTCATGAGTTATCATTTAGAACATAACATTTATGAATTTATTGCAGATAAAAATTGTTATACAAATTCCGATTATCTCTCCTGGAGAATCAAAATGCTATTAAAATGTAGCAACTCTTGCATTTTAGGTATATCATTTTTATGTGAATATCACATTGACGATGATTTTAAATTAAATATAAAACATATCAGAAACCAAAGTATAAATCATTAGGATGTCCAGGATATAGAGATAAATCTGGTAAAAATGGACAAGCACGAACCTCTGGAAACCCAGAGGTGGGATCATGGAGAAGTAAGCATCCCCTGTCGACCGGTCACACACGCCCATTTTATCACACCCAAATCCATTTTAAAATTCCATTGTAAGACATTTAAACGAGTCAATAAAGAACTTTTTACCGTTTGAGAAATAAAATGTAAGCCTTATCATACTATTACTATGTTTTTCATTTGCAGTAAATTCAGTAACTAATATAACATACCAGCTGAAATATATTTCAGCAACATGTCATACACTTTTTTCGAAATTGAAATTGATCTACGTAATTCAAATCACCAGACAAATTTATGCGAAATATTATAATAATGGTATTGACCATTTGAAATATTTCTGTGCTATAAATATTTCATAGAAAATATTTTTTTTATGATTCTGTGATTTGTTACATTTTTAATATTCATCAATTACAGAAAGATACATTTAAAAGTAAAAATATATATTTCAACTTTTTTCAAATACAAAATCAGGAACATTGTCTTTGAAGTTATTTTGATAGGTTAATAATCACAAGATAATTGGTACAAAACAGAACAATATTTTAGTGTTAAATGTCAAATCTTTGTTTACAAAGGTTTGTTCAGAATATGTAATAGTTTTTGTAAATGTTAGACACTCTGGACCAGAGTTACCCATTATACGATGAAACGTTGATCTTACCACTTACATTCAGATATAAAACTGTGATTTATTGAGTCATGGTATATCAAATCTTTACTGTATATACTAGTTTATGTATTTGAACTGTCTTAACTTTCCTGACACCCATATATATATATATATATATATATATATATATATATATATATATATATATATATATATATATATATATATATATACAAAATATAAATTTATTGTTTCACAGTGACGAAGAACGATTTATATATTCTCGTGTTGCTAAGTTGTTGAATTATGTCTTAAACAATACATGCCACATGGTTTCGAATTGTTTATTAAATAACTTCCTCAATGTTTAAGAAATGGTAAACCATGCGATTGCTCTAAAGCGTTAAGTCTAAAATAAAATATAGTCTTTTATTTTAATGTCTTGCTGTATAGTTTGAATAGATGAATTATACCAGAATATTCAGTTTTAAGATTTAAGCTGCGTCTGCAATAATGCCATAAAACTTTGACACTTGGACTTATTTAAATTTTGCACTAAAGATATCAATAAAATTTCTCTGATATTTCATATAAGGTCTTAGATATGGATGTGAGAGAAATATATTCTTGTACTAACCACTTTACTCGTCGTTTTCATCATCATCATCATCATCATCATCATCATCATCATCGTCAAGAGACAATAGTAAATAGAATTAGTTATCATTATTATTGGTTTCCATTGTTATGAATTTGTTGTTGTTGTTGTCTTTATGTTGTTTTACTTATATGGTATTACTAAGTTTATCATATTTTCACATCTTATACACAGCAAAATTACAAGCCTGTTTTCCATGGGAAAACACGTTAAACATATGTTATTGTCGCATGTTTTACATCAGTTTTTAAACGGATGCTTTACGTGTTAAATAAAACAAACGTAAAACACAGATTGTCCCCAACATGTGTATATATTTTATATATTTTTATACGCACGTTTGTTTGTTTGTTTATTGTTGTTTCACGTCCAACTCAAGAATCTTTCACTCATATGGAGACGTCACCAAATTCAGGTGAAGGGCTTCAAATTTTGACCTATGTTCGGGAATTACGGCCATTGAGTAGTGAGGGTTCTTTAACGTGCCGACACCTACTATGACACGGGAACTCGGTTTTTACTGTCTCATCCGAAAGACAGGAAACCAACCTGCCGCCGGCTGGACTCAAACTCACAACCTCACCATCAAGTGTCGAGCGCTCTACCGACTGAGCCTGGCCGGCTCTTATACGGACGTAAAACATGCGTTGCACTTTATGCCGTGTATTTCAGTTTACTTCAGTACTTTAGTTATATCACTACTATTACTTCAGTTTACTTCAGTACTTTAATCATATCACTACTATTCAACTTAACATGGGTCCAGGGAAGGTGTATATGAAGGGATATACTATAATAGATTACAAAGACAGCATGTTGGAGTCTGTTGTCTTAAAGTTGTTCAAAATAAAACATAGGAAAAAGTACAGACATATTTTTATAAAAATCATGGATATCATATACCGCAAGTTTATATAACGAAATTGATTGTTCTAATGCATAACACTGGAGTTTTGTAAAGTGTTCATTGATCAGCTCTGCTCATTTATCATTACATAAAACAAAGTTTACACATGACAAGGAATACAAATATACAAATGGCGGCTGATTCATCTTCTCGGAACTACAAATATCAAATCATACTTAACGTCGCTTACAGTATATTGAGATCACTCCGGAGTAAAACGTTCGTTAAAATTAACCACCGAGATTTGTTTTTATTTCATTTAGCGAAAATCGGCCATCTGCCTGCCATATGGACAAAATAATAGACCGAAGGGATTTGTTCATTATCGTATTATTGGGATAAATAACTTATATAATGAACAACAGCATCATAATCTTGTTTTGGTAAGTTTCTCTTCTGTGGTTCTTGGTACCAGAGGAATAACAACCCTTCATGTATTGTTGGACTTATATTAGAAGTTCGGTATGTTCTCGGATAGGCGGTGATTCTCATTTTATTACCCCACCATTACCGCCAAAAAGTGGTACGGAACTACTTTAGACTGAAAACCAGGCTCTAAAAGGAGTTGAGGCCTTTGATCCACAATACCGAAATCGAGAAAATGTCGATCAAATGTCATTTAAGATTTACACAATATTATTACCTCCATTTTTACAATAAAACATGATGTTCTCTATTATTGTTTTTATAAAACAAATTCTCCATCCTTAACTCCACATTTGCAAAATCTCATTTTATATACTGTCTTCAATTCGTGATAGAAAACAATTGGCTTTTTGTTTGGATTAAAAGTGTATTGGCATTTTACGACTAATAGTTACTTAACAAATTTCATTTAACACGGTTTACGCTGTGTTTTTATTGCCAAAATAAGATTCAAGGCAATACATCTTTATTGATTTCTTATCACTGATTTGTTCTTAGGCATATTAAATATCCAAAGACTCTTATTTTAGAATTCACCGAACACATAAACACAAAACTAAAATGTCGCGAAATCGCCGCCCCTATGATCGATACAGGAAGTATTGCGGTACGGAATTGGCTGTATTCCTGTAATTTGTAGCAGACTTTGGAAGATGTTGGAATTATAAAACACGTGTTTAACATGCTTGGATCTGCAATCCAATAGTAGAAAACGTCACACTTAACTCTCGGTGTTAAGGATTTATTAGAGAGAGTGCCATCAAGGCATATCAGGTTTATCTTTCTTAATATCCAACTTAGGTCGTGATTCAGGAACTGTAAACAATTTCAAGAATAAATGTATTGAGACACACATGATAAATTGCCTCAAATTGCATATGAGGTGTACTGCTGTACATATGTTATAAACTGGACATTTTACCAGGATAAGTTCATGCGGAGAAGAACTCTTCTATATGACGTGTGTTTAGATAGATCTGCATAGTATTTCTCTAATTGGTAAGTTTTTTTCCGTAAAGTAGTTGAAAGTTAAATATATTTATTATGAAATTTTTATTTAAGGTAAATGCCATGTTTGTTATATCACCATTACTCAGTGTATTAGATCCGCCACGTATCTGAATCATCCTTGGTATCGAAATGTTATTTTCTCATTTCCGTAATAAATTAACTTTCGAGTATTTAGACTCAGTTATTTGAATTTAGTTGAATAAGAAGCAGAGTCGACTCATCTTATTTTAAAGTTTAACTTACATAAATCCTTGTTGATTATGATGTTAATATCAAAAGCTTTATAAAAATCCTGTTACAATTCGGATATAAAACGTGTTTTGTACATCTTCTGATTTTTTCATTTAGTTTCGTACTTTATAACAATGTTTTTGTCGTATATAATTAGTTTAATGTACCGTATTTATTTAAAGTTCTTTTGAGTGCTATTGACGATTTTTTGCCAGAAAATAATAGATTTTAAAACACAAATAGATGAAACTTTTGATACAGTTTGCAACACTCCCTTATTCTAGTCTTATAAATTGCAATGGATAAAAAAAATCGTACGTTGCTGTCTTATTGTAACACCCTGGTGGGCAGTGTCACTTTAAATGCTCGGAATTTTCTAATGTTGAAATGTTCGAATAGCAAAAGGAAAAAATGGTTCCGGATTATGACTTAGGTTTCAAAAAGGCAATGACTTATTTTCCGTCAAGTGATCGGTTGGCGTCTCAGTTACGAATTTCTTGAAAAAGACTAAAACTAAAGTCCCATATAATGACAAGAGAGTCTCTTCATTATTTCTTGGCTGGATATAAAAAGACAAATTAAACAGTTTCATTCTGAAGTTTGTGCAGATATTGACCAATGCAATGGACTGATGTAATATCCAATGGGCGATTACTATTCCCTCTATTACTACTTTGCGTTAGGAACAAGTGTTATGATATTTTTATCATTTCGACCTTAACTGATCAGGTTTTGTTGACAGGGGGGTCTTGACCGTTTTGGGCCTCTTTTGTTTGGCTGTAACTTCGGTATTGTTTATAATTATTTTGTTAAAGTTTAAAATCCCTTACTGCATTTGTACTCAAAAGGTAAAATGTTTCAGCAATATGCCTTTAACATGTGATGTCTCCATATAAGTGAATTGGTTTTACAAGAAGTGACACTCAAATGAAAAACTGCAGAGAACCCGGATGTATTGAAATAAAAGGGGAATAAATTTTCCTTTCAAGTGAACTGGGTACTCAAAATACCCAGGTAATAGCAGTAATAAAGAAACTTTCCTAGGGAATCAAAATCATTTAAAATAAAACGGGATTTTGATGTAACAGTGATGTTAACTGATTCATATCTATTCTGATATGTTTAAAACTGACCATCCGTGTGTCTTTAAATTACATTGTACAGTAATCCCTTGTTCTTGATATTGGGTATAAATGTAACACTACAAAATGATATTATGTTAGCAAAAAATGTCCAATTAACAAGAGTCTATTAAAAGTCATTCAAAATAATCACATTTTGCTGTGATATAAATCTAAATAAATCTATTCAACCTAATATCCAAATGACTTCACTCAGATAATTTGGCTTTTATCAACACACACACACACACACACACACACACACACACACACACACACACACACATATATATATATATATATATATATATATATATATATATATATAACGCAAAGAGTGTAAAAATGTTGATATTGCTGGTGTACAATCGCTGCCTTTAATTAATCCGATGAAAACTTGTCACGTATAAGAGGGATCCCTTGAGATGTGCTGTATATCTTCACTTGAAACTCTGTGAAGAACATGTGATTAAAAGTGATAGAAAACAGATAAATGTTAGCTTTGATTTGTCGATATATGATTTGTGTATCTCAGCAGAATACTATGTTTGTTGCTTTTTTAGCGCTGTTTCACATCCCGCCAAGAATAACTTATATGGAAAATATCGCCATTTTTAAGTGAAGTGTCGTTTTTTACCTACACTACGAAGTCGATGCAATATGACGTGGTTTCAACTGTGTAACGTACAGGTACCGCGACATTAACTTCTTATCGCGAGCGCTTGACGAAGATACAATCTATACGTTTAAAAAAAGGTTTAGATTTTAGGTATGTCCTGGTACATTGATTTGAATATGAACCTTCTGCTTGGGACTCGAAGGAACACACATTCACGCACACACACATACACACACATTCGTTTTCCGGTTGTGTGTGTAAGTACTTTTGCGTGCATATGTGTATGTGTGTTTTATGTACTTTTAATCATTTTGTCTTGAGGGACAGGTTGTCATTTTAGTTATACAATAAATATTCTCATGCACGCATTCCTTAATATTTTTATGAAGACATAGATGAACGATAATGTCTGTGTGTGCGTACGTGCGCATGCGTGTATGTACATTTGTCCGTGCGCGCGCATGTGTGTGTCAACATATGTATAAAATGATGACACCTGACAGACTTTTAATCTTTTAAACCCTATATTTACATAATCATAATGTGAAATAATTATAATTTATGCCTGTTTTGCCCTTCATTATGTTTCATGATATTAGGGTAAACGTTGCTTGAGCTAAGATTTATTCATTAGATTCAGAACTTAAACATTAAGAACAACATTTATAAATACTATGGCATCACAAAAATTCATGTTGGTATACCAACACATAATCTAAACCTAGACAGAGGTTATTTGAAGTCTCAGTGAAACTCTGTATTGACAGCATAGCATATGATGTACCTAATTCCCTAAAGTTAAGTTAGAATATTTAGTCTATTTTAAAACTTATTACAAAACAAAAAAATCATAATATAATTAGAAACAAGTACAGTCAATATAATGAGTTTATTATGTGCACTGTCTATGTTTGCTTCCTTACTTTCATCATAAACATTTACTGTTATTCACGAGGCTCTCGCCCGACCTAAGACATGTTTTTTTCTACGTAAATACGTATAAGTCTTACGAATAACTTTAAGTCGCGTGGAGAATGTTGTTTTTGTCTTTTAAGATTTGATTATAGTTTGTGTTGATATTTTAGGATAAACACAATTTCAATAAACGGAACACTTTTGGGTTAGATAACAGCACAACTGTGTTTTCCGCTTGACATGAATCTTAACACTTAGGACAAAAGTTCTACAAGTCTGTTAAGATCTGATAATAATTTGTGTTGATATTTTTTTATAAACACAGTCGTAAGCTAGGATATACCTCGCGTTAAAATAACAGTATGAATTAGTTCTGCATCTAAAATAACTTTTTTAGACTGGGGACAAGAAGTATACGAGAGCCGTTTTGTCGTTATTGACAGTTGTCGATATTTACTTTTTAATTATTGTTTTATATTAATATTAGTATTTTAAACATAATACAAAAGTTATACCTTGCGAAAAAGTCAAAACAAATATTCAGTACATGTTCATAACGAATGCCTTGTCCACATTCCCTTTAGGTTTTCCCAATTGATCGAACAATGATTTTTTATCAAACAATATGATTGGGATAGTGTAATGCATAAACTATACGTATTCATCATTAATTAACAATTTTTTTTCTTAGTCCAATTCTACATTTACAAATTGTCACTCAGAGGTATGAACTTTTGGTTGAATCCATTTCGACTAAATAAAATGCCGTTCGTTTAAAAATACAAATCACACAGAGAGTCATAGTATATATATATATATATATATATATATATATATATATATATATATATATATATATATATATATATATATATATATATATATATATATATATATATATATATATATATATAAACCCTACATGTCTGAGCTTCAGACGGCGTTATACGTCCCTGCCTGCCAAGCTCGAATTGAGCTGGTATAGATCTAGAGAGAGCGCCATCCAGACATTACATACATGAATAAGTTTATATATATACAATGTATGTGTAAGACTGACTAGAGACCATTCATCGGTTTTAATGGTGAAATTCTCTGTTTGGCATTAATAAATGATCTGCTATTGATCAAAGGGTATAAAACTTAGAGCTCATTGCGTAAAGTATCATCTGAAAGACCCATGACTTTCATTTCTTACCCAAATTGCGGGGCGAATGAGCACTAACATACTTTTTATGAAGTCATAGATATATCCAACTATCCAATATAGATCCATTCTGCGAGGTGAATGCTAAGCTACGCAAAAGCGAGTCATCTCTCTTTTTGTCAGTTTCCTAATTGTACAAAGGCAAATCGATCAAGAGTTAGTATAATCTTAATTCCAGTTAAATTTAACTAACGCCATTCAACGGCAACCGTTGTCATCTGTAAGAGCTAATCTGTGACCACACTAATTGATATCCCAGTTATTGTGATACGTGACGAAATGCTGGCCGATTAACTTATAAAATCTCCATCATCAATCATCTTTCGTGATATTTTGCGGAGGAGACGTGTACACCACACATTTTGCTGATGAAATGATCTGTTTTCAGGATATCATAAGCGTTATCAGTTTTAATAATGTACTGTAACTGGGGCAATTAACCTCTCTCTCTCTCTCTCTCTCTCTCTCTCTCTCTCTCTCTCTCTCTCTCTCTCTCTCTCTCTCTCTCTCTCTCTGATATTAAATTCGATGTGTTCATGTAAGGAAACTCCCATAACGAATATGGTGGTTTACATGATGGAAAAAGACATTTGATTCGTCGCTGTCTATGATTGCGCTATATCTGAAATCTTAAACACATACTTAACTGAAACAAGGTAAAATTGTCAAGGTATTAAGGTTAATCACAACTGGTGTATTAGTTGCTTATGCGTTCTTCAAATTTTAGTTATGTCATCCTATGCATTCTCTTAAATTCATTCTGTATATACAGTAAAAACTCTTCATAACGCCCCTCGTTTCATTTGCCACCTCGCATTACGCCACAATTTAAGAAAGTCCATTTTCATTATAATGTCATTTAAGTTTGTTAAACCTATTGCCAACCCTCTTTATAATGCCAAATTTGGACTGAACAAATGGTGGCAGTATTGGGGAGGTTTTACTATACATTTGAAAGCAATAAAACAATCCCTTGCCCCGTTTGACATGTCATTTCGTTCTCAATCTATACGTAACGATTTCCAAAGACATTTGTAGCTCTGCATGACAGTGTAAGCCAGAGGTTAATTAATGTCGTCGTACTTGGGTGTCTACAAATCTTGTCGTGTCATTTATCACTCGCTTGTCGGTTTGCGTCTTTACCATTTTAGTTTATCTAATTGAATAGTGATAAAACTACTGGAAGTGTGTTTACGACACACTGTATTCAAAACGCGCGACACTGTCTTTAGAAAATTATACAGTATTATGTATTGATAAATGTTATCGTAGAATTAAAGCAATAGAACGACAATCAGTTACAAGATTTTTTGTTAATCTTTAACTTTATTCTGTTTGAGGCCTGATGAGGTCCCGATAAGTTAGACTTGTGGATTGGCTACGGGTTGCAAATCCAGACAAAATAGTTCTCTTGATTAATTAATTAAAATATTAAAATCATTTAATTGCACATACAGTCAGATCAATTTATATTAAACTTTGTTATATTGAAGTCTCACTTTATGTGAAATTATTTTGATTCTTCTCCGACCAAACTCCTTTATTACCATTATAATCTAGTTATATTGAAAACCCTGTTTATTGGAAAGAAAAAAGAATTCCCCTATGATTTTAATGTATCTGGTTTCTACTGTATTTATTTAGATTTATTTATTGTCATTTCAGTTTAATCTTTATTGAAATTAGTATCTTATCCCTGATTCTTTTCATCTTACTAGTTTTAGCGCCATACATGGTAACATTGCAAAACGGGGGCGATATGGGAGTATAGATGCCTAAACGAAATATTTGTAAAACAAAAACCCACTTTACACGAGCCATCAATTTCCATGTCACCAAATCACTCCAACCATTCATACAACATGATATTTCTATTTCTATAAATGTTATTTTATACTGCACTGCAATTACATTTATCTACAATTTATACAGTATACCATGTGACCAATAAGAAATTTGATCTTTATGTGTATATATATATATATATATATATATATATATATATATATATATATATATATATATATATATATATATATATATATATATATATATTTATATTATTATTATTTTTTTTTTTTTTTTTTTTTTTTTTTTTTTATTATATATTATTATTATTAACAATGCCACGGTTATAGGTCGACAGATGAGGCTAAACAAAATGCCCAAGACGATCGTTTCCGTCGATAAGACTTTATCATTTGAACTCATGGTTAATGTAGATCATATTTCCGATAGACACAGTGGTATCATACAAGGCAACCTATCTGTGTCGAAGTGTACAGCAAATCCTGTATAACAGAAAGGTTGTGTGCTATTACGTTGAACAATACCACGCAGTGTACTTTTATTAACCAGATGGTAATTATTCCTTTTTCCACATCGTGCCCATGAGAACGTTACACGTTAGAAAAAAATATGTTTGTTTATTATCTTAATAAAATACTAACTCTATTCTTGAATGCGTTTTTAAATGATCAAAGGAGACTGAACAATTTATTTCAAAAACTATGATTTCCCTTGAAAGTTTAGGGTAAAACCACATGACTCTAATTCAATATAGTTTAATTTATTTTAGTAAAATCCGGTTGTTGAAGGTAATTGTAAAATCTTAAATTTGTTGTTGATTTTAGTTAACATCTCGTGTGTGTTGATGAGTTCGTTTTCATAAATGCTGCATCTCGTATACATTGAGACATTAATTTCATAATTTTTTAATTTGTGAATAAATCTGTAGCCTAAATCGTTTTTAAAAGGACAGCAATATTTTTAACCTTTTAAAATAGAAAATGTTTAAATTTTAAAGATGGGTTAGCTGACATCTAGACGAATTCATATCATGATCTATTATCGATGATTCTGAGTTCAAGTTTGAAATATCGGGACTTCGTTACACGAATTGTAATGTATGTGATTTGTAATTCCATAGATTTTATACGGCTGCTTCAAAACCACATAATATACTTCAGATTATTAAATTAACTTAATTTGCATAAATCAAAACACTGAGTAGCTATGGGGAGAAGGGAAATTGCAATGAGGCAATTGTGTATACATGTAAAATTGGACTTTAAATTATTTGTAGGGAATCGACAAAAGGGTCATTCGGAACATCGAGAAATTCGGTTTATAAAAGTCCGAATGATAAATTGTTCATAAGTAGCGTCAAATAAAAAAAAATTCTTGGCTTTCCCAATAGTTCAAAACATCGAGGTTGACTTATTTGTTATGTATAACACAAATGTAGTCCATATGCATTGGAAGGCATTATTTGAAATGGGAATATTAAATTTCTAATCTTCAAAGTCAATAGATCATTTTCGAGTCCTTATCCAATCCGGTTTTGGATACGGATTTTTCTTGCGCCGCTTCAATTTTGTTATGCTTAGAGATTTCCGGTTTGTGTTTTTGCGTCGATCAAAAAATAAAAATCTTGATTTCATACAATACATCAAAATGTCACAATATTTCATTTCTGGTGTATAGTTCAGACGTTAATCTTAATTTGTTTTCGAGATAAATGGACTAGCGACAATAATCTGACCTTCAGATATAACTGCGTTTTATTTCTTGATCGACGCAAAGACACATAGCGGAAATCCCTAAGCATAACAAAGCTGAATCGGCGCATGAAAAATCCGGATACAAAAAACGGACTACATAAGAACTCGAAAATGATCTATTGTAACTGTATCAACTAAAGTATACATCTTGTAAACTACATAGTTAGTAACTAACGAATCACATGTCCAATAGAAGATCGTTTGGTTCGATCCTTACTCTAAGTAATTGCAAACTTTTCATGTGATCTCGATATTTTTTACTTTTAAATTGCACCTTCATAGAATTTCATTAAATCATATCTATTATTTTATCATAAAGATTTCTATGAACAGAAAATTATAAAACTCACAGGTACAAAAGTATTAGTTATCAAAAGATTCAGGAAACAGTATACAAATCTGATGAAAATTACACAAACACACATTGCACATTAAAAATGACTTTGATTTTAAGAAATTGTATTACTATGTAATATCTGTGAGAAACATTTGCGAAAAGTGAAAAATAATGTCGAACAATTGCGCATGGAATTAAACGTCAAACTTATACATATGAATACTTCTGACCATTAAATACCTCCATTTGATTACAACCTTATAATCCTGCTGTTTTCTTAAATGTTCCTTGCAGGGTGCACGTATTTTTACAGAAATTCATCCAAGATTTATGCTTTTCAACTTTACAAATTTCAGATAAACATTGTTACCACGATTAAAGCAATGAACGTTCCACAGGAATACACAGCAGGGAATTCTAGTTCTGGTTTTTACAAAGCAAAATAGGAAGGACCACCCTTCATCTGTGGAGTGAATGTCTGAAATTGACCAGAAAATGAGAGTCCCTCTATCGTCTGTTTGGATTACCTTTGTAACGGGTAGGTGTTATCAGCTTTATTAACTGCCTCTATATATTACAGTTGAGTATTTAATATTTCAGTTTTAGGTTGGTCGTAAAATTTTAGATTATAAACAGTTGTATACTTGTAGTTTGAAATGATTTTGTCTTGATAAGTTGTATAGTATTTTCATTCTGTGAATTTGCAAAAATGTAAATCTAACTGCACCATCGCATGTATCCCTTTGATGCAAACCATTTTCATTTTAACTCTAATGCTTACTCTTCCATGGCAGCTGATCCCACCTTTTGATTTCAAGAGGTCCGTGTTTGTCCATTTTTTAACAGATTTGTTCCTATATCCTTGACATCCTAATGATTTATACCTTGGTATCTGAGACTTTTTTATTTGTATAATATCATTTTATAAAAGTAAACGAACGTAAGTCGTTAAGAGAACGAAGATGCTAGATTATAGAAAAACACCGCTTATTGAAGAACTGCAAAATAAAAATAGGTTACTTTCAACATGGAAAGGAGTAGAAGACTCCGACAGTAAAAACTTCCCCGAGTTATAATTATGTTCCGTTTTATTGCACGTTTTGGCAATCTGGAAAATAACATTATTCACGGCAGTGAAGATTCATTTACTGACGAGTAAACTGGTGTATACACATTCCACACTCAAAAATTTTCAGTTTTTTGATGGCGGCAAATTTTTGGAGGAGAGGACCGAGTTACAAAATACCCGGAAATAGACAGAATGGCGCACAAAATCAGATTGTGTCCCAGCGGGGATTAAATCCACGCTGACCGCAGATAATAGATTTCTCTGTTTAATTTGCGATGTTCTACGCACTAAGCCAAAAAACAAACATACATACATACATACATACATACATACATACATACATACATACATACATACATACATACATACATACATACATACATACATTACAATACATTACAATACATAAATGATTAAAAGCGTATTCCAAATTGAATTCCTATCAGATCTGTCATGTTGAATTTACTGTTTAATCAATTAAGGGCGTATTATTCATATACTGTCATAAAGACGAATTATCAAGTAAGCAAATATTTAAATCATAATTTGTTTTATCTCCGGGGATATGGTGTATTTCACAGATTCCTGACATCTTTGTTATCGGAATCTTTGTCAGAAATCAGGTTCCAATGTGATGTATATAAAGCAACAGCGTTGTCTGAATTTCAATTCATAATTGAAGAATTGAATTACCATTAAAATATTTAACATTAGTACGAGATCACCAGATTTATATTTTGAAACCGCTGATATGAAATATTCAAATTAAATCATGAAGTGCGTCTTGAATGTCGTCAACGTTGAAACTTCGTTGCGATAAATAATTGAGTTATAAATCTGCGTAAAATCACTAAATTAAGTTATCGCAAATATTGTAATGATGCATTCATCTCATTTAACAAGCTATGCGACTTCCAAAAAACAAGCATAATTCCCTGAAAATTATTAAAATGGATGACTTTGCGATGAAAATTATTCACGTGTCAATTGACTCCTATTTTATTCAAAGTTGGCAAATTTCCAGTTTTACATTAGCTTTACGTTTTTATTCCTTGTGAATAACCGTTTGCGTTGGTTTCGTAGTAAACCGTTCGAGTCGCAAGCGGGGCGTTCTGGGTTCGATTTTCGGTTACGGGTAAAAACAAAGACTTAAATGATAGCGATCGTTCCTATGCTGACTGTTAATCTGCAACCAAGCACTTGGTATTCCACGTTTAAGTCACGGGTTTGTTGGATAAGACTTAAAATCATGACGCTGTGTCACGACAGACGGGCTTTGTGAAATTACCATTACCCTCATGGACACCAGTGACGTAACACAAGTCATCTAAAACTGATGGTATCACCAAATTATAAGAGTGGTGTAAAGCAACAAAACTATCAGTGTTACTATTTTGGCTTAATATGATCACAGGTAATAAACAGTGGTGCCTAGGAGGGGTGGTGAAAAAATTAAGAATTTAAAATTGGCACATATCATATGTTACTTTCAATCACTCTGATTGACATAATGTGGCGTGGCGGAGTAATCTTTTGGTCATACGGATGATACTACTCACTTTTTGGTTATGACAATCTGCACGGGAAAAACGTTTTATTTCTCACTGAATACTCTTATGTTTGGTGATTACTCTTGGTGGTGTGATTTTAATATTCTTTGTTAACTAAAATTTAAACTCGTCCAGGTCAAGAATGGGTTCACAAAACTCCACCCACCCAGTTAATGTGGATTTCGCTAAATCACCTATCGGCAAAGAATGCTAACTCATCTGTGGTCGTTGCTTAGAGGTAGAGTTCTATTTTGTGCAGGATATGTGGTCGTATGTTTAACACTTGTATCTTGACTTTACTTATTGTTCATTTTTTAATTTATCTTGCACTCGATACATTGCTACTAACCCACAAGGAACATTTTAAAGGTTTAGTATTTAATAGGCAATCCGAACGCGATCCATTTCCTATCGTCTAAGCTACGGTAATCGATTTCCTGCTATCAGTCGCTTACTAAAAGATCAAGTGTGAGTCTACACTTAAATCATTAAATTTCAAGGAAAGAAGATCCGTAATGGATGTTAAAATGAATCAAACATCCAAGTCTACTGAAGTCATTTATGCACAAACATTTGTTTTTTTTTTGTTTTTTCGAAGCAGTAAAGAGTCTTCTAGACGTTTGCAATTGCTGAATTCGATCTTAGCTATTACAAAGATGAAAACAGATTTGTTACTCACTTAAGTGGGATAATAAAATGAACGTTGTCGCCTTGCCTGTGTTTGTTGATGCGTTTATGCCGACTTTTGTGTCTGTTAAGAACAATAAAATGGAGAAAACAAGCAGGTGTCGAGGAATTAGAAAATAGCTGTTTGCAGTGTGATATTTCCTTTCGTATTCACTATACACAATCAAGATTTAACCGGACAATCGCCCAAGAGACAATTAAACAAGACGGTATTCGATAAATAAACGAATTATATGTAAATTGCTTTAGTTTGTTACCTATTAGAAATTTGTAAATTAATTGTAAGACATTTATGACTTTGAATATTAAAATAACTTGGACACTGACAGTTGTCTCATACAAGCGGAAGTTCCTAGGGTTTTATTCCTTGGACGGCATTGACTGTATCTTTATCCAGCACTCTACATGAGAGGTGAGGACATTCTTTAGAATGAGACATCAAATTGAAGGATTGTACCACGACAGATTTGAACGTTAAAGAACCATCGCTATATTCGCATACGGCAATAGCAAAAACAACATGGATACCCTCTTTGTAATATCTATACGTCATGAAAAACAACTATGACAAAAAACAAGCTAAACAACAAACAATGCAAATTATCATTTTCTTCCATTTTCTTATTCTAATAGTTTGCAAGGGTTATTCATGGTCAAATAAAAAAAAACGTTTATCCTACGATTAGACCATACTTTTGGTTAAAAAGACTAGAGAGATATATTACCGAATGTTAACATATAATGAGAGAGAGAGAGAGAGAGAGAGAGAGAGAGAGAGAGAGAGAGAGAGAGAGAGAGAGAGAGAGAGAGAGAGAGAGAGAGAGAGAGAGAGAGAGAGAGAGAGAGAGAGAGAGAGAGAGAGAGAGAGGGGTCTTTGCTTTATTTGGAATGGGATGGAGTGGGCACGGTTATAATTTATAGGTCTATCAATGTAATTTGGCACATGTGTACAAACGCAATGATTTCAAATTGAATGATAACAATGACAATAGAATTGTTTTGGGCCACAATAAATAAGGGATCCTGAAGTTGGTTTCGGGTTCCGAGTTCTGTTTAAGCTAAACGGAACTAGGAACCAGTTCCAGGTTCCGTTTAAGAAAAACAGAACTAGGAACCAGCTCCGAATTCCGATTAAGCTAAACGGAAGTCGTAACAACTTCCCAGTTCCTTTTAAATACAATAAAATAATTGAATCTGGTATACAGTTACGAGTTCAGTTTAAGAAAATATTGCATGTAGTTCCCACTGTAGTTTCAGAAAATATTGCATGCACTTCAAGTTCCCAGTTCGTTCCCGGTTCCGTTTACGGTAAATGGAACTAGGAACCAGTTCCTACTTCCGTTTAAGAAAATATTATATGTACTTTATGCCAATTTGAAACCGAGTCTGGATACAAAAAACATAGGTGTCCATTTGTGCCACGGCAGTTGTCAGATCAGTTTAAGCTATACAGGAATAGGTCCCAGTTCCGCTTAAGAAAAAACGGAACTAGGAACAAATTCCCAGTTCTGTTTAAGAAAAACGTAACTAGAAACCAGTTACCACTTCCATGTAAGGTAAACTAGTACTAGAAACACCGATTTTATACAGAATGCATAAGAAGAGTTGTTTTAATGCAGTTACCACACTTGATTTTAATTCTGATAACTCTATGCACTAAAAGACAACAGTGCATTATCACTGAAAATTTATTTGATTTAGATTATGTAAACTTTTCTATTTGATCTATTCGGATTTTGTTTTAAATAAATTTTCCGCAAACTTACAGGGTCTAGAACTCGTTGAAATTGGAATAAAAATTGGACATCTATTTTTGCAGTTTCAGTTATGAAAGTTGGTTCAATACTTTACACATACAAACTGAAATATGCTCATCATAACACATTTACCGATATGTACTGTTCATGACTTATTCTTTTTTATGGCTAAACTGCAAAATATATACATGCAGTGAAGCGGGGCGTCATTTATGTTTAACATACGCAGTCTGCATTTTATAAAACATATTGCAACCCTAATAAACACTCCCCTCCTCCGAAAGCGAGGGCTATTATTACTCTAATCTTCTTCATAGGTATCTTGATTAAATTTTGAGGTGAAACAAAACATGAACTTGGTCATATCTGCGGGAGGTAAATGAGCTTCTTTCTAACGGTAAATCTATGAATAATAATTCATGTTGAATGTTGAGTATGTGCATAATTTGCGTGAGATCAGTTTCCATATTCCCGTTCAGATTATATTTTTATAGGTCTACCAAGGTAAAATTGCATATGTTTACAAACACAACGAGTCTAAATTGAATCATAACAGGGGACAGACTTGCTTTCGACAAGAAAAATATCTGAGCTGCAATAATAAAGATCCACTTTTTACCTGTGCACTCCTATTTTTGGAAAATGAACTGTATTGTTTTGCGCATTGACAAACCCCGGATGTGCCACTTTACCTTGGTTGATCTATACACAGATATTTCAACAGTTAACAAATAATAAAACATGGCATTTGTTACAGATACAACACAATTCAGTGGCACTACTTTCATACATATACATCTAGCAGGAAGAAGTGCCCTCAGTTTTATGTTAAATCTTAAAAGGTTGTTAACATCTTATAATGCTTAGCGTTTGTCGACCGAAATGTCACTATTTGTTAAAACCATAGGATGCGCAAAATTTGAGCCTTGAACATTTTGTTAATTTTATTGTGTTGACAAGAAAACAATTTGCGACTGATCTTACATTTATATATATATATATATATATATACTATATATATATATATATATATATATATATATATATATATATATATATATATATATATATATATAAAATGTTGAGTGAAATTGTTTCCAGTATACAGCGTGATCACACTTTTATAATATATAAATACATGTATAAAAATCCTGAGAGGATGGTAGTGGAAATTGTCACCCCGAGAAAATGCATTGTCAACCGAGGCGAATCCACTACCACCCGATCAGGAGTGTTAAATTTATCATATTTTACCGATCCATCTGTCTGCTACACATTATATTAAGATATTGTTCAAATTTTTTTTTTTGTAACTTCGTTTTATTTATATATTATTTTTAAAAGGGAATCAGAATAGTTTTTCACGCTTGATTAAATCATATCGTTTCATTTTCCATACGGACACCTGGTCTTATCCCGTTTGGAATTCGTAATTGTTCTTCATATTGAGACCATTTGCATATCTAATTCGTCGTGTTATAATGGACTTGAGGTTTGATTATTGATTGGTACTTCTTCAATTTTACCTTTTATCAATTTTGTTTACTCATTTATTCATGTATTCATTTTTTATATATTATTTATTAGAGTTTATTAGATATGTATATTTTATTTATTTAGAAGTAGTATTAGTTCTTTTTTCGAATTTATATATATATATATATATATATATATATATATATATATATATATATATATATATATATATATATATATATATATATATATATATATTATACATGAAAACTCAATTGCATCAAGTTGTTCCTAAAGTGTATATATTTCTCACAAATTCTTTATCCTTTATTTATCCCCTGGCTGTTTGAAATTCCTCCATCATGTCTGATAACAAATGTAATAATTTGATCAAGTATATTTCTCCCTCACCGCTACTTTGACCAAAAAATAGTGCAAGAATTGGTCGGGCGATTTATGCCTATAATTTTCATTTACTTTGGTATCGGATGCAGCAGCTGGTTCGGAAACATATCAACAAGATATTCCCTGATTGATAATACATTATATTGCAACAGTAAGGTTAAGTAAATTACATGTTTTGAGGAAACAATGAGTATAATTCCCTCTTATTCGTATTGCGAACTGAATTGGTATTCTGATATCTTTATATCGTTAATTCCTTTCGGAAATTCATATCCGATCTATTATCGTTACATCATGTATAGAATTTAGTCGAATTTCTTGGCTAGGTGTGTGCATTGATTTATAAACAGAAAACAGAGCATGTTCTGAATGGTCAATAGTTATAATAATTCTTGAGGTCGTTACAGACAGGCATATGGTAAAATATTGTCCTGATGCCGTGACGGTTTTATCACAGCAATAATACACATACAAATTATCACGTACATGTCGGTAATCTTATTAGATAAACCATCTCCAAACTTATGTATTTATCTATCTATTTATTTATCTTTACAAATTAATTTTAAAGTTATGACATATATACGCATGCCATGAAATACATCGGATATATTTTTTTTTAAAATTACAAAATATGTAGTTTTCTTTTCATTAGCATTTTTGCTTACTCTGGTCAGGGTATTTTCAATCCTTCTCTGTATATTATATTATTTGATGTTTGTATTTATAATTTTGTATTTAGTGATGGAAATTATTAACAATCACATTTATATCAGACACTTAATCCTTTACAATTAGATACACCCCCAATGTCGTTCGAAGTATAATACATCAATATTTCATGTCATAATTCTTATGACGACAGACGACACTTGACAATATGTCAAATTCTGGATACAAAGTTTCTTACATATCCTAAACTTGCGAAAAGTTTCGATGGCACAACAAATCAAATGAGTTTTACTTTTTCTCATTTAAACCTAGTTTTCCTCCTGTTTATTTAGGGCTAGATTAACTAGGTTTAACTCATTTTGGCACAGTTAAACGTAGTGTTGCTCCACTTCAGTTAATGTGGATTGCTGAGAAAGGCTAGGATTAACTGGAGAAAAACTAGGTTTAACTGAAGAAAAACTAGGTTTAACTGAAGAAAAACTAGGTTTGAATGAGACAAACTGTCGGCATTCCTATGGGAACCAACCGTGCCCCTTTATTGACTGGCCTGTTCCTTTATTTATACGAAGCAGACTTCATTCAGAAACTGCAGAATCAAAAGAAGAAAAAGCTAGCGGTGTTTTTAGTTTAACATTTACATATATCGACAACGTTTTGTCAATTAATAACGACAGTATATATATATATATATATATATATATATATATATATATATATATATATATATATATATATATATATATATATATATTTATATATATGTCAATACGATATATCCCAGCGAACTAGAAATAAAAGATATAACAGACAAGCACACACGCTTCATACTTAGACATTTTACTTACTATAGACACAGACGGGAAATTAACAACTAGGCTATACGACAAACGCGACTATTTCGGCTTTCCCATGAATTTTCCACATTTAAGTAGTAATATCCCACAGTCACCCACATATGAAGTTTATATTTCACAAATGATCCGATATGCCAGGGCGTGTTCAATATATCAACAATTTATATACAGATGTAAACTACTCACTGACAAATTATTGACACAGGGATATCGAAAACCGAGTTTGATATCAACGTCTCGCATTTTAAGGTCGGTATAATAGTCTTATGTGTGATTACTCTGTTTCACTAAGTGAAATGTTGAGTTGCCTTTTCGTTGGCGGTTGTAGAGACGTATGTACCAATGGTGACGAGGATTCGTTCCTCACGTATTTTTTGGATTTGACTGTGGACTCAGGGCTGGTACACCGGTCGACAGGGGATGCTTATTCCTCCATGGCACCTGATTCCATCTCTTGGTTTCCAGTGGTTCGTGTGTGTCCATTTTTACAAGATTTGTATCTATATCCTGGACATCCTAAAGATTTATACTTTGGTATCTGAAATTTTTGTATACTGATAAAGCACGTCAAACGAGTTAAACCTAGCTTTTCCCAGTTAAACCTAGTTAAATCTAAGTGTTTCTAGTAACTCCCATAAATTGGAGAAAAAACAATGTTTGAGTGGAGAAAACTTGGATCGACGACGCATTATGGACTAGCCTATCATAAATAACAAATAAATATATAATCACAGACTTTAAGGTGGTGCATATAATTTAATATTAACAGAACAATACTCATATTGACCATAATGTTATCAGTACCCTGAAATTGAAAAATATAGAGCAATGTACTTATTTCTTATTTATTCATGATGCAAAACCTTTCAATATTTTAACACTTCAAAGTATGTTTAACTACGACTCGCTAAAAGGCATATTGAATACTTTCTAAAAGTTGGCAATTACGAACTGAAATAAAGACAGGTCAGTTAGTCATGAAAACACTAATTGGGTCTTTACAAATATCATATTCAAATATAACAGTATATTGATTCCTGTGAAATTTAGAAAGATACTGTACATAAGTATTTTATTTCATTTACAAGGTCAAAAATCAGGTAAAATATTCTATTGTTAATTCTTATTCATAATATTGAAGTTGTTTTTCCTTCAATGTAAACATTGAAATTGTTTTTCTTTAATGTGGCAATGCTAGGTGGATTTGTGCTACTGTATAGATGATCAAATGATTTGTATTTGGTTTAAGTATTATCCCAATGCATATCTGAAATATTAGATATTTGCATATGCATTACGACTAAATTCAACTCTTTTTTTCAATATTTGAAATATGCCATAGACAATAGGCTGAATAGTTATGCTACGAGCTTTGCATGAATGAAGGATAATCATTTTGTTGGCAGTACTGTATAGGAGAGTATGTGTGGCGTACAAAAACGTAAGTGATATAAAAATTTCAGATACCAAAGTATAAATCAATAGAATGTCCAGGACATAGATACATATCCGGTAAAAATGGACAGACACGGACCTCTGGAAACCAAGAGGTGGGATCAGGTGCAATGGAGGAGTAAGCATCCCCTGTCGACCGGTCGACATTAAGCGGTATCACATTGATATTCTCGCACATACCAAAGTATAAATCAATAGAATGTCCAGGACATAATACATATCCGGTAAAAATGGACAGACACGGACCTCTGGAAACCAAGAGGTGGGATCAGGTGCCATGGAGGAGTAAGCATCCCCTGTCGACCGGTCGACATTAAGCGGTATCACATTGATATTCTCGAAATATCTTACAAACCATGAATCTCAAAAGATCTGAAAATATAGATCGCGGTAGCAGTTGGCGAAATGACATTTAGCTTCTTCCCCACTCTACACACAAACCCCCCCCCCCCCCCCCCCCCCCCCCCCCCCCCCCCCCCAAAACCATAACACATATAGATAGTACACCATGGATTTATTTTATTAATATTTCAAATGTTATAGTAACTTGAATCTCCTATTCTTACTTCCCGCGTGAACGCACGACTTTCTCATTGTCATAGACAAGTAGCAAAAATAATGACTGTCTACTTTGAAATAGAATTTCGGTTTTAACTGTTATAAACATCAGTTTTACTCCAACTATTGAGGTATGTCATTTTCATAGAACATCTTTATATATCTGAAGAGTCGACAGTTGATTATTCTAGACGTTATGTAAATTAGATGTGGATACTAAAATCGTTCAAACAGCTTTTTTAAAAAAAACAATAAAAATTAAACACATTATTACAAATTCATAGTATCACAACGACGTGTTAACTAGGACAAATGATGGTAAATTGTGCATTAACCCTATATAAGACTGAACATTCGATTATCAAATCTAACGACTTTTCTACACTTTATACAACAATTCTGCATGCAAAATTAAGAGACGTTTTGGGATTATCAACAACTTTGTAATTTAATACTAAAAATGCTACGCTCAAATATAAATAACAAGTCATTGTTTGTCATGATACCTATTTCGTGCAAGATTTGATTCAACAAGAAATACACTGAAGTTTATATAAAAAGATTCTTAAAAATGTTTGAAGACAAGATCATCCAGCAAACCTAACATTCCCATGAGATTCAATTGTGTCTTTTTATTGGTCGACCTGTTCCTTTATTAGTTTGAAGCAGACTTCATTCAGAAGCTTTTGTATAGAAAAAAACCAAAACTTACTGTGGCTTTTAATTTGACATTTAGATATATCGGCGACGCTTGGTCACTTAATAATGACAATTTCCATACTATTGTGAATGTGATACATCTCAAATGATAACGGAATTAAATCCACCACAGTCGGGAAATTAACAACCAAAGTAATACGACATAAGTGATGATTTTTGCTTTTTATATATTCAAGAATCGAAATTAAAAGAAGGCGTTTATTATAATATTTTGCAAAACGGTTGTTGGCATTGTCTATGTTTAACGAAATAAATTTTAGATACCTGTTCTATAGTAGTTGTTGAGTCGTCGATACCTAAGTTGACTAAGATTTTATCCTAACGTTTTCATTGGAAGTTGACTTTGGACTGACATGCTGGTGTTATTAATCTACAGGGGATGCAACCTTTCCACGACACCTGATCCCATCTCTGAGTTTCAGTAAGTCTGTGTTTGCCCAGTGTTCACCAGATTTATACCATGTCTTCTTTGTAACTTCCTAACTATTAATACTTTATGATTTTAGATAAACATACTGACTGGCATACAGGCATACAGGCAGACAGACAGACAGACAGACAGACAGACAGACAGACAGACAGACAGATAGATAGATAGATAGATAGATAGATAGATAGATAGATAGATAGATAGATAGACAGACAGACAGACAGTCAGACAGATAGGTAGATAGATAGATAGATGGATAGATAGATAGATAGATAGATAGATAGATAGATAGATAGATAGATAGATGGATGGATGGATGGTTGGTTGGATGGATGGATGGATGGATGGGTGGATGGAAGGATGGATGGATAGATGGACGGTCGGACGGACGGACGGATAGATAGATAGATAGATAGATAGGTAGATAGATAGATAGATAAATAGATAGATAGATAGATAGATAGATAGATAGATAGATAGATAGATAGATAGATAGATATATAGATATATAAATAGATAGACAGATAAATAGACAGACAGACAGACAAGCAGATAGATAGAGAGACGGACAAACAGATAGACAGATTTTTGTAAAGATGATATTGATATTAGGATACAGCAGTACTAGATTTTAAGAAGTTCCGTTTTGTTTTATATAAGTTGTAATTTAAAATTGTCATCAGGAAGGATCTTTCCTTTTTTGGTTAATATTTGTAGATCAAAATTGTCTTCAAGAAAGACTTTTCTTGAATGATTGCTCTTTTCCCGTAATTAGCTGAGCAAGACTAAATTAAAAACCTCCGGGATATCAGGACACTATCTATTTCAATATTAGCTTACAATTATCTCTCAAAAAGGAAAGATTTTACAGTCTTTGAAGTGTTTATCCATGACCAGATCTTTATGATACGACACTGTACATCCTGCAACTATTTTTTTTATCGAACAAATCTTGAACATAGTACATCATAACCAATATTTTCTTTTCCTTTAAGTTATTTTTAATCGTATTCTTTGAAATTGTTATCAATTGTTAAGTTAAAGAGGCTTTACCTTTTCTTCCTTTTTTACTACTTAGACTGATATTTAAAAATACATTGGAGATATACACAGGAATAAAATTTCTAAAATTCCTATATATTTTGCGAAAATTACTGGAGCAATCCAGATTTGGCACTTTTTCACTTGCAGTTGATTAACTCAATAAAACTCTTTGCAATATAAATACCACACTTGACCTTATTATCCCAAAATACATCGGAATATAAGATTTTGATGCCTGTGTATATCTCTGATTTTTTATTGTACATTAGGTACAAGTAGTAAAAGTAGAAATATAAAAAAATAATAAATATTGATAAACAGAGCAAATGTCCTTTTAAGGTACTATTTTTGTATTTATACATCTATTTTGAGTCGGATCTTAACTGATGATGTCTTATTAACAGAAACTATCTACTTTGACATTTGTTTTGGCATTTTCTAAAAAAAATATAACTTTGGTATTATGCTTATAATATTTAAAAACATAACGAACCCATGTAAAATCACAACATGGATGACAGGCACAAAATATTAAAGTTACAGTTGTACATGGAATCAGATCAAAGCAAAATGGTTTACCTGTACATTCCCTTTTAGGACAATAGACAGTACTGTTCCGGTTATAAACAGTACCAAAGTGTGCCATTTTACCTTGGTTGATGTTTACAGGCTTATTATATCAATTCAAAAATTCCATTTGTTTTTAAGAAACGTTTTGTTAAAAGATCGGTCACTTTGCTAAAAAAAAACATGATGATTCTTAAAACATTGTTTCAAATCATAATATTATATATTTATTATTATTTCTATAATTATATGTTTTTGACGTATCCTTATCAGTTTTGAGATATTTTTTCCTTGAGTCGTCTTTCTTACATTATTGAAGGTAAGTCTTTGGTTCCATGTAAGAAAATTGTCTAGCATGAAAATCATACTCTAAATCTTTCATTAGTACTATTAGTATTTTCCTAGATGTGCGCATAGATAACTATAGGAATCATTTAAAGGGGCATTAACTGTATTTATAAAAAAAAGTCTATTTTTTCTACTTTGACCACTTGTACTTGATGTACAGTAACAAATATGAGCTCTACACAGGCATAACAAATCTTATATTCCGATATATTTTGTGAAAATTAGGTCATGTCAATTGTGGTATTCATATATAAATAGTAAAGTTGAGTTAATCAATTGCAACTGGAAAAGTATTAAACTTTAGTTTCTCAATTTTCCAAAAAATGAATAGAATTTTTTTTAATGTTATCCCCGTGTCAATTTCTTTCTTTTTATTTTCTTTTGTTATTGTGTATCAGTCTCATTAGTAAAAAGGGAGAAATTAAAAAATAAATAAAGCGGATGCCCCTTTAAATATAATGGCGTAAATTGTTTCTTCCATTAAAATACAGTTAAAGGATTTAGTCTGCAAGAAGCTAGAATGCTGATTTTTATTTCACGTTTTATCATTGTATTTTCTGAAATACACAGATTATAATTAAATTATATGTACAATTATATGAATATATCTACAAATATGACAATTAGATATTTTTGCCAGCAACCTTATTTGGGTTTGGGAAAAACCTGATTTTTATCTTTAAATGCATAGTTTTAGATGTCCATAAGCAAACAAATTATTTTTAAATTCATTCTATGTATTTGATTTTTCGTGTTTAAGCCACTTTGGTTAGGTTTCTTGGCAGGAAAATTGGATAATTGCAATGCGCTGGCACTGAAATATGAAATATTTCAAAATAAAAGTAGGCTAAGATTTCCATATTAATTTGTTATTTATTAATTTTCTCTTTTTCTTTGTACGAGTTTCCTGCAGTGAAGCACGAAAGATATAGAATATCATAAATAATTTTAAAACATGTTCCAGTGGACACAATGACAAATATATTGACAAAACTGCACCGTTTCGCTGCCTAACAAGGCCGTGCGTTTCCTAAATGTATTTATCTATCATTTACGAATTCTTAACAATTTTATGATCAATTTGTTAGACATTGTAAATTACCTCTGTGTGTGTGTTTGTGTGTGTGTGTGTGTGTGTGTGTGTGTGTGTGTGTGTGTGTGTGTGTGTGTGTGTGTGTGTGTGTTTGTGTGTGTTGTATTTTAGTTTTCTTTCAACCTTAGTCACAACAATCGTGCGTCCTCTGCGTTAAGTTGCAGTCAATTTGTAAGTTGGGAGATAGAAACACGTATGTTATTGGGAAATTGCAGAGTTTGTTGGACATGTTCAACATCCATCGTGCGTGCTCACGAATAGTCTGCGCGCTCGAAATTCACAAGAAGACCGTGCGAGGCCCGTGCGTTCGTTTGCATTTTAGGCTGTACATACCACGTAGAGTGGAAGTACAGCCGGTTATGACTGAAGCTTTATATGTACGTTTGTGACTTCGTGAGGTGAATTTGGACATATATGAGATTAAAGTGAAGTTATAAAACTATATAAATTTCATAAAAGCAAATGATGTGCAGTAACTAAAATTATTTCTTTCTTAAGTATTAATACCGGGTATTTCCTGGTTAAATACTGGAATATTATTGATCCAATGTCATATACAATTGCTTATGTGGTATCAAACGAGATCATTGTAAAAGACATTTATCAACAGAAAACATAATCCATAGACATGAACTATAACTCGAATGGCAGTTCAGTACAGAAGTATCCTTTTGGGGAAACAATGATGTATCTATGAAAAACGTTTAACATTTCCACAAATGCCTTATTGGAATATCGATCGTTTTTTGAACATTTAGAGAATTATCTTGTCGACAACACCTTCTATAATTACAAATGCAACCCTTTTGAATATTTCATGTCATCATGCATCATGATGCGTCACCATACATGACTTTTGACTCGGTCGTGCTGTTAGTATCCTACCCTCTCATTTGTCAAACGGTAAAGTTTTGGACATTCAATATTGACGTGGGCACTTTGGCCATTTTTCTAGATTTTATTGATTGAATGAAATTAACATTTCATGTCCCTCTCCTTAATGCTATAGTGTAAAAGACACTAGCAATTAACTGTAGTTGCATCATACTGCGTATAAGGTACTTAAAGGATCAGTTTCTTTAATGTAGATTATTACAAATGATCTTGCTGAAGAATTAGTTCGTTCCTCAAAATTATAATGAATCAGTACCACTGAATATTCAAAACTCTAAGTCCATCAGAATAAGACAAATTAGAAATTAAAACAGTCTCAACGCAAAGATATATTAGAAACTGATGCTAAAATGTTTCAAACCTTTAACAAGTGTAAGACCTTTGGCTACAATGTGAAAATGGTCACCATTCAAAAGTATTATCCCAAAGATAATATGATTCATTTGCGATACCCTCATGATAGGAGTCTATTATTTTTCTCCCTTTCTGTCTTTAAAATTCATGTCTATGTAACTCTACGCATATCTGTGTCTGATATAAATATGTACTTCATTCTGGAAAGTCGCTTAAGTTCTACGTCATTTCCGGTTGACAGACGGATACTTTTGCACTAGTTACAAGGATAATTATTACAAGTACACACACACACACACACACACACACACACACACACACACACATATATATATATATATATATATATATATATATATATATATATATATATATATATATATATATATATATATATATATATATATCACATCTGTCAAAATACTCGACATTTGATTGGTTTAGTAGGATACAACATATTAGGTTACCTGTCCATCTAGTCACTCTTAGCAGAAGAGAGATGTAACAACAAAAATGGTGGACAGGTTTGCTTCCCTAAGCGAAGAAGAAATAACAAAGGTTAGAAAGGAGTTGCATTCAGAAACTACCTTAAGAAGGCGGGCCATAAAACACTATATAACTAATTATTAATATATATATATATACTCCATATATATCATCCTTACAATAATACTAGCTATTTATCAAAATGAAACAACATATGTTGGAAATCAACAGTCATACTCTAGTACAAATCATGAAATACTGTTTAATCTTAAACAAAAACATATCTAGGAATCGTTCACATGTGACTGGAGGCGTTTTCTGGATTCAAATAATTTAGGTTTTCTTTGTCAACCTACTATGATGCGACTTACACTATGACGTCATGTAAACAAACCGCACTACACTCTTTTGGGGAGAAATTTTCAATTTCAAAATAGTTTTATGTGATGTTCAGACAATATTAAATCATATACCAGTAATATACAGGTGTGGCGAAAAATAATTAGTTGTTATGATTGTTATAGTAAGACCATAACCACTATCCTCACGTTGCATTCAAGTTTTTTTAATAGCGCCTTTACAATGAGTGTTGAATTTTCAAAATGATAAAACGCATGCGATGATTTTAGTTACCATTTTGATACCTGTCGACCCATATTTCTCACACATTTTAAAGCGGTTGAGAAACGGGGTACAAAATGAATAACTGGCTATATTATATTTGTATAAGAAAGAGACAGAATGAATAAAGTTTAAAATTTCAATGATTCCTATATTTCTTTCCTTCCTGAAATTTTCGTTGTATACAACCCAAAGATAATAGTACTATGCGTTAAAATCTCTTTATAACTTATCTTGGTACGTCGATGACTTTGATATATTCTATGTGCATTGCTTCCTCTTGCATGCTCAAATTCATATTCAAAATGACCCTATTCTTTTTATAGTGTTCATCGCTCTTAGAACTTCTATCCGCCGCACGCTGCAATACGGTGTATTTCACGTCTTTCATCGGAAAGAATTATATACTGAACTAATACGCATCTCATGAACAATGTAATTCTTTATTGCATTCCCACAGGCAATATTCATTCCCGGATATCTCGAAAAATTCTACACCAATTAGGCGAACACTGATGGTCTTATTAGCATTTTATTCCATTATTATTGAATCGACGATTCACATAATCACAAGTTTATCTGGTTTATTCAACAATTACATCAGATAAGAAGTAAGCCATAGGTCAAATGTACGACAGACCGATTTAAGATAACGGTTGTATGCATAATTATTGGTTAAAGAGACAATGTGGGTGTCTTTGGACCCATGAGCTGTGTCTATTATATTTATTGTTTACTAATTTTGGATATATCCACAAATAACTTATGGGATATGGCTATTTAAAAGGGAGCTATGGTTGCAAACTGACCTTCCAAAATGGAAATATATCTACAGAATTATATACACGTATGTCACTTTCCCATAAATGACAGAAATATGCTAAATTTGAAAAAGTGTCATCGGTAGAACACGATATCTGCTACTGATATCTGTTATTTTCCACTCATTCTAAATGTTGATTCTAAATTATAAATGATTTTAATGTTGCGACAACACAAAATAGATTTAAAATATGCCTAGAATACTTTTTCTTTTCGGTGATATTTATAAAAGATAAAAACAATCACATTTTCAATATCTTCTGTCCTAGCTTTTTGTTACCCAAAGTTACCGATATTAGTATTATATTACTTTCTATAATTGCATTTTTTTCTGTAGATATATGCATATATTCGTTCTAATCCACATTAAGAGTACATACAAATAATTTAGGATCCACAACACTTTATTGTGGAACGGAACATTAAGTATGAATTAAGAAATCACAGATACCAAAGTATTTAGTTTCAGGATGTCAAGGATACAATATACAAATATGGTAAATTCGCTCATTCCATTATTGAAATCGTAAATGTATAATTATGTATCCCTTGCTTGGCATGTATTTCAACTTTACCGTGCGCCATACCAGCTTTTATAGAGAAACTTACTTATAAGCAGGCATAAAATACTACCCACATCAAAATCGTCCGAAGGGTCAAGAGAGAGAAGACATATATAAAAAGTACAAATACCAAAAACCATAATAGTAAGCAGGATCAGGAACTGGTCTATACATATAAAAACAAATCATAGATACCCAACAATTATTTTCAGAAGGTATCTGAGACAGTATACAAATTTATATTCAAATAAACATAGATCTACAGGAAATTCAGAGATGAGATCAGATGCAATGGAGGAGGAATCATTTCCTGTAGAAGGTTCAGAACATATTTCGAAACTAAACTATAGCAATGATATATTGTCGATGTGGTGTAAAACACTATTTAAGTTTACGTTTACCAAAATGTCTGTAATTGCAGAAGAGGCAGAACTAGTCGCCTCAAATATAAATAAATTTCAGTAATGACTAATGGACAAACTTGTTCCTGCCTATCATACAAAGTCGTGAAACATTTAATACGGACAGTAAATTTTTGTTATATCGCAAGGGAGAGATGTATGCTTGCTTTCCCGCAGTATATCATTGTAATTATAGGAAAATTACAAACTCTGAATCAAATATAGCCACTAAACTAAGTGTAGCATCCGGAAGTAATCGCTTGACTAACAGTCACTGCTGGTTTTTGTGAAATCTAATTGTGAGCTAGGGAAAATATCTTGTCTTATCTATTGCAGGGAATAAACTACCAAACAGACCACATGTCAATTAGTTTTTCCATGAATATCTTGTTAAAAAGACATTTTCACGATCATTTTAGTATGAATTATGTGTGCGAGGAAAGCTGCTTGTTATACGAATTCATCGGATTTATAGTTTTCGTACAAGAGAACTTTCTTAATACTAATAAAAATTACACAAGCAAGAACAAACTAATGTACTCCGAGTCATTTCGGTTTACCATGATTTACAATAAAGAACTTTTCTTTTTAGCTCTTCGTGTTTATTCATGGAGATTTTTCTGTTCTCAAAATTTCAGCCATTATTTTTAGCTTGTTGGGTTTAAGCCTTGGCAATTATTATCTAGTCCAGAATACACCACTGCAACCCTTTTTTCTCTAAGCGTACAAAACATGACTAACTTATATATGTTCTAAAGTCCACTTTTACCAACATTATACAAAGTAATAGAATATTTGCATCCGTTTGAGTTCATTAGTATACTGTGTAGTTGCTTTTATTCGCAGGGGATTCATTTCGCTATATTCGCGGTCATAGAAATTTAATACCCGTAAATAAGCTCCTCTCAGAAAAACGCTAATTAAACAACTATACAGTACTTTATGTCAATAAACAAATTATTATGTCAACACTGTTATGTGTGAAAATTGCTTCGTTATCTTATATGCATTAAACTATTTGTACAATTACATGAACGTGGAGATGAACAACCATATTGAAAATCAAATATAATCGAATATCTTTTTGTCATTTTGATCAAATAAGAAGGATTATGTGACTAAGTGAAGGGAAGGGAAATCAGTCTTTAACCTACCAACCATTTTTCTTCCCTAGTGAAAGCAGGTTCAAAACACATTATAAACCTTACATAATTATGCTGGTTCGTAGTGATTTCCTGTTTTATTGAACGTATACAAGTTGTTTGTATATTTCAGTGGTGCTAGCGGTGCTTGAGAACACAATAAGTGACCAGCTACCAGGGTTTGATGATACTCCAGTAAATGCCTCAGCTATAGCAGGACATACTGCCATTCTCTACTGTTCTGTCACAAACATTGGGAAACACGAGGTAAGTTTTACTGCATGGTTTTAGGTTTATTAGTGTCATAAAAGTTGTTGTGTGTGCCAATCATATCTAAAACTAACTGATGATTATTTCACCGAACTTGACCTTTTCACCGAATTTAAGACGTTTCCGTGTAGCATTTGCGACGGGTGTGGCACGCTGACTGCCCCCGGACACCTGATCCTCTCCCGGTTTGGATTCGCAATTGTTCTTCATGTTGAGACCATTTTTATATCTAATCTGAGATATTCTAATGGACTTGGAATTCCGATTATTCATTGGTACTGATTCCGTTTTTCCTTAACATTGTAAAATAGAAAGGTAAAAGAAATTATTTTCGTGTAAACTTATGTTTGAATAGTTAATGAATTGAGCATTCTACTTTAATTTAAAACTGTGTGAAAAACAAGAACGCCTCTAATTTTATGTCTTTCTGTAAAGATCTGTATAAATCATGAACTAACAAACCGTCTTTTCTGTATAGATCTGCTTAGATCATTTATAGAATTCTTAAAGAGCTTTCAGTGAATGTACAGAGCCATGCAAAAAGTATTCATACCGTACACTATTATTTTTACTACATATTTCATATAAAATCACATTTTTTTAAACTAAATTTGTGGAGCCATTATGGCACTTAAACAGATTTTTCACTGTTAAAAAAATAAGGGAATACGATTTCATTATATATATCAAAACTCAAGTCCATTATAACACGACGAATTAGATGTGCAAATGGTCTCAACATGAAGAACAATTACGAATCCCAAACGGGATAAGACCAGGTGTCCGGATGGAGTAAGCGTCTTCTGCTGGCATGCCACACCCGTCACAAATGTTCAATGGAAACCTTTCTAGTTCGATGAACGGGTCAAATTTAGTAAAAAGGTCCAGTTTGGTGATGAGGTCAAGTTTGGTGAAAAGCATGATTGGTGAAACGGAGTCACTGTCTGTGGCCGTGATCCAGAATTCTATCTAATGTCTAATTTTTATTTTATTTAAATTGTCAAATCTTTGAAATGATGCATTAGAAAATTACACCCAAAAAGCAATGTAATTTGGAAACATTCCCTTTTTAATGGTGAAAATTTATTGAAATTCGATAAGAAATTGCTTCACAATATTTTTTGAAAAATTGTGGTTTTATATGAGATATAGTAAAAGATAATAGTGTATGAATAATTTTCGCACTTCTCTGTATATGTAAAGATCAAGACTTTCAACTGCATATATATATATATATATATATATATATATATATATATTATATATATATATATATATATATATATATATATAGGTTGTGTGTGTGTGTGTGTGTGTGTGTGTGTGTGTGTGTGTGTGTGTGTGTGTGTGTGTTTAAAGCGTTTTGTTTGCATGGATCTATATAGATCATATGAGGAATGAACAAAGTGTATTTTCTGCACATAATTATTCACATTATATACAAACAAACCTAGCCTACATAGAGCTAGGTAGTTCATATATAGAGATCTAACTGTACATCTAAACTGAAGATATACATATATATTTTTTAAAATAATGCAATAGATGATACTTTGTTGGTAAATGGAAATATGTCATGATGACATGATAAACAACATTTCTGTGAACATAATTTAAAAACATTAATCAGTAATATTCGTCCGATCTCGTTGGTCGCTTTCAAAAGATACTTTTTGTCTCCCTTTTCACTGAGTTATCCTTATAACTAGTGCAAAATGATCAGCCTGTTATCCACAGGGGGGACTGGATGACAAGCTACACACGATATGACGGCACAATACAATCTATGACGTAGCACTTCTGTGGCTTCCAGAATGCAGTACATATTTACGTAAGGCATGACTAAGATATGCGTAGATCTATATAGACAAGTAGATCTTGCGTAAATCTACATAGAAATATATCTTATAAAGGGGAGAAAAATAATCAACCCCTACCTTACAGGTATGGCAAAGGAATTTCAATCGGCAAGCCTCTGGTTCGTCGTTCAAGAATCTTACCCTCACATTGAGATTCCTTTGTCATACCCTCAAGGTAGGGATAGATTCTATTATTCTCCCATGGTTCACAGCTTTTATTCTTTTATAACAGGAATGATATCTTTGTCAACCCTATGGTATTGACAAGCTACACACGTTATTTATGAAGAAGAACCTTTTTTGGCTTTTAGATTTGAGTGTTTTGTACATAGTTATGTCAGACTTGACATAGATCTAGGGTTTGTCATTCAAGAATCTTACCCTCAGATTTATATTTCTTTGTTATACCCTCAAGGTAGGAATAGATTCTATAAAACTTATTGGTTTTTCCTGACAAAGAGTTTAAGCCATCGCTAACTCTTGCTCACCCATAGGAAGTTTAGAAAGGTTTTTTTTCTGAAAGCTTATCAAAAGCGATAGACAATTAGTCAAGCTAGCACTCTACTAATTGATGTGTTTAATAGGTCTGAGACAAAAACTAAAACTAAGAATCACTTAAAACCCTAATTAATTGCCTAATGAATGACCACATTAGATTCCCCACGGTGGGTTGCAAACACATTATTGGCCAGTTGAATAACACGAAATGATACATCTGAATACTACTTCCCGGATCAAAGTAAATTTATCAAGTCGGAGTATTGCATTTTCCAATATGGATATTTGATTTCGTTTTTTAAATATGCAAAGTCTTCGATCAAGGAATAAATCCGCTGTATAGAGTGGAAACTAAAACTTTCACAATTCATTGCATCTGCAAATATTTTATTTTAATCTTTCTGTAGGGTATCAAATTATACGCTCAATGACTATCATGTATGCTAATTAAAAAGGCATTAGCTGTGCTTTTTTCAAAATTATTCAAGTTTCATTTTTACAAGTTATATTGATCTACATTACAAAAAGAAACATAAACATAGACATAGAATCATTAAATTTCTAAATATTTTGTGAAAATTGCTTTAAAAATGGTACCCGGAAATTTAAATATCTAGTGATTGGTTATCATCTTCTCCTGACTATGACGTTTTCATTTCACAACTTATACGTTATACCAGGACATGCTTTTCTTATGAATATTTTATTCTGAGAGCAAAACGACTCGCCAATAAACTACATACACGAGGTTACGTTGTTGAACGCTTGAAAGTTTTATGGTCGATACGGCGATCTTGTTAAACATTATGAAGTCCCCTTCTCAGTAATATTAGATTGTATTCTGGAGCATGGCCACAGACATTGGCCCCCTTTCGCCAATTATGCTTTCCACCAAACTTGATTTTTTCACCAAACTTTACCTAATTTGACCCGTTCATCGAACTAGAGAGGTTTCCATGGAACATTTGCGACGGGTGTGGCATGCCATCTGAGGACGCCGCTCCCTCCAAACACCTGGACCTATCCCATTTGGATTTCGCAAAGGTTGTTTATGTTCGGGCTTGGTCTTTTCATCGAATGTGACCTTTTCATTGAACTAGGGAGGTTTTCATGGAACATTTGCAACGGGTGTGGCATGCAAGTAGACCATTTGCACATTTAATTCATTGTGCTCTAATAAATTTATGATTCGATTATTAATTGGCACTTCTTCGTTTTTACATTGTCAAAAACTACTCTGATTCCACACATAAATACACTGAAATTGATATCAAAAGATGCTGGAATTTCTAATAGACAATATATTTGAAATGTTCGGAGTCGTGGTCTTTCAATAAACTGTCGGCATTTCAATGTTCCTATATTCATAGCAGAAACTGCTGAATCAAAAGAAGAAAATTTAGTCCTTTACTTTGACATTTAGACATATCAACGACGTTTTGTCAATTAATAATGACAATTTTCATACATATGTCACTGCGATATATCACAGCGAACTGGAAATTAAAGATACAACAGAATCAACCACATACGCTTCATACATAGACATTTTACTTACTATAGACACAGACGAGAAATTGACAACTAAGATATACGACAAACGCGACGATTTCGGCCTTCCCATCGTAAATAAATTTTCACATTTAAGTAGCAATATCCCACAATCACCTGCATATGGAGTTTATATTTCACAAATGATCCGATATGCCAGGGCGTGTTCAACATATGAACATTTCATATACAGAGGTAAACCACTCAGTGACAAAATATTAACACAGGAATATCGAAAACCGTGTTTTTTACGGTTGATATAATATTTTTGTTTGCGATTTACTATGTGAAATGTTAGATGGCGGTTGTTGAGACGTCTGTACCAATTATGACGAGGATTCGTTCCTCGCGTATTTTATTTTAATTTGACTGTGAACTCACGGCGGGTGTGGCCGGTCGACCGGGGATGCTTACTTCTCCATGGCACCTGATCCCACCTCTTGATTTAAAGAGGTCCGTGTCTATCCATTTTTACCAGATTTGTACCTATATTCTGGACATTCTAATGATATCTGATATTCTTTTATATTCAGAAACCTAGGTTTGCCACTTGATAAACTCACCCTTACTATTTGAATATGAATACCACACTGGACCTGGCCTTGTTTTCTCAAGATATATAAGAATATAAGATTTCTTTTTATTTCTGTGTACAGCTCTCATTATTTGTACAAGTAGTATAAGAAAAAAATCGAAATATGTTTTTGTGTAAATACAGCTAATGCTCCTGTTAAAATAATTCTTATTTTGCTGACACAACAAGAAATACATACAGTATTTCAATAGTAAAAATAGTAAAAACATAATACCACAGTTATAATTTTGCAAAAGAATAAGTCAAAACAAATGCTAAAAAGGATCATTTATGTCAATAAAACTACAACATTTGTGGTGGAATTGAAGATACATGTAGAGTTCCGAAGTAGTATCAAGCAAGGCAAAAATTTAACGTAAATGTATTCCGAAATGTTTGCAGGTTGTTTGGCTTAATCCCAAGAAAACATTAATTTCAAAAGAGGACAGACGACTCATGGATGACACCCGGATGTCGATAGAACGACCAGAAATACCGGACTGGAATTTGCATATACGCCATGTTAGATATGATGATAGGGGGATGTATGTGTGCTTGCTCAATACAAATCCAGTCTCTGTCAAAAGAATTTACCTTAATGTATATGGTAATGTTGACATCACAGACGTAACAATTATTTCTGTTATTTTGTTTTTATCGTTTTTCCTTTTTTTTGTTTTTGTTTTTTTTGCTTGTTGTTTTTATAATAATAATAATAATAATAATAATAATTATTATTATTATTATTATTATTATTATTATTATTATTATTATTATTATTATTATTATTATTATTATTATAATTGCTGTAGTTATTTTATATTTATCACATTATACATCAGTTAACATGATATTAGCAATGTTATTGCATTATACATCAGTTGTTAGTACAACGATGTTAGCAATGTTATCACATTATACAGCAGATATAACTATGTTAGCGATATTATCAATTATACGTCAGTTAAACCTATGTTAGCAAAGTATTCACACTATGCATCAATTGACACAATGTTAGCAATATATGTACATTGTACATCAGTTAACACTATGATGTTAGTCTTGTTATCATATGGTACATAAGTTCTTAGTACACGATGTCAGTATGTCAGTTTTATCATATTCTGTTTACGTGATGTTAGTAATGTGATTACATCATAGATGAGTTGTTAGTACAGAATGATGTAATGTTGTCACATTAAGTTCACACAATTCCAGTATTGTTTTCACAATTAACATATCAAATGTAATTATTTGGAATATCAGTAGATAGCACGTATAAATGGACCCCTTTTATAATAAACTTCCATTGTATTTTCATAACAACCCTATAAGAAAGTTAAAGAATAATATGTTTGCGATTACTCTGTTTCACTTGGTGAAATGATGACTTGCCTTTCCATTGACGGTTGTTGAGACGTCTGTACCAACTGTTACGATTACTCTGTTTTACTGGGTGAAATGTTGAGTTGCCATTCCGTTGGCGGTTGTTGAGACGTCTGTACCAGCTGTGACGATTACTCTTTTTAATGGGTGAAATGTTGAGTTGCCTTTCCGTTGGCGGTTGTGGAGACTTGTGTACCAATTGTGACGAGGATTCGTTCCTCATGTATTTCATTTTGACTTAACTGTGGACTCACGGCGGGTGTGACTGGTCGACAGGGGATGCTTACTCCTCCATGGCACTTGATTCCAGAGGTCCGTGTTTGTCCATTTTTGCCGGATTTGTATGTGTCCTCGACATCCTAAAGATTTATACTTTGGTATCTGAGATGTCTTATATGTTTATGATGACTTGTTATTTACCAGATTTCCAGTACAAAAGTAGGTAAATCATTTTATTTACTCTTTTCATTTATTGGTATTTGTTCAATAAATTTTCTTCGTCATTGAAATCTCAGACTGGTTGTATAGTCAGTCTAGAATTATTCAATAGAATCTTGGGATATTAACAGAGTTTGTCCTTTGTTTTAGTTGAACCGGATATTAATGAGTTATGGAGCAGTGGTAAACAGGTCATCCGAGAGGGTTATAGAGCGGAACTACATTGTAATGCCACTGGTGTACCACAACCGACTATTACGTGGTTCAGAAAAACCAAGTATAAAAGATCAAAAGAAGGTATGTCGATTTCATCTGAAATGTACATTGAATAATGTCTTGCGTCGTGTGTGCTGTTACAATTGACGGGGTACCTACGTAATTTACATCCTAAAACTGAACCTTAACACGAGATTGAATTCTAGATTTAAAATGAACTGATAACAATAACAGAAAATTTAATGATGATGATGATGATGATGATGATGATGATGATGATGATGATGATGATGATGATGATGATGAAAATAAAGAAAAGCAAATAATAAAAACGAAGTTAAACGAAGTTATTTTCCCACTGACATAATTATCCCATAAATCAGTAGTAAAGAAGTCATCAAAATAGTCTGATTGACAACAAAACAATACAACTGTTAAATAGTGAATGTTTTTACACTTGCTTAAGAGATTTATCGCTTTATATATCATATAATTGAAATCATTTAGCTTGATTTTGGAATAAGAACTCAATATTCACCCACAGAATATAATAAAAGTTTGAAAGAATCGACAAGACGCAAATATTTCCATGGTAACTACTATAGGGTTCATTGATTGAGTCTGTAATTCAAAATGACCCCTAAAACATCAGTAATAAAATTATTGTAAATTTCATCTTGCTGATAAATGCTGTTTTTTCATAGCCAATAACCTCTACTTTCTTATGCTTGCAGCGCTAGCATCACCTGGAGAATATCTAATTATACATAACATAACACGTCACTGCGGGGGCATCTATGAATGCGTAGCATCAAATGGAATTGGAGATGCTGTATCCATGGAGATTGAAGTTGAAGTTAATTGTATGTATATTGTGCGATATATACATCTCTATCACGTAATAAAATGAAAGATTGTAAAAATATTATTTCAAAATACCATTATTTCAACTTTTGACCCGTTGAAAGTGTGACCAAATTATAATATGTTGTCATAGACAGGTTTGTATTTCATATAACATTTACATGGATATACCGTATAACACTGACATCGATATATCATATTACATTGACATCGATACACCATGTTGCATTGACATCAAAATATTATATTACATTGACATAACTTTATCATATTACATTAGCATGGATACATCATATTGCATTGACATGGATATACCGTATTTTATTGACATGGATACATCATATCTCATTGACTTGGATACATAATATTACATTGACATCGATGTACCATATTACATTGACATTGACATGGATATACCGTATTACATTGACATGGATCCATCATATTACATTGACATCGATATATCATATTACATTGACATTCCAAGAAGCAAAATATTCTAGTACATGTAATATTGTAAAACATCAATATAAGATTCCTAAAAAGCTTTGTTAGACTTTGTGGCATGCCAAAATCACGGAATTGCATTAATTCTATATTCTCATTTGACCCGCTTTCCTTCCATAAATGTGGTTTCTAGAATACATGTTAACCGGAGACAATAATCTGTAGAAACCCTACAATTGACTATAAAATATGGAAATACCGTCCATAGTTTGGCTTGATCTAATGAGCGGCGTGACTACTTAAAGCCCATGCCGCTCGTCCTCATGAGGCAAGGGTTGTCTAGTATGTATGTGCTTGTTTCCTTCGTGAGGGCTCCGTGTTTCTAACGGGTACTTAACTGCCAATGCACTTGTATACTGCCATGAAGTAATCGAACTACACGTTTGATTTGACTGATTGTTGTTTTAAATCCCGCCAGGAATCATTCACTTATATGAAGATGTCGCCAGCTTTAGGTGAAGTGCCACAAATTTTGACCTGTGCTAATTAGACAGTCGCCAATGCATTGGGGATCTTTGATGTGCCACGCTTTACGCGACACGGTTTTTTATCTAATTCGAAAGACAAGTGTCTTTCACTTCGTATACCGATCGTTTGGCGAAGGAACAGTCACTACTATTTTTAAAATCTTTGGTATGACCCGGTCCGGGAATCGAACCCAGAACCTTTCGCTTGCGAGTCGAACGTCTACCACAAGACTACCGTAATTGTTCACGAACTACCCGTCCTAGAACCGTTCATACTCATCTAGATATAGATCTATGTGGACAGGAGATGAACATTCACCTCTGAAAATCTGGCACGATCAGGAATCAAACCAGGGACCTTCATATTGAAGAAGTGACGCTCTCCTAACTGTTTAACAGAAAATCAGTGTGAAATTCCTGAATTAACTGCTAGTGAGAATATTTAGATTTACCCCTAGCAAACTAGAACTAACCGAGAAAACACAGTATAACTCATTAATGTGATTTTGGCATGTCGCATTCATCTAAAAGCATTTTTCTCAGTTCAGTATGAATTGAGAGCGACCGACAAACCGCAAGATACAAATTACAGCTGCTAAACAGAGACCCGACTGGTCTAGTCACGTGATCATCTTAACAGTAATTAAGTATGCAAGACTGTTGACAGAAATAATAAACTGCAATTCTGTAACCTTACAGACAGCGGTTTCTATAAACATTTTATTAATACTGTGCATGCTTTATTATTGTGTCATGACATTTTTGCTATTAAGTATTTTCTTTTCTTGCAGTTAAACCTGAAGTAAGACTACTGAATAAAAAGATCAGCCAAGAAATTGGAAAAGAAACAATTTTAGCCTGTGAAATCACTGCGTCACCTCAAGGGGAGGCCTACTGGCGCAAAGGAAAGGTCAAACTAGCTCCATCAAAGTCATCTAAATATAGATCGGAGGTTTATAAAGATGAACCCGATACCGTCTCCCTAAGCCTCGTTATACACGATCTAGACGTAACAGATTTCGGTGTTTATACATGCGAAGGAACAAATCACTTTGGAAGAGATTCGGAGGATGTGCATCTGTATGGTATGTGAAATAAATGTCAAATATACAAAAACAAATAACGAAAGTATTTCCGATATTCTAGACGAGGATACACTCCTCACGTATTTCAATGGACTTGACTGTGTGACAGGGGATGCTTACTCCTCCATGGCACCTGATCCCACCTCTTGGTTTCTAGAGGTCCGTGTTTGTCCATTTTTACCGGATTTGTATCTATGTCCTGGAAATTCTATTGATTTGTACTTTGGTATCTGAGATTTTTTATTTTCTAGAACTTTAAAAAAGACATTAGCTCGTGATATATACTGTATTCAGATTAAGCAACTACAGTAAGATCGCGCCTGAAGACCACCTTGCTTTAGGTAACTACCTCGCATTGATGACAGTAATTATACTGTCTCTTGATCAGTACATGTATCTAATAAGTATATACACTCGCTAATCAGACCACTTTGAGGCTGTCAATTATGTGGTCCTAATTGCTAGGTTCCACTGTACATGGGAGCCAACCTGGCTTAGTCGGTAACTCGCTCGATTTTTTATCGTGAGTTCGAGTCCAGCCCGCGGTAGGTTGGTTTCCTGTCTTGCGGATGACACAAAAATCGAGGTCCCGTGTCACATGGGAGCCAGCATGGCTTAGTCGGTAACTCGCTCGATTGTTTATCGTGAGTTCGAGTCCAGCCCGCGGTAGGTTGGTTTCGGTAGGTCTTTCGGATGACACAAAAATCGAGGTCCCGTGTCACAATAGGTGTCGACACGTTAAAGAACTCTCCTGCTCATTGGCCGTAAGTGCTGAGCATAGGTCAACATTTGTAGCCCTTCACCGACATTTTATTTTAGTGACGTCTCCATATGAGTGAAAGATTCTTGAGTTGGGCGTTAAACAACAAACAAACAAACCACTGTATATGACAACAAAAAATAAGGATAAAACTACAGTATTCCGACGGTCAAAATATGATAACTTGTAACACACCGAACAAATGTTATCTTTATCGAAAGTGTTTCCAATTGGAAAACATGCATAGGTAAAAACACTTAAGTTCTATTAAGATAATGTACGGCACCTATGGATCTAATTCAAACAAAACATTACATGTTACTAAAAGGTCTGATATATTTTCTGTTGATATTCCAAACAAATCGATATTATTTCGCTGTCAGACATGAAACAATTTTGAATAGTGCGTAAACCAATAATTTGTTCGCTAAAACTTCACATATTGCAAAAAACTGAAAATTTTAGGCGTTACATAACACGTACAGTAACGCTTAGTATTCTTTTAGACTTTAACCGTGTCTTGTTGTCATGTACGTAGTTTTGATGAACTGTGAAATATGAAAAAGTAAATCATGTTTGTTATCAATAAAGGCGTAATTACTTTAACCACAGAAACGCAAAAATGATATGAGCATATATATATATATATATATATATATATATATATATATATATATATATATATATATATATATATATATATATATATATATATGTAACTTATAACGAAGTGGAAGAGAAATAGATTAAAACTTCGTTATAGCCGGATTTCGTTATTCTAAATTATCAAGAATAATGTAAGAGATATCCTCGCTATATATCCGGCATTTCGTTATATACAGTCTGATTTTAAGTGAAGTTGACTATATATATATATATATATATATATATATATATAATATATATATATATATATATATATATATATATATATATATATATATATATATATATATATATATATATATGCATTCCTATCAAAACACGCAAAAGGAATTCTATTTTTCGAGAAACAAACAAAGTTATTTTAGCTATTTGTTAACCCTAACTTACTATTCTGTGTTATTTTTGTTTGATTGTTGACGATGGAGCTGGTTGAAGTGAGGATATTTCTATTTTATTACATAGATTCTATAAAAGTAGCTAGGGGAAAAATTGTATAGATAAATACATTGCCCCTACAGGAATAATATATCTTGATATACAAGTCGATACAATTATTATATCTGTTATAGCTAACATCTTTCTTCCATACGTAAATCTATTGCAACTCTACGGCAGCTGGATAAGATACGAATCAAAAGTTTTTATTCGTCTATTTTTAGAATATCGGAAATTAACCACTATGAAATCTACCGAGGCACCAAAGACAACAATTTATAGATCCGACAAAGGAAATGTAATCTTGGTTCCTAGGAACAGAGAGCAAACTACTTTAAGACCATCAGTAAAAAATGTATATCATCCAAATGGCATCAAAGAGAATGATATAAAAGGTGAACTAAATATATCACTTATAATTGTAATTTTTTGCACTTAAAAAAAGGATTTGTATTTAAGATCAAGATGTTTTGAGTTGTCTATCATTGATTATTATGTTTCTATATATAACTCTAATACTTCGACATGACTCTCTCTCTCTCTCTCTCTCTCTCTCTCTCTCTCTCTCTCTCTCTCTCTCTCTCTCTCTCTCTCTCTCTCTCTCTCATATCGACCCTATTCATTTGTTCGTCTTTTATTTCATGTCTAACTCTACCTATCATTTTCATTTTTTCCTGAACATGTTTTTTTATAATCTTCTCTATCTTTGTAGGTACAGCTGGAATGTATACAAAAAACCGTGCCGTGAGCAATGACAATCATCCCTTTAGTTTTCTGTTTATTATACTATTGTATCATATATTCGTCACATTTGTCTTTGCACATGTTATTTGATTGCAACACCTTTTCCCCAAAAAAGTCACAACGTTTAGAATTCAAAAGTTTAGCGTATTTGAAAAATCGAGAAACAAGACATTTTTAAAAATGTACTTGAAAAAATTTGAGACATGCATTGAAATATATGTAGTAATTTTAGGGTCGTAGATGATACATAGATTCATTAAGATACTTGACCATCTTAATTCTGTTGCATTCCAAAGAACTCCATCGTTATTAGATGTCCTAACATGGATTAGAACGTGTTATAGGTCTACAAAGGTAAACTGATACATATTTGCTATCACAACGAGTCTTAATGAAATAATTACAGGGGTGTCAGGCTTATTATTGACACAGATATATTAGAGCTTACCTAATGCATGAAATCCATTTAAGACAATACGCTTTATCAGTATAATCTGTTTTTGGAAAATAGATCATATTGTTTTGTTTTGTCAGGACCCGGATGTACAGTTTACATTGATAGATCTGTCTTAAAGATATTATTTAAGTAATGAAGAGATGGCAATGAACATATCAATGTTATAGCAATGCGTTAGTTGGGGTTTCTGTTCATTTCAAAGTTCTTAGAAATCAGGGATAATTGCCTGACATCACCAGAGAAACCATAAGTTTTTGTCTACGCAATAAGATGACATTTCATTCGCCAAACCATATAGTAATATGTATCAACGAAACACAAGGTCAAACCTGTTTGTTTAAGAAATATATTAAATGTGTTATAAAATTTAACGTTCAAAAGGAATGCCTATAAAATTACAAAATTGCAGACTCTGTATCAATACACAATTATCACATACACAAAACCATACAAAGTTATATATATATATATATATATATATATATATATATATATATATATATATATATATATATATATATATATATATATATATATATAGTATAAATATATATATATATATATATAAATAAATTATAATATTATATATATATAGAATAATATATATAATAGTATATAATATATAAATATATATAATACTCTATATATATATATATATATATATATATATATACTATAATAAATATATATATAGTATATATATATATATATATATATATATATATATATATATATATAACTATATATATATATATATATATATATATATACTATATAATATATATATATATATATACTATTATATATATATAAAGTATATAGTATATATATATATATAATATATAATATATATTATATATAATATATATATATATATATATATATAATATATATATATTACATATATATAATATATATATATATATATATATTATATATATTGTATTATATATAATATATATATATACATAGATATATATATATATATATATATATATATATATATATATATATATATATATATATATATATATAGTCCGTGTATGAAATAAAAATAGGACGTCAGTATAATAAATTTACTTACTTGTGATTTATTGTGATAAATCTTTTTTTTTACAAATTTGAAATTCCCGTGATTGATTTTAAATAATAATACTAAATGAAGTTAAATGAGTAGACTGTCTCAAGCTTCCATGCATGTACTTCCCATTTCATTTTACATTGCTTCACCCCACTAAATCGGTCTGACTTAGATGATATTTTGTATTAAAACATTAGTATTATTTTTAATTATGACAATTATGACAATACTATTATTTTTAATTGTAATAATGCTATTATTTTGTATCATGACATTAGCATTATTTTTTATTATGACACTACTATTATTTTTCATTGTAATAATGTTATTATTTTGCATTATGACATTAGTATTTTTAACAAAGACAAAAGTATTATTTTCAATTATGACAAAAGTATTATTTTGAATTAGGACTAGCATTATTTTTCTTTCATTAATATTTCACCTACAATTATGTATAATTACACATGTGCCAATGATTGTTTTGTGTACAAAGGAAATCCATCGTTTTATGTAATCTGTTTTGTTTTGTCAAATCGGGTAAAATACAGTTATTTTAGCATATGTTTTATTGTAATTAAGACGGGCGTATATATCTATATATCTATATATATATATATATATATATATATATATATATATATATATATATATATATATATATATATATATATATATATATACCATAAAACGGACATTTGAAATCACGTGTTATTATACATATGTACTCGGACAGACTTGTGTTCCAATAATAAGAGTTGTTTCTCTAAGTGACATCAGTTGTCGTTATACCAAGGTTATTATCATAACTATATTTTTAGGTAACGACACATAATAATTTTATTTGTTAATTGTTTTCGGTGTATGTGTACATATCTATTCATTAAATGAATGAAACTACAATTTGTTGTATTGTTTACGTGTGTACAATTTGTAACAAGGAATTATTATTCACTGATATCATTTGAATTTGACTGTGGATTAGCGTTGAGTATGATCGGTCCACAGGAAAAGCATACTCTTCAATGGCACCTGATCCCACTTCTGAATTTCCAGATGTCCGTCTTTGTCCAATGTTCACCAGATTTGTATATTCGTCTCCTTGACATCCTGAGGAATGATTCTTTGGTATCTGCAATTTTTATATTATTCTCAACATAAAATATTTTGTGTTTTTATTTATTTGTTTGAGATTTTATATGATTTATTTGTTTTATGTTTACGATAACATGTGGTAGTTCTGTTAGTCAAGAAATTGACATCGAAGTAGTGATATGTTTGAAACACTATCTCCCGTGGTATGCAGGTTTAGATCAATCTTCTCAATGTTTTTCGTGCTAGAATATGTTTACGCCCAAATAAATCTTAAACTTGAAGCCAAAACAGAATTGTTAAAATGCTTCTTCTCAAATTACAGTAATTAACCTATGTTTTGTATCAAATTTACTGCTTTTTTATTTTACGGAAAAGGGGACAAAGAGTGATTTATGAACTCCATACTCTGAACTTTAAGATTATCTAAACATTATTTTCAGCTAAATATTTTCCCCTATTTGATAACGACACAGAACGACTTGCCGAATATTTTACTTCACCATGTTTCTGATAAAGCAATGAATTTTAGTAAATATGATTGACGGTCGCTATTACCCTTTGTCAACCATCGATATACAATATCGTGTGCATGTAACTAAACAATCAAATGAGTCAAATTGGCTTTTGAATGTCAGACTCAATGAAATTATATTTATTGATACATTTGAATTAAATATCGTAATTGTTCAATGCAGTCCATCATTGTACTCTATCGTTGGTCAAAGGAATAAACTCCACTCAAGACACAGTATACATACATATATATATATATATATATATATATTAGGGTTGTCAATGAGTAACCGGTTAACCGAGTACTCGTCGGATGGTCCGATAATCGAATACTTAAGTCAGTACTCGATTACTCCAACAGAATTTAAAAACCACGTGTATTTAGCATTCTTCAAATATTTAGAAATAAAGATAATCATCTAACTGATTTGATCCACCTCTATCCTCGATATATACATGATTATACAACAACTAGCGTCTTTATACCTGTCACTTGGTTTGCCATCTCCAGCGGGAGTTGTTTGTTTTTTTATATTTACATATAATGAATTGTTTTCAGTATAATATTCTCTCGATCCATGATAATTTAGTAATAAGATAACCAGATATATGTAAAGCTTATAAGTACATATAGTTATATTAAAACATTTCATTAATAAAACGATACATTGCTGAATCCATATAGGGAACCGAGGTTCCAAAGCCATTTAAGATTATCGGGGAGCATATTACCGAATCTTACAGAATTGGCTCTTGATCGACTTACGCCCGCTAAATCTTTCATTTGTGATAATAGTAAAGCTACCAACGTGATTATCAGATAAGACAGAATGGTCATTATATAGTGTCTGGAAGCTATAAAATGACCCGCAGAGCTATTAAAGTTAAACTTTCCCCAGGCATAGTGGGAACAAGATAATATACTCTATCGGGCAAATAAATGTATCAGTGCAACCCCCTCCACTTCTGGGTTTGCAACTGCAATATTACATAATTGACCATGTGTATGTATTTCTGTGTGTGCTTACCTGTATATATATATATATATATATATATATATATATATATATATATATATAATATATATATATATATATATATATATATGTATATATATATATTTGTGTGTGTGTGTCTGTGTGTCTGTCTAATAGTGTGTGCATGATATTGTGTGTGCATGATATTTATAGGTTTGTTTCAATGTGTGCTTACTGTGTGTATGTGTGTAAATGTATGTGCTTCTTTCCGTTTGTGTACGTGTTTCTGTGTGCTTACCATGTTTGTGTTTATGTATTTCTATGTGTGCTTACCTGTGTATAAGTTTATACTTTGGTATCTGAAATTTGTATATGTATATCTGTGTGTCCTTATTTTGTATGTGTGTCTCCGTATATGCTTACCGTGCGCGCGTGTGTGTATGTGTGTGTGTGTGTTCTTACCATTTGTTTATGTATAAGGTTATTTATGTGTGCTTACAGTGTATTTGTATGCGTGTGAATATGTGCTTACTGTGTGTGTGTGCGTGTGTGTGTGTGTGTGTTTGGTGATTTTGTTTAAGTTTAAATTTTTAGCACTTACGCCACCTATAAATGGTTGATAGCTATGTTGATTAAAGGGTCATCTTACGTTTCTCAATTAAGAATGAGTCTTTCATGTTATCGTCTCATGTGTATATGAAAACGATCAAATCCACTTACCTAACTGATATTTTTGTATGTATAAAGACAAATTATGCTTCCATAAGTTTGCTGTGTAAATAATTTCTAGGAATAAAATGGATCACCACGGCGTTAAGCGTCCTTATCGTAATCAATCATTGCATGAATATATTGAAATCAAAGACTTTTGAAATCAACTTTTCTATTTACTACCCTTTTGACACTATACGTTCTCCAAATCAAAACCCTTTAATAGCTATTTTGTATTGTTTATAAAGACTTGATAGATCATATGTCAGCACTTCACTTTCACAAAGGCAATTATAATGCCGCATAGACAGCAAAATGCAATTTCGATCCCTTTATTAGACATATGGTCTTGATGTCCAAAAGACAGAAGGCAGCACGTCTGTTTTGAAGGCGAACGTTCCTTATTACAACTTTATATTGATTTTGCAGTAAACAGGACCGAAGAATTGGCAATTACAGTATATGGAGGTTTAGTTTAACTCCTCTATCAACTATACATTAAAGTAGTTAACACAAGAAAACCCACGAAAGCTAATTATACCATAAGACCTATAAAAGCAGAATTAAGTTTTCAGATACAGAAACATTCACTTGCCCATCAGCACATTCAAATTACAAGTGCATGTTTGATTTCTAAAGACATTCAAAGTACAAAGACATTTCTTTTTCTCTCTCACGTGTATGTATACTAAAAATTTATTTCATTTTCGATAACTACCCAGGTATTTTGTAAAGCATGTGTGAATGTCATTTTGCTTTAGTTCCGCCTTTTATCACTCCATTGGATCCGGTTAAGTGTTAAAAAATCCATTTGGCTAAATGTTAGAGCTTTAATTTGACTAAGTGTTAGAAACTTTATTAAGCTACATATCAGAGCTTTCATTTGACTACGTGTCAAGGATTTTGTGTTGATAATAGCGCTCCCATTCGGCTTACTGTAAATGCTTTTATTTGGCTAAATGTTACTGCATTTATTTTGCTCAATGGTAAAGCATTCATTTGTTTAAATGTTAGAGCGTCAATTTGGCTAGAGTTTCGTTTGCTTCATTTAACTGCTACAGAGCTATCTTTCTTTTTTGCAAAAATCAAACGAAGAAATCGCGATTAAAGTCAACATTTTGCAAATCTTACGGTCGTTTTAAATAAGCAATTACCATGTTTCAGTAACTGAAATATTGAGTTACCTGATCCATGGCACACAGGATTTATTCCTCAATTATTTCATATAAATCCGACACAAGGAATATGACCGCCAGGCAGGGGGTGTTTATCACTCCGGGACACCTGTTTCCTTTTCTGGATTTTTAAGAGGACCGTGCTCATTCCGTGTTCACCATACTCGTAACTGTGTCATGAGCCTTATGGCGAAAACTACTTCGGTACTTATTGGACTATTTGTATACACTACTGGTTTGATGTTTTACACGCTTAACACTCAAGAAAAGACAATTTTCAAATTTTCCTTTACTGTATGCTCTACCTGGAAATTTTATATCCCATAATATTTTCATCCTCCATCCTTCTACGACAGAAAACATATTGACCCTTCTATAAATATATATTTACATACCGACTGCAATTCGCTTCATTACAAGTATATAGAGCGATATATTGTATATTCTGTAAATGCAGTCGCGTGCCCCGGGTATTAACTGCTTTACTTTTCAGGTTAGGAATACATGAACGAATCCATAAAGAATAGAATATTACATGTTTATTTCTTATATATTTAATTTTAAATGCCATACATTATGCCTACCCCCCCCCCCAAAAAATAAAAATCACAGAAAGAAATCGGAAACTCGAGACTACATCTGTCGCACATTGTACAGCCTACAGGCCCCTATCGCGATATATCTAGGTCATGTTATGACCAGAACCACAGACCACAGTCTGGCACAGAAATGAATGTTCGCTTGGTAGTTACAGAAAAAAGAGAGTAAGGCCTAGTGAAACTTTGTCAAGCGGCTTTTGATAAACAAGTCGATTTGTTTGCCTTTACTGGATATTCCTATCAGAAACAATTCGTCACCCGCATCGTGTGAAATCAGGTCGTGTGAAATAGGCCTACTTACGTAGGTCACGTACCAATCAGTCATCATGGTTCACAGCTGATTGGTAAAAAAATGTCAAATAAAATATCTACTTTCAGTTGTCATGAATGAATGTAAGATGTCTCACTTCTTGTAATCACACTCAAACTTTCTATAGTATATCCCATTTATAATATACCAGCATACTCATGGACGTGGTCATTTGCAATTTCAATTTTCTTCTGTCACATTTAACCTTCCGGTTACCAAGCAGACGAATATTCTAAAATAACTTAACAACAAATCTGACACTTATTCAAAATTTTCCACATCACTAGTTTCTTTCAAAAAGATATGAAAATAAGAAAATAAACCTTAATTCCATTTAGTATTTCCGGGCAGAAAGGGGGAACTACTTCTCGTCTCACACAGCTGTTTAGCTGTTTCATCATATGAAAAAAACTCCTACCGCAAAGCCAATTACATAAAATGAATCTAATAACCAACTGACTATAGATTCACAGAAAATGGTATAATATATAAAAATAATGATTGTTTTTCATTTCAATGTTTTTCAATTCAATGTGCACTTCGTGCTGCACAGTTTTTTTTCATAATCCATTTATACTCGATACATTCCAAAAATGAAAAACAATCCTTAAATATATCGCCCTAAATCACCATTGTCTGATGGATGGTACGCACATCCGTGTTCAGATAATAAGCTTCAAAATTTCGCCGTCCTCTACCTCAAACAAGATCTTAGTGAAATTCAAACAGGGACGACAATTTCCAGGTCTAAAGTATCGTTTTACATTTGAAACCTTTTTGTGCATCTTTGTACAAATGCAACCCTTTACCCCCTACATACCATAGAATGTAATTTTATTTTACTCGCCAATCCCTGTGGTCACATTTAGACTCAAATCAATGAATGGTATGGTCCTCTGTCATAATGTAGGAGTGATAAAGTTATCACAAAATTTGATTTTAAATCATACAGTCATGAATACTGACAGTGGACTTTTGTTTTTGAAGTGGGGAGTCTAAATATGGCTTTAGTGGTCAATGAGTTAATACCAGTTCTAAAATCGACAAATAAATATGTTCCAGAACCATAACTAACTAACATGCTATTGTTTTTAAATCATCACATCAGTAAAATATCGATACAACTAGGTTAACATAAGAATTAGAACAGCACGTTTATGACGTCATTTTATTTAGTGCACGTGTTCACTGACTGAAATGTTTTGATAGATATTGTTTAATCCAATGGTGAGTGTCTCTTAATGATCAGCATGTTAATGCGAAAACAGTGTCTCATTATTTTAAATGAATAAACACTCTCGTAATTCTCTCACATGTGGCAAAATAAAATATGTAGAACACTTATATAATAACAATTATAGCTTTATTTTAGTTCTTCGTTTATCATAGACATATAAATTTTCGTGGTTATCACGAGTTTTACCAAAGGTAAACCATGTTCATTCTCGTAAACATTTCAAAATTATAACGAGTGATATACACTCTATGCTTTCTGTAAATATAAACTGTTGAAATATCTTAATCAAATCCCGTACATATGGATAACGAAACATGCACCAAGAATCAAAACAATTCACATTTTTATTTTATTCATTCAAACAAAAAATTACATTTCTCAAAAAGCAGTAAAATAAACATTTAACCTAATTATAAACAGATGTATACAAGTCTCTCTCTCTCTCTCTCTCTCTCTCTCTCTCTCTCTCTCTCTCTCTCTCTCTCTCTCTCTGTGTGAAATTAATTTTTGTAATAAAGATATGATATATCGCAATGTTTCGCATATTTTGCAGTCGGCATTGTTTCCAGTTGCCATGTCACACAGGCCGAAATGCTTAATGAATGTCATTTTATTGTAGTAGTTGTAAGATCGTCTACTTCGACTGTGACCTAAGATTAAATTCTTATTTTGATTTGGCTTTGGGCTCATGTTGGGTTCTCCTTCATAACATCTTATCTTTCCTGGAGAGTCCGTGTTTGCCCAGTTTTATATATTGGTATAGACCTCACACTTTGTTACTTTTATACCGGTATTTGAAAGAACTTGATTGAAATCTAAATCAAGTAAACTGTATAATTATTGTTTTTCTTAACAAATGTTTATTTCACAGAAACAGCAGGAACTTAATTAAAATAGCAAACTTTGTTACGATTTTCTACTTCTAATTTTCAAAACAGCAGGACAAGAAAACAAAACACATTGAAAATAAGTTAGGAATAATAGTTTACACATGATGTTGCGTGGTCACCATCTCGTGGCTTGGATGTAACCATGACGACTATTAACAAGAATATATCATTTTGGCACTTTGCTCGACCTATAATGTGATTTGAAATTTACTAAGGTGCTACGTGTGTGTGTGTGTGTGTGTGTGTGTGTGTGTGTGTGTGTGTGTGTGTGTGTGGTGAATGTAAAATGGTATAAAACTCTTATAAAATCATGTAATAATAACATCATTTGATACACATATCAATTAATAGACAATATCTACAATATTTACCTACACCATGTTTTAATATAACACTAAGAAAAATTTACCAAACTTTCGTGAAAGTATCTAACAAATGTATGCAGGCACTACTGGACCAAGTTACAAAACCATATACATGTATTATACTATTATATGTGGTATATGCATTGAAATCGCAAAGTTTACTACAAAATAGCGATATATATATTCAGAATTAGGATTTTAAATTTCAACGCCATTTTTCTAGTTAAAATGAACCAGGAAGCTTTATTTAAATGTGAAAAATCGTAATGTTGAGTTGTCTACAGTAGGAAAATCTCATTTATATCTCGTAGATATATGTCGATCATCACTAAGTGAACATGAAGGATAGAACAACGAAAACAACAAATTTGTATAATGTTTCCTTTCATAATGTAATCAAGCTGAGACTGGACGTAGACAATTGCTATTCAGTGTCGTGTCTTTTTTCTGATCCGATATATACAGATACACTGTAAGTGTCACACAAATAGAAGCAGATATGACAATACCGTTGATACAGTCGATATCAACAGAAATGGACGTTTAATTGAAGCTCCATTTGTGTTTGCTGATAATTGTAAATTTGTACAGACAGGTAAAGAAGACTCGCCATCTTTCTCGGTGGCCAGTGGTACAGGTTGTATTGTCGTTGATGTTTTTGGTGGCAGTGGAGGCGGTGGGGCAGCAGTAGTTTGTTTTGCCATTAACTCTCGAATCCTTTGTTCGCCTATTTGAATACCCTCTTCCAAAGCTATGTCGGAATCGCATGATGTATAAGCTAACATGAATCGGTCCATATCCAGAGCTTTAATACTATCTTTTTTAAAGAGGAAGAGGAATTTTATATAGCCAAAAACATCTCCTTTCAAACACGGGTTTCGTCTGACCTCCTTGACCGCTGTTTTACATGATTCAATGCAAAAGTAAGGGTTGCACTTCGACTTAACCTGAAATAAAAATCAAACCTTGCAGAAATACAATATGATATAATTGACTTCTTGATATATATATATATATATATATATATATATATATATATATATATATATATATATATATATATATATATATATATATATATATATATATATATATATATAACATACAACATACAAAAGTGTAAACAAATGCTAAGGTCTATGAAACATCATGTATACTTGTAACTACATATACATGTATATATAGTTCAATAAGAAAAAGGTGAAAGGAAACAAGGTCAAATTCCTAAATAACAATTGGAATCTGTAAAATAATTAACTTTTTACTATTTTCACCATTCAATAACAATGGTAAGAACATTGCACTTAACCACAACGTCTGTGTCAAGTCAAGTCTGGTCAGGGTGGTTCTAATACCACAGGGCCTCCGTGGCGGAGTGGTTAGAGTATTACGCTTTGGACCATGGAGTCTCTCACTTTAGAATAGCCCAATGGGAACCAAAACTGATTTTGTTAAAACGTTTGACAGCTTACTTGCTAGAGATCGCTGGCCTTTAAACTAAAAATATGTTATTGTCGAAATCGTGGCAAAAGGATGGGATACAAGTTTTCGAACTTACATAAATCCTCTCCTGTACCCAAATAACAAGACGTATAAACAACAAATTATAATGTCTCATGATAAAGAGAGAGAGAGAGAGAGTGTGTGTGTGTGTGTGTGTGTGTGTGTGTGTGTGTGTGTGTGTGTGTGTGTGTGTGTGTGTGTGTGTGTGTGTGTGTGTGTGTGTGTGTGTGTGTGTGTGTGTGTGTGTGTGTGTGTGTGTGTGTGTGTGTGTGTGTGTGTGTGTGTTCTGGGTCTCCCTATAAAATTGTCCTTATGTCTGGTTTGCCCGGCGTATATATAGTTCAAATTCATTATAATGTCATCATGTAGAGACTATTTCATGAAAAAATGAGTCGCGTTCTCTCGACTGGAGCCACACGAACACTCCCTCTTTTCGATTAAATTTATTCTGTACAAATCGTCAGTA